>OX375799.1:26831054-27431054 GCA_947359425.1 Lagria hirta
ATTAAAAATAGATTGAAAATTTTGAACACTTTATTTATATTTTTGCACCAATCGAGTTTTTCACAGTGTCTAGGTCTATTTCTTCACATTTTTTACCAAAGCTTATTATTGCTTTAGGTCACACATTTTTATTTTACTTACTCTTATCAATCTTATCATTTCGAAACATATGTATTGTTTGTTATAGTACCGCTTGCAAAGGGCATAAGCCCACTCAATTTGCCATCTAATATTTTTTTTAGATTTGAAAGTGACAGGGTTCAGGAATTATTATCATTATTTTTTTTTTTTAATTTCAAATTATTAAATTATTAATTATTAAGCTCCCGTGTATATTCATTTATTATAGCAATCGGTTATAATGTGTATTTAATTGACTTTGATTTTTGACATTGTCAACTGATTATAAAAAAATCGACTTTGGTACCATATATTATTAAATTAAACAAATGGCTTTTTTTTGCTCAATTTGTTTGAATTGGAGAGTACCTGACAGGGGAGAATGGCAAAAATGGCGCTCACGAACAATTTAGACCGCAAGACAAGTGTTTTTTTACCTAATCTATACTCGTGTGTTTTTTTGACTGAAGAAAATCGTCTTGAGTTTGAAAAACAAAAGTCTAGATGTGGTGAAATGAATATTGTTAGTAAGGGGTTCTTTGAACTTTCTGGTGATCGTTGGACGACAGATCTAGAATTTTCTGTAGAAGAAAAATCAGATTCAAAATATATGTACACATAATGTTTTTTAATTAAAATGCGTCAAATACGCAATCAAAAAAAAATGTTGAAAATTAATCTAGTTTTGGTATTATTTTCGAGATAAATTTATTGATTATTTTCTTAAATGTTGAAAATTAATCTAGTTTTGGTATTATTTTTGAGATAAATTTATTGATTATTTTCTTTGAATAAATTTTTCTATTGTGATTATCTGTTGTAAAAAACATTAATTATTCTAAACATTTTATATTTTAATAATCTTTCTTTTGACTGTTTTTTCACCTAACTCGTTTTTTAGTTGATTGTTTTCTTTGAATAAATTTTTCTATTGTGATTATCTGTTGTAAAAAACATTAATTATTCTAAACATTTTATATTTTAATAATCTTTCTTTTGACTGTTTTTTCACCTAACTCGTTTTTTAGTTTTATTCCAGTTGACTGCGCCATGTTATATACGAAAAACTAGGGGATGCATGTCAAATTGAAGAATCATTTGCCAAACTTTGACTCTTTTTATTGTAAATTAAATAACAGAAACATTTCAGAAAATGAAACTTATTCAATTGTCCAACTCTGGACTGCAATTTGGATGGTGACCAGGAGGAAGAGTTTCGACACATTACATTATAAATCAAAATAAATAATTGAAACAGCAACAGTACTTCTTACAAAATGATTAGGAAGTTATTTCATCCTATTCAATGCCGTTGTTTATTGATGAAATTTGGTGAGCATTTTGTTTACTATTTTTTTCTCTTTTCTCGGAATCAAATTTTTATGGTTTTGTTATTTTTCAAGCAGGTCATGTGTGCTTTGCGCTAAGATTATAAACAATAAGATATCAGAATATTTTTCCAATACTCCAAAAGCATTGTAATTTATGCAATAGAATCGATTAGACAATAATTTTTGTAAAAAATAATATCAAATTATAGCAATTTTTGTAATTATTTAGTTTAATCTATCGAAAAATAGGGCAATTACATCATTATTCATAAAGTTGCATTGTCAGCAGTCGATGATAAACGCTACATAATACAAGGTTCAAATAAAACATTAGCATGGGGGCATTATGATATCGAACGTCAAAAAAATTTTGACATGTTGTTTGAACTTTTGAAAAATATCTAATATTGTGAATAAATGAGTATTTTTATAGTATAGTATATAATGTTAGAGATTTTATCTAGAATATTTAGTTAGTACTTTCAAATATGTAATACTTATAACAATAATCAAAGCTATTGTATGAGAGAATATATATTTTCTATAATGAAATGTGAATTTAATAAAAAACTATAAAAACGATAAAGTGTTTTAATTATCAGAACTTTTTTCACACTGTTTTATCTCTACTTGCTTCCTGAAACCTTTTTCCTAAAGATAAAAAAATTTTAGAGGGATGCTGGGGACCTGCTGGGGGGGGCTGTCCGCTAATACCTGCTGGTGGGGGCTGTCCGCTAATACCTGCTGGTGGGGGGCCTAATGCTGGGGGCCTGCTGGTGGGGGCTGTCCGCTAATACCTGCTGGTGGGGGGGCCTGCTAATTACAGATTCGCGACTTGTGACGTAACAAGACTTGGTTAGATCATTTTTTTTATCTTTAGGAAAACATTGATACTGCTCCATTCCTAATTAAATCTAATTCTATACTAAAATATTAAGCGATAGTGGCGGCGCCAAAACTAAACTTAGCATGGATCAAGAATTTTCACAGCTGGTGACGTCACAACTAAGCAGCTCTATACTTTTGGTTTTTAAACTTAAATATGTTGACAGTTTTTTAGAAGATTATAGGTGCTAGTTTGTCTAGATTAGCTTATTAAATATGTCTATAAACCATTTTGTGATTTTTATTGACAATTATTACAGCTCGTGACGTCACAACTAAGCAGCCATACTGCTAGTGACGTCACAACTAAGCAGCTCTATAGTTTTGGTGTTATAGATAACCGATAGTGGCCTACCTTACCGACAAAGTGGCGCCATCTGGTAAACTTAGCATGGATCAGAACCGATAGCTCCCTACCTTACCGACAAAGTGGCGCCATCTGGTAAACTTAGCATGGATCAGAACCGATAGCTCCCTACCTTACCAACCCAACCGCGATAGTGGCGCTATCTGGTAAACTTAGCATGGATCAGAACCGATAGCTTCCTACCTTACCGACAAAGTGGCGTGAGGTCCCAAGTCCAATGTCATATGACGTAAAAGTGGTGGGGGGAGCAACTGCACCCCTATTCTATATCTACTAATGTAATCCAATACACCTCGTTTAAATGGAATAAGACCACGACCACATTGTAGTACTTTTGTTTTCTTTTTCTTTATACCCATACCAAGCTTTCGTTTAGTTTTCATTGATGTTGTAACAAACCACGCAGCGGCCTTTTCACCAAATTTTGCGTTTGGATCCTTAACTCTTTCCCACGCTTTGTTTTCCAATATTAAATCGGCTTTATGACGATCTTCCAAAGATTTATTTTGTGAATAAGCTATATCATGTACTTTACAAGCAGCATCTAACCCGTTAATCCCACTATCTCCTCGTTGTAATCTTTTCTCTAAATTTGTTCCAGGCCCACAAAATTGATAACCAGGTAAATGTAATTCAAATGGTAATTTATTGATTAATGTATTTAGAACACCTTCACCTTGATAGATCAACATTAAAAATGTAAATAAAGATGTAATTGATCCAAAATATATAGATAAATTCAGTTTTTATCGAACAGAGCTTTGTAGTCTGGCTTCCTTTTTTCTTATCACTGTTTTTATTATGTCAGTTATAGGTAAAAAAATATTTTTATCAAACAATTTAAATTTTATTATTGTGTAGAAAATTTTTTATAAATATAGATTATTGAATTTTTTACTTAGATTATAGATCTGGATTTGATTTTTCAATTCTCTTATATTTTCACTCAACATTTTCAATCTTTTTTCAATAATTAATTTTCTAATAATAAGTAGTTTTTTTCGTTTGAGTTTCTTTTGTTGTTGAAAATATCTCCTGAAAACCAAAACATAAATCTAAAAAATTGATAGCTGATTATATATTTACCCATTCATTTTCACAACCTCCTCCCCACTTCTAGATGATAAATAATATTTTTCTATGAAAATGTCTGGTTTCATTCAAGGATAAATATAATTTACACAGATAACAATTGGAAATGTCATTTTCTTTGAAACATCCATCACCACATTGACCACAACTGATAAAGTATTTTGAATGGCGAATACATTTCTTATTTATTTTTCTAAAAATTATATGACCTTTTTTCTTAGTATACTGCACTTTGCAATAATTTTTTTTCAAACACTTTTCACATATACATTCCTTCGAATTTAGGATAAAAAATTCATAAGAAAAACATTGATACTGCTCCATTTTGTAATTTAAATGAAACAAAAACTGTTATCTGAAAGCTGGTGGGGAGGGATGCTGGGGGCCTGCTGGTGGGGGCTGTCCGCTAATACCTGCTGGTGGGGTGGGATGCTGGGGGCCTGCTGGTGGGGGCTGTCCGCTAATACCTGCTGGTGGGGGGGCCTGCTAATTACAGATTCGCGACTTGTGATGTAACAAGACTTGATTAGATTATTTTTTATCTTTAGGAAAACATTGATACTGCTCCATTCCTAATTAAATCTAATTCTATACTAAAATATTAAGCGATAGTGGCGCCAAAACTAAACTTAGCATGGATCAAGAATTTTCACAGCTGGTGACGTCACAACTAAGCAGCTCTATATTTTTGGTTTTTAAACTTAAATATGTTGACAGTTTTCTAGAAGATTATAGGTGCTAGTTTGTCTAGATTAGCTTATTAAATATGTCTATAAACCATTTTGTGATTTTTATTGACAATTATTACAGCTCGTGACGTCACAACTAAGCAGCTCTATAGTTTTGGTGTTATAGATAACCGATAGTGGCCTACCTTACCGACAAAGTAGCGCCAAAACTAAACTTAGCATGGATCAGAACCGATAGCTCCCTACCTTACCGACAAAGTGGCGCCAAAACTAAACTTAGCATGGATCAGAACCGATTGCTCCCTACCTTACCGACAAAGTGGCGCTATCTAAAACCTGGAAACTAAACTTAACATGGATCAGAACCGATAGCTCCCTACCTTACCGACACCGATATTAGCATGGATCAGAACCGACAAGTAACGCCCTCGGTCGACAAGTGGCGCCCTCGGTGGCAGACTTGCGAAGCACTGCTCCAGAACATACCTATTATACCTACTCATTCATTTAAAATCTAATCTTTTCTAATAATAATTTGTATATCTCTTTATGTCTTTTAAAAAAAGGTTTCTCATTGTCTTCTTTACTTCATCGTATTTCAAACATTTAAGATTTAACGCCCAATCAATAAATTCAAATCTCCAAACAAATCGATTCAATTTATCCATACGACAGTTTCTATTTTCAAAAGAAGTCTATAGTTTAGATAAGCAGTTAGATACTGTAAATATTATTAAAATTAAAAACTTTTATCTTCATTTTAATACAGAATCTGAGACTCTATATTATTAGCCTCTTTTTTCAATAATTAGGTCAAAAAGTCATTGACCTTAATACTTCAAATCTATATTACATTATAATTTCTTCTGGAAAAAGTTGTAATTATGTCCTCTTCACATTTTCTTTACAATAAGAAAAACATTAACTCATGTTTGCTTATACACAAAAAGCACGCAGATTGAGAATATACACTAATCAAATTCACTAACTGAAAAAAATTAAGCGTTTAGTTTTACAAATCATTTATATTTAAAGTAGTAAATAATATAATAATAAAAATACCTTTTCTAAAAAAGCATCTAGAGAAAGTTTGTTTGCTGGTGCTGTCTCCTTCCTTTTTTTCTATCCGATAGTCTTCTTTTCGGCATTTTCTAATGACATATCAAACTTGTCTTGAAATGACTATCGGAAGAGGCTTTAATAGTACCGGCTCAATTATTATTAATAATATAGACACTAATGTCTCACACAACCAAAACTTGTATCTCTAAAACAGAAAAGTTATTTGAGACGCCGCCGCCGCCGCCCCCATTTGTGGGACTACAAAATACAACTTACCTTGCCTTTTGATGTTATGTACGGTAGACAAAGGGCACTGGGTCTACTCTAATCTTGCATAATCTCGGCGGTTTTCGATATAATTGCAGCAATAAATTGCTTTTTTGTCGTCGAATATTATAATAAGGTTATGAACTCGCCAAATAGATATGTCAAATATACTTTTTTTTGACAATTTTGACAGAATATAAAGAATTAGGTCAAAAAATCATTGACCTTAATACTTTAAATTTATATTACATTAATGTTAATTCGTTATTCCATTTCAAAACCCTAAAAAAATATTATTTATATTATATCTCATTGTTATTTTGATAAAATATTGTCTAATGCACGCAGATTTGAATGTGTACATTAATCACATTCAATCTTCATATATTTTGCTTTCTCTTCTCTTACTTCCTGGTGTTGTTGTTGTTGTGTTATTACTTCTAGCATCTTAGTGACATTGCTTGTTGGTCGAACTGAAGTTTTAGAAGAATGAAATCTAGAATATCAAATAATTAAGCTATGACAATATTACAACAAACCTATTTTTTATTTCCCTATGTATGTCTTCAGCATCTATCCTTATTTCTAAAGAATCTTCTAACTATGGAGTGTTGACTTTGTCCTTAATCCCCAAAATAGCATTCACCTCGAATAAGAGTGGAGGGTCTCTCTTCTTCCTGTGCCAGTTATTTTCGAAAAGTGTTAGCCCCTGCACGTCTTTCGGGTATATCAAAAGCATTGCTTCTCATTTCGGTTGAAATTTTTTGCCAAAGAGAGTTCTTTAATGTTTTCCTATTATTAAATCTGTCATTATAACGTGTTCTTAACCTTAGAAATAGTAGAGTAGCTTGTTTTGTATTGAAATTCAATCATGCTTTGTTTCGAAACATTCTTCAACACGACTCTCACAGTCTGAAGTTTGATCCTTCAATAAGCATTGGGATGTTCAAAAAAGTATGGCCCTTTCATTCTACTAATCAAACCAACGTAGTTATCAACGTTTCTGTATATTTAACCTCACTTTTCTTTACCTTAATAAAAGGGGCTCCGCCATCAACAGCTTTTAAACAACACACAAAACACTGCTTTATTTTCCACCACAATAAGTCAAACTCCTTTCCAGTTAGCTGGGTAGCGTTGAAATGTTAAAAATAATCATCAATTTCCAATAAATATATAAAAATCAATTGCTTGACACATGAAAGTATAAAACTTTATACAATCTCTTCTATTACATATCGATTTTAATAAAACCACTTTAGACCTTTTAATAAGTAGGGCCCCATTACTTAAAAGTCCAATTTATTATATTCCAGCTGTATTTTGTTAAAATTCGTGAGATTCGCCCCCCAAAAAAAAAATACGTCAACAATTTTTGCACACGGCACTTTTCCATCAAGAAAACTAAACAAACCACTACCACCAGCATACGACCCATCAACATTTTAGCCACATTAAAAGCTTTCGTTTCATTATTTTTCACAATTTTATAACGATAAATATTTAAAATGACATAACCAAACAATTTAGAACTGTCACAATTTAGACAGTAAAATGACGAAGTGTCAGTGAAAAAGCCCAGCCTTCAAAATTTTCTATCTAGAGTGGTTTTTTGGCAAAATGTCCTATCCGTTTACTCACTTTCGCGGTCATTTTTTTGAAAAATTTTTTTTACTTTGAATCCCTCCTACCCCTTTCGGCTAGCACAAAAAAATCCAATTCTTCGCTCAAAACATTACACCGTCACTCTCGTGACAAAGTTTTTTATCAAATTTCTTACAACTGTGAGAGTTTTTGATTTTATAATAATCTATAGTTATTTTTTAAGTAAAAATAAACCAATAAGGCGCTAAATCGCTTGTATAATTAAATCATCTCGATGAGGACCATATGGCATCTTAAGTAAAAGAGGGAGAACATGAGCTTAGCATCCCTGGAAGGGTGGAAGCCAGGCAGTTAGTAAAAACTGAGCCGGGCGTCAGAGCAGTCGGACGGGCAGTATTATGGATATTTAAACTGTTAATTGTTTATTGAAAGAGAAAGATAGTTAACCTGTTGATCTTGTTGATCATGTGTTGTTTTGTGGTATAATTGTGAATTCAGTGCTGTCTCCCTGAATTCGGAGGAATAATGAGTAAAGTTATATTGATAAACATCAATATGTTAATATGAAATATCCACGGCAGAAACTATAGTTTAATACCTGGGGTACGGTCTATGTGTTAATTCATTTCAGACTGAGGTGGTACTCCCATGACGTCTGTAGACATTTACAGATTGCTATCCTGGTTCTCTACTTCCTCGAACAGAGGCGAAGAGGTAGAGGGGTGGGCTGGAGCCTGTTAACCGCTATGGTTATGTTCCTATCAGTGTATAAAAAGGTTGTGGATTTCCCTTTTGATGGTATGACGGGGTAATGCGTAATGTCCTTAGGTTCTTCACTCATTAATCTTTATTTTATACCTTTTCCTATTACGTATTATTCTTGGCCAGTCTATTTCGCGTAATGTGATTGAGGCCTAGCGACACCGTCCACGTTGCTCCCGAACCAGGTACCGAAACAGTGAAGACATCATTGAGAACACGATGCTAAAGAAAAGGGGTGAAGATTGAGTCAATCGAGTTCATAGAGTGGTGGTCCAAGTCCAATGAGCCTGGTGATGTCGTCCACTACCAGTTCGAGAGGAAGAGAATCCTGCGAGGGGGAGAAAAGCCCCCGGTGAGTTACTTTACAGATATTATTGACAGGTACATTATGTGTAAATATGTTTCATGTGTCACCCAATCGATCCGTCTGACTGCTCAAGCGTTTCTCTAACAATGAATATAGAGGGGTGAGTTGAAGTAGATTGTTGATGATAATGTAGCTGGCTGTTGCTATTCTGTACACTGTTTTGGAGTGAATAATTAAGGCTAATAATCGTAGAACATAGACATCCTGACAAATTTATTATGGAGAAAGAGTTAACTGTTATTTAATTCAATTTAACTGTTAAAATTTGGCAAAACGTAAGATTAGAATAAAAGTGTCTTACACAACATTTAACAATTTCTCCGAATTAATAAATAATTTTTCGAGCGTCACTTTTGCAAGAAAGAGATACTACATCAGCTTTTATTATAGGTGTAACGAAAGTTGGGTCGCGCACCCTCCGGGTGCTTACCCTACTCTCTTAAGTAGAGGGTTGCCTACGGCAACGTGTATGAACCTAGAGGAGTTGCCTTCGGCAACCGGTAGTATAATCGCACTTTTTTTTTTTTTTTTTTTTATTAGATTATTGAAAATTTATTTTTTTATTGTAATATATTTTTATTTATTCCTTTTTGTACTTTTTCTACTTTCTCATATCATGGTTTGGCTTTGACAAAATTTATATAAACCTAGCCCATTATTATTTATCTTAAAATTTATTATTATTCATGTAAAAAAATTTAATTAGATTTTATTAATGATACTTTTTTCTTTTTCTTTTATTTTTCTCATTTTTTTTTATAATAAAGCAAGCATATTACCATTCACTAAAATTTTTTTTTTATTTTTTTTTGTACTTGTTCTACTCACTCGTATTGAATGTTGCCTGCGGCAACATATATAAATCTATTATTTATTTTTTAAAATATTTTTACTATTCATTATTATTATAATTTTTTTATTTTTTTCTCATTATTAAGGTGGCGGACAGTCATTTTTTCTTATAAAAATTCTCGTTATAACATTTGAGATCAGATTTTGACATAACGTTTTCATTTTAATATTACTTTAATATTTAAAAATAGTATTACTATCTATCATTATTTTATATTATTTATATTATATATATATTTTTTTTATTAGTTCTTGTTCTTACTATACTTTCCTATATGTAAAAGGTTGCCTTCGGCAACAATAACACAACAATTTTTTTTTATAAAATAATTTTGCATTACATTTTATTTAATATACTTGATTTTTATTCTTCTTTTTTTATCAAATTTTTTTCTTTTTTTTATTTGTATTTTTTTTTCTTCGTTTTAATTTTTTTTTTTTTCATATTAATTTTATTACTTTAATAATAATTGTTATTGAAATTAGAATAAAAACTATAGTATATTATAATAATTTATATGAATTTTTTCTTATTCTCTTCTAAAGCGAGTTTTTTATTATTTTTTTTCAAAATTAAAATTGTTATTTTATATATTTTTTGTGTTTCTATTATTATATTTTTTTATTTATTCTCCCTTTTTCTTACCTAACTCTCTTACATTAAGGTTGCCTTCAGCAACCATAAAACAACCATATTTTATTTTTATTTAAAAGGTTCGTATTACCTTTTATTAATTATATACTATATTCTTTCTTTTTTTTTCTATTTGTTTTCCTTTTCTAATTTATTTCCCTATTTTCTTATTAATTTTTTTAAAATATGTAATCATTCAATTGCAATTATACATAATCTAATGAAAAAATCAATAAAAATTATTTATATTTTAGTTATATATCATATATCAAATTCAAAAAAACAACTACTCTATAGTAATTCGTACATTGAAACTTTTATTTTCTCTTTCTTTTTATTTTTTTTTCTTTTTTATCTCTTCAACTTTTTTTTTCGAAATCGTTTTTTTATTTCTCTTCACTTTCTTCTTTTTGATTCTATTTGTTCCTATTTTTACAATGTATTTACTTAATTTTAATTTTTTTTTCAATTTTTTTTATTTTCGTCTTATTTCTCTCTTACATTTTCTTTTTTTGTGTATTCTAATTTTTTTTATACTATTCTTTTTTTAATATTGTATTATCCATCTATAAACTTCTGATATTTTAACATTTTTTTTTCCGTATTTATAACATAGTTTTCCAATCTAAACATTTTCTTTTCTATAAATTTTTTTTCAATTTTTTTTATTTTTTACTTAATTTTATCAATTTTTATTTTTCTACAACAACCATAATTTTGTTTTTCTATACTACTTAAATTATTAGATTATTGATTATTAATTGTTTTTATTGTAATATGGTTTTATTTATTCTTTTTTGTACTTTTTCTACTTTCTCATATCATGGTTTGCCTTTGACAACATTTATATAAACCTAGCCTATTATTATTTATCTTGAAATTTATTATTATTTATTAAAAAAAATTTAATTTGATTTTATTAATTATACTTTTTTCTTTTCCTTTTAGCTTACATATTTTTTTTCTATAATAAAGCAAGCATATTACCATCTACAAAAATTTTTTTTTTTATTTTTTTTTGTACTTATTTTACTCACTCGTATTGAATGTTGCCTGCGTCAACATATATAAATCTAATATTATTTATTTTTGAAAATATTATTACTATTTATTATTATTATAATTTTTTTATTTTTTTCTCATTATTTAGGTGGCGGACAGTCATTTTTTGTTATAAAAATTCTTGTTATAACATTTGAGATCATATTTTGACATAACGTTTTCATTTTAATATTACTTTAATCTTTAAAAATAGTATTACTATCTATCATTATTTTATATTATTTATATTATTTATATTATATATATATATTTTTTTTATTCCTTCTTGTTCTTACTATACTCTCTTATATGTAAAAGGTTGCCTTCGACAACAATTTTTTTTTATAAAATAATTTTGCATTACATTTTATTTAATTTACTTGATTTTTATTCTTCTTTTCTTTTCAAATTTTTTTCTTTCTTTGATTTGTATTTTTTTTTCTTCGTTTTAATTTTTTTTATTTTTATATTAATTATATTACTTTAATAATAATTGTTATTAAAATTAGAAGAATAAAAACTATAATATATTATAATAATTTATATGAATTTTTTCTTATTCTCTTCTAAAGCGAGTTTTTTATTATTTTTTTTCAAAATTAAAATTGTTATTTTATATATTTTTTTTGTTTCTATTATTATATTTTTTTATTTATTCTCCCTTTTTCTTACCTTACTCTCTTACATTAAAGTTGCCTTCAGCAACCATAAAACAACCATATTTTATTTTTATTTAAAAGGTTCGTATTACCTTTTATTAATTATATACTATATTCTTTCTTTTTTTTTTCTATTTGTTTTCCTTTTCTAATTTATTTCCCTATTTTCTATTTAATTTTTTTAAAATATGTAATCATTCAATTGCAATCATACATAATCTAATGAAAAAATCAATAAAAATTATTTATATTTTAGTTATATATCATATATCAAATTCAAAAAAACAACTACTCTATAGAAATTCGTACATTGAAACTTTTATTTTCTCTTTCTTTTTATTTTTTTTTCTTTTTTATCTCTTCAACTTTTTTTTTCAAAATCGTTTTTTTATTTCTCTTCACTTTCTTCTTTTTGATTCTATTTGTTCCTATTTTTACAATGTATTTACTTAATTTTAATTTTTTTTTCAATTTTTTTTATTTTCGTCTTATTTCTCTCTTACATTTTCTTTTTTTGTGTATTCTAATTTTTTTTATACTATTCTTTTTTTAATATTGTATTATCCATCTATAAACTTCTGATATTTTAACATTTTTTTTTCCGTATTTATAACATAGTTTTCCAATCTAAACATTTTCTTTTCTATAAATTTTTTTTCAATTTTTTTTATTTTTTACTTAATTTTATCAATTTTTATTTTTCTACAACAACCATAATTTTGTTTTTCTATACTACTTAAATTATTAGATTATTGATTATTAATTGTTTTTATTGTAATATGGTTTTATTTATTCTTTTTTGTACTTTTTCTACTTTCTCATATCATGGTTTGCCTTTGACAACATTTATATAAACCTAGCCTATTATTATTTATCTTGAAATTTATTATTATTTATTAAAAAAAATTTAATTTGATTTTATTAATTATACTTTTTTCTTTTCCTTTTAGCTTACATATTTTTTTTCTATAATAAAGCAAGCATATTACCATCTACAAAAATTTTTTTTTTTATTTTTTTTTGTACTTATTTTACTCACTCGTATTGAATGTTGCCTGCGTCAACATATATAAATCTATTATTATTTATTTTTGAAAATATTATTACTATTTATTATTATTATAATTTTTTTATTTTTTTCTCATTATTTAGGTGGCGGACAGTCATTTTTTGTTATAAAAATTCTTGTTATAACATTTGAGATCATATTTTAACATAACGTTTTCATTTTAATATTACTTTAATCTTTAAAAATAGTATTACTATCTATCATTATTTTATATTATTTATATTATTTATATTATATATATATATTTTTTTTATTCCTTCTTGTTCTTACTATACTCTCTTATATGTAAAAGGTTGCCTTCGACAACAATTTTTTTTTATAAAATAATTTTGCATTACATTTTATTTAATTTACTTGATTTTTATTCTTCTTTTCTTTTCAAATTTTTTTCTTTCTTTGATTTGTATTTTTTTTTCTTCGTTTTAATTTTTTTTATTTTTATATTAATTTTATTACTTTAATAATAATTGTTATTAAAATTAGAAGAATAAAAACTATAATATATTATAATAATTTATATGAATTTTTTCTTATTCTCTTCTAAAGCGAGTTTTTTATTATTTTTTTTCAAAATTAAAATTGTTATTTTATATATTTTTTTTGTTTCTATTATTATATTTTTTTATTTATTCTCCCTTTTTCTTACCTTACTCTCTTACATTAAGGTTGCCTTCGGCAACCATAAAACAACCATATTTTATTTTTATTAAAAAGGTTCGTATTACATTATTATTTTATTATCTATATACGCGACATTCAAAACTCAATCACAAACGACCCCAAAAAGATCTGGACGTATATACAAAGCAAAAAAGGTGGTTCAAGAATTCCCGGTCTTATGAAATACAAGCAAGAAGAGCTTTCGACGCCTACAAAAATTGTTGATGCTTTCGCCAAGTTCTTCAATAGCGTATACATAGAATCTGACTCAAATTTGTCTAATCAAAGCTGTGCCAATGAATCTTCTAACATATTACTGTCTATCGACCACATCTCCCAAGAGGAAATTTTAACAGCTCTAAAAAACTCTAAAAACTTTTTCACTACTGGTGTTGACAATATTCCAAACTTTCTTTTAAAGGATAGCGCTTCTGTTTTTTCTAAGCCATTGTACATTCTATTCAATCTAATTATCAAAACTTCAACGTTCCCTACCATTTGGAAAAAAGCAACTGTGACGCCTATCTTTAAAAAAGGCGACCCCACAATTATTGATAATTATAGGCCCATTTGTCTACTTAGCAACTTTGCAAAAACTTTTGAATCCATACTTTACAAACAGATATTTTCCAGTTTAAAACCCTATATTACTCAAAGTCAACATGGATTTTTTGAACAAAAATCAACAGTTACAAATCTTGCTTCTTTCAACCAATACGTCCTAGAAGCCATAGATAATCAAACTCAAGTAGATACCATATATATGGACTTCAATAAGGCATTTGATCAAATCGATCATTTTATTCTTCTAAATAAATTAAAGACTTTTGGTTTTTCTAACCAGTTGCTATGTTTAGTCAAATCCTACCTGTTGGACAGACAATTAAACGTCAAATATAAAAACTTTACATCTTCAACCTTCTCTCCTAAGTCTGGTGTTCCTCAAGGGTCTAATTTAGGACCTCTACTTTTTCTGTTGTTTATCAATGATATAGCTGACACAATTTTTTGTGAAAAATTGCTCTTTGCAGATGATCTTAAAATATTTTATACAATTAATTCACTTAAAGATTGCCAACGTCTACAGGATGATCTGAACCAAATAACACATTGGTGCTCAACAAACCGTCTTTCCTTAAACAAGAAAAAGTGCTTGGTCGTCACTTACTCACGAAAACAGCAAAAAACTATTAACACCTATTCAATTGAGGATGTAAACTTGTCTCGAGTTGATAAATTCACTGATCTTGGTGTAACTTTTGATGCAAATTTCTTCTTTAACGATCATGTAATTGAATGTGTTGCTAAAGCATACAAAATGTATGGGTTTGTATATCGCAATTGCAAAGACTTTTCCAATATACAAACCCTAAAAACCCTTTACTCTTCTTTAATTAGAAGTCGACTTGAATATGCCTCTATAATCTGGTTTCCAATCTACACCACACACATCAATTATATTGAATCAGTACAACGCAAATTCCTAAAATTCCTATCCTTCATAATCGACGGCGTCTATCCGCAACAAGGCTCAAATCATTTGGAGTTGTTGAGCAGATTTGGGTTCTGCTCCTTAAATACAAGACGAAATTATGACTGCTGTGATATTACTTTTTAATTTGCTAAATAATAAAACGACTTGTCCTTATTTATTAAGCAAAGTATCCTTTCTGACTCCTAGATTAAATTCTAGACAAAGCATGACTTTTTACTGTCCCCCCTGTAGAACTAACGCTCTACGCAGATCACCTGCCGTTATTATGTGTAATTACTTTAATTCGATTTCTGCCCATTGTGATATAAACTTCAGTTCTTCTAACGAAATCAAAACCATAATTGGCAGTACTTTTAAAACCTAACCTAAAACTAAATTTGTATCTTAATAACAATAAGTAGGTATTTTATAATGTATTTAACTATAAACAATTATTTGTATTTAAATTATATATATTTTTTAGTCTATTTAGTTGTATCTAAACAAACACATTTTTATATGTTTTCCTGTAATTGGGTGTTTTAGCCTGTTGGAAATAAACGAATTATTATTATTATTATTATTATTAATTATATACTATATTCTTTCTTTTTTTTTTCTATTTGTTTTCCTTTTCTAATTTATTTCCCTATTTTCTATTTAATTTTTTTTAAATATGTAATCATTCAATTACAATCATACATAATCTAAAGAAAAAATCAATAAAAATTATTTATATTTTAGTTATATATCATATATCAAATTCAAAAAAACAACTACTCTATAGAAATTCGTACATTGAAACTTTTATTTTCTCTTTCTTTTTATTCTTTTTCTTTTTTATCTCTTCAACTTTTTTTTTCGAACTCGTTTTTTCATTTCTTTTCACTTTCTTCTTTTTGATTCTATTTGTTCCTATTTTTATAATGTATTTACTTAATTTTCATTTTTTTTTAACTTTTTTTTATTTGCGTCTTATTTCTCTCTTACATTTTCTTTTTTTGTGTATTCTAATTTTTTTTATACTATTCTTTTTTTAATATTGTATTATCCATCTATACACTCCTGATATTTTAACATTTTTTTTTTCCATATTTATAACATAGTTTTCTAATCTAAAAAGTTTTTTTTCTATAAATTTTTTTTTCGATTTTTTTTATTTTTTACTTAGTTTTATCAAGTTTTATTTTTCTACAATAACCATAATTTTGTTTTTCTTAACTACTTAAATTATCTTTTCTTTTTTATTAACAAATTTATAATTTCTTTTAGTTTTTCTTGATGCTTTTTTTACTTAAATCATAGCATATCTTTTAAATTAACATTTTTTATTTTTTAATTTTTTGCAAATTTTTTTTTCCGCACATTTGATTGTCGGAAATTAAATATCAAAATTTTTAAATTTTTCTTGTATAATTATTAATTAGAAACATTTGTTTAGAATTAGAAACATTTGTTGAAAATTAATAAATACAATCAAAAAAAAAATTTTTTTTAATAAATATTTAATTTGGCAACACTTTTAAAAAAAAATTTTTTAATTGCCAAGTTGCAACAATGTAACCGAAAACGTTTGTTTCTTGACAAATATTTGACGTATCTTTCATAAAAAAAAATTAGGTTATATCGTAGCGAACACATTGACATCTTTCAATAATATTGTCAATGTTAAAGATATGTCACACATAATCAATATTAAGTTGCTGCCATTGTGCACTTTTATTATGAAATTTAAGATTGCCAACCCAAACACTACTAAACGTGCTTAATAATGATTTTTCAATTGGCAATACTTTTTAGAGTATACTGTTTAGAGTATACAATACTTTCACATTCACTTTTTTCTATTTTCTATTTAATTTTCCCAAAATATGTAATCATTCAATTACAATCATACATAATCTAAAAAAAAAATCAATAAAAGTTATTTATATTTTAGTTATATGTTATATATCAAATTGAAAAAAAACAAACACTCTATATAAAATTCTACATTAAAAATGACAAAAAAACGTTTCATATTTCATGTTATTTATAAAATATAAAGCATTAATATTAAGTGATCGCTTTGTATTTTTTAATTGATTATGTCAACAATAATAATTGACAATTGACATCGTATTTTTTTTAAGATTTTTAATTGTTTATTTAAAAATATAAAAATAAGTACGTACGATTGAGAAAAAAATATATAGTCTGTATAGATATTTTTCCAATATAATTTTCCATTTCCATTTTATTTTAACTCATTTATATCAATCTTCTTTCATCAATGGGTCTCAAACACAACTTAACCTCACTTTTCATATAAACAATTATAAATTTTCCTACAACCACAGTTCTATATTTTCTATAATATAATCAAAAAGACTCTTCTAGCCATTCGTATTATATTACCATATTATAATAATCTAAAAAAAAATCAATAAAAGTTATTTATATTTTAGTTATATATTATATATCAAATTGAAAAAAAACAAACACTCTATAGAAATTTGTACATCAAAATTGACAAAAAAACGTTTCATATTTCATGCTAGTTATAAAATATAAAGCATTAATATTAAGTGATCACTTTGTATTTTTTAATTGATTATGTCAACAATAATAATTGACAATTGACATCGTATTTTTTTTTTAAATATTTAATTGTTTATTTATAAATATAAAAATAAGTACGTACGATTGAGAAAAAAATATATATTCTGTATTAGATACTTTTCGAATATAATTCTCGAATTAATTATTAAAAGATGTACATTATTCTCATTCGAGCCACTTTCCAAAAACAAAATGTCAAACGGTATCAAAATGCTTAGTACGGATGATACCAAGCGTTCATTTAAAATCTAATCATTTCTAATAATAATTTGTATATCTTTTTATGTATTTTAAAAAAGGTTTCTCATGGTCTTCTTTGCTTCATCGTATTTCAAACATTCAAGATTTAACGCCCAATCAATAAATTCAAATCTCCAAACAAATCGATTCAATTTATCCATACGACAATTTCTATTTTCAAAAGAAGTCTATAGTTTAGATAAGCGGTTAGATACTGTAAATATTATTAAAATTAAAAACTTTTATCTTCATTTTAATACAGAATCTGAGACTCTATATTATTAGCCTCTTTTTTCAATAATTAGGTCAAAAAGTCATTGACCTTAATACTTCAAATCTATATTACATTATAATTTCTTCTGGAAAAAGTTGTAATTATGTCCTCTTCACATTTTCTTTACAATAAGAAAAACATTGACTCATGTTTGCTTATACTCAAAAAGCACGCAGATTGAGAATATACACTAATCACATTCACTAACTGAAAAAAATTAAGCGTTTAGTTTTACAAATCATTTATATTTGAAGTAGTAAATAATATAATAATGTAAATACCTTTTCTAAAAAAGCATCTAGAGAAAGTTTGTTTGCTGGTGCTGTCTCCTTCCTTTTTTTCTATCCGATAGTCTTCTTTTCGGCATTTTCTAATGACATATCAAACTTGTCTTGAAATGACTATCGGAAGAGGCTTTAATAGTACCGGCTCAATTATTATTAATAATATAGACACTAATGTCTCACACAACCAAAACTTGTATCTCTAAAACAGAAAAGTTATTTGAGACGCCGCCGCCGCCGCCCCCATTTGTGGGACTACAAAATACAACTTACCTTGCCTTTTGATGTTATGTACGGTAGACAAAGGGCACTGGGTCTACTCTAATCTTGCATAATCTCGGCGGTTTTCGATATAATTGCAGCAATAAATTGCTTTTTTGTCGTCGAATATTATAATAAGGTTATGAACTCGCCAAATAGATATGTCAAATATACTTTTTATTGACAATTTTGACAGAATATAAAGAATTAGGTCAAAAAATCATTGACCTTAATACTTTAAATTTATATTACATTAATGTTAATTCGTTATTCCATTTCAAAACCCTAAAAAAATATTATTTATATTATATCTCATTGTTATTTTGATAAAATATTGTCTAATGCACGCAGATTTGAATGTGTACATTAATCACATTCAATCTTCATATATTTTGCTTTCTCTTCTCTTACTTCCTGGTGTTGTTGTTGTTGTGTTATTACTTCTAGCATCTTAGTGACATTGCTTGTTGGTCGAACTGAAGTTTTAGAAGAATGGAATCTAGAATATCAAATAATTAAGCTATGACAATATTACAACAAACCTATTTTTTATTTCCCTATGTATGTCTTCAGCATCTATCCTTATTTCTAAAGAATCTTCTAACTATGGAGTGTTGACTTTGTTCTTAATCCCCAAAATAGCATTCACCTCGAAATAGAGTGGAGGGTCTCTCTTCTTCCTGTGCCAGTTATTTTCGAAAAGTGTTAGCCCCTGCACGTCTTTCGGGTATATCAAAAGCATTGCTTCTCATTTCGGTTGAAATTTTTTGCCAAAGAGAGTTCTTTAATGTTTTCCTATTATTAAATCTGTCATTATAACGTGTTCTTAACCTTAGAAATAGTAGAGTAGCTTGTTTTGTATTGAAATTCAATCATGCTTTGTTTCGAAACATTCTTCAACACGACTCTCACAGTCTGAAGTTTGATCCTTCAATAAGCATTGGGATGTTCAAAAAAGTATGGCCCTTTCATTCTACTAATCAAACCAACGTAGTTATCAACGTTTCTGTATATTTAACCTCACTTTTCTTTACCTTAATAAAAGGGGCTCCGCCATCAACAGCTTTTAAACAACACACAAAACACTGCTTTATTTTCCACCACAATAAGTCAAACTCCTTTCCAGTTAGCTGGGTAGCGTTGAAATGTTAAATAATAATCATCAATTTCTAATAAATATATAAAAATCAATTGCTTGACACATGAAAGTATAAAACTTTATCCAATCTCTTCTATTACATATCGATTTTAATAAAACCACTTTAGACCTTTTAATAAGTAGGGCCCCATTACTTAAAAGTCCAATTTATTATATTCCAGCTGTATTTTGTTAAAATTCGTGAGATTCGCCCCCCAAAAAAAAAATACGTCAACAATTTTTGCACACGGCACTTTTCCATCAAGAAAATTAAACAAACCACTACCACCAGCATACGACCCATCAACATTTTAGCCACATTAAAAGCTTTCGTTTCATTATTTTTCACAATTTTATAACGATAAATATTTAAAATGACATAACCAAACAATTTAGAACTGTCACAATTAGACATAAGACTGACGCTATGTCAGTGAAAAAGCCCAGCCTTCAAAGTTTTCTATCTAGAGTGGTTTTTTGGCGAAATGTCCTATCCGTTTACTCACTTTATCGGTCATTTTTTTGAAAAATTTTTTTTACTAAAAATCTCTTTTGCCCCTTTTGTCTAGCACAAAAAAATTCAATTCTTCGCTCAAAACATTACACCGTCACTCTCGTGACAAAGTTTTTTCGCAAATTTCTTACAACATTTAACAATTTTTCCGAATTAATAAATCTGTGTCAAGCGTCACATTTGCAAGAAAAAGATGCGACTAACGCGTTTTATTATAGTTAAACGAGAGTATGATTTCGCACCCTCCGGGTGCTTACCCTACTCTCTTGAGTAGAGGGTTGCCTACGGCAACGTGTATAAACCTAGAGGGGTTGCCTTCGGCAACCGGTAGTATAAGCGCACTTTTTTTTTTTTATTAGATTATTGATTATTTATTTTTTCATTGTAATATATTTTTATTTATTTCTTTTTGTACTTATTCTACTTTCGCATGTCATGGTTTGCCTTTGACAACATTTATATAAACCTAGCCCATTATTATTTATCTTGAAATTTATTATTATTTATTTAAAAAACTTTAATTAGATTTTATTAATTATACTTATTTCTTTTTCTTTTATCTTTCTCATCTTTTTTTTATAATAAAGGAAGCATATTACCATTTACTAAAATTTTTGTTTTTTTTTTTTTTGTACTTATTCTACTCACTCGTATTGAATGTTGCCTGCGGCAACATATATAAATCTATTATTATTTATTTTTGAAAATACTTTTACTATTCATTATTATTATAAATTTTTTATTTTTTTCTCATTATTTAGGTGGCGGACAGTCATTTTCTGTTATAAAAATTCTCGTTATAACATTTGAGATCAGATTTTGACATAACGTTTTCATATTAATATAACTTTAATATTTAAAAATAATATTACTATATATCATTATTTTATATTATTTATATTTTATATTTTTTTTTATTTCTTCTTGTTCTTACTTTACTCTCTTATATGTAAAAGGTTGCCTTCGGCAACAATAACACAACAATTTTTTTTTATAAAATAATTTTGCATTACATTTTATTTAATATACTGGATTTTTATTCTTCTTGTTTTTTCAAACTTTTTTCTTTCTTTTATTGGTTTTTTTTTTCTTCGTTTTAATTTTTTTTATTTTCATATTAATTTTATTACTTTAATAATAATTTGTTATTAAAATTAGAATAAAAACTATAATAAATTATAATAATTTATATGAATTTTTTCTTATTCTCTTCTAAAGCGAGTTTTTTATTATTTTTTTTCAAAATTAAAATGGTTATTTTATATATTTTTTTTGTTTCTATTATTATATTTTTTTATTTGTTCTCCCTTTTTCTTACCTTACTCTCTTACATTAAGGTTGCCTTCGGCAACCATAAAACAACCATATTTTATTTTTATTAAAAAGGTTCGTATTACATTTTATTAATTATATACTATATTCTTTCTTTTTTTTTCTATTTGTTTTCCTTTTCAATTTGTTTTTCCTATTTTCTATTTAATTTTTTTTAAATATGTAATCATTCAATTACAATCATACATAATCTAAAGAAAAAATCAATAAAAACTATTTATATTTTAGTTATATATCATATATCAAATTCAAAAAAACAACTACTCTATAGAAAATCGTACATTGAAACTTTTATTTTCTCTTTCTTTTTATTCTTTTTCTTTTTTATCTCTTCAACTTTTTTTTTCGAACTTGTTTTTTCATTTCTTTTTACTTTCTTCTTTTTGATTCTATTTGTTCCTATTTTTATAATGTATTTACTTAATTTTCATTTTTTTTTAATTTTTTTTTATTTGCGTCTTATTTCTCTCTTACATTTTCTTTTTTTGTGTATTCTAATTTTTTTTAAACTATTCTTTTTTTAATATTGTATTATCCATCTATACACTCCTGATATTTTAACATTTTTTTTTCCATATTTATAACATAGTTTTCTAATCTAAAAATTTTTTTTTCTATAAATTTTTTTTTTGATTTTTTTTATTCTTTACTTAATTTTATCAAGTTTTATTTTTCTACAACAACCATAATTTTGTTTTTCTATACTACTTAAATTATCTTTTCTTTTTTATTATCAACAAATTTATAATTTCTTTTAGTTTTTCTTAATGCTTTTTTTACTTAAATCATAGCATATCTTTTAAATTAACATTTTTTAATTTTTAATTTTTTGCAAAATTTTTTTTCCGCACATTTGATTGTCGGAAATTAAATATCAAAATTTTCAAATTTTTCTTGTATTATTATTAATTAGAAACATTTGTTTAGAATTAGAAACATTTGTTGAAAATTAATACAATCAAAAAAAAGATTTTTTTTAATAAATATTTAATTTGGCAACACTTTTAAAAAAAAATTTTTTAATTGCCAAGTTGCAACAATGTAACCGAAAACGTTTGTTTCTTGACAAATATTTGACGTATCTTTTATAAAAAAAAATTAGGTTATATCGTAGCGAACACATTGACATCTTTCAATAATATTGTCAATGTTAAAGATATGTCACACATAATCAATATTAAGTTGCTGCCATTGTGCACTTTTATTATGAAATTTAAGATTGCCAACCTAAACACTACTAAACGTGCTTAATAATGGTTTTTTAATTGGCAATACTTTTTAGAGTATACTGTTTAGAGTATACAATACTTTCACATTCACTTTTTTCTATTTTCTATTTAATTTTTCCAAAATATGTAATCATTCAATTACAATCATACATAATCTAAAAAAAAATCAATAAAAGTTATTTATATTTTAGTTATATATTATATATCAAATTGAAAAAAAACAAACACTCTATATAAAATTCTACATTAAAATTGACAAAAAAACGTTTCATATTTCATGTTATTTATAAAATATAAAGCATTAATATTAAGTGGTCGCTTTGTATTTTTTAATTGATTATGTCAACAATAATAATTGACAATTGACATCGTATTTTTTTTAAGATTTTTAATTGTTTATTTAAAAATATAGAAATAAGTACGTACGATTGAGAAAAAAATATATAGTCTGTATAGATATTTTTCCAATATAATTTTCCATTTTCATTTTATTTTAATTCATTTATATCAATCTTCTTTCATCAATGGGTCACAAACACAACTTAACCTCACTTTTCATATAAACAATTATAAATTTTCCTACAACCACAGTTCTATATTTTCTATAATATAATCAAAAAGACTCTTCTAGCCATTCGTATTATATTACCATATTATAATAATCTAAAAAAAAATCAATAAAAGTTATTTATATTTTAGTTATATATTATATATCAAATTGAAAAAAAACAAACACTTTATATAAAATTCTACATTAAAATTGACAAAAAAACGTTTCATATTTCATGTTATTTATAAAATATAAAGCATTAATATTAAGTGATCGCTTTGTATTTTTTAATTGATTATGTCAACAATAATAATTGACAATTGACATCGTATTTTTTTTTTAAATATTTAATTGTTTATTTAAAAATATAAAAATAAGTACGTACGATTGAGAAAAAAATATATATTCTGTATTAGATACTTTTCGAATATAATTCTCGAATTAATTATTAAGAGATGTACATTATTCTCATTCGAGCCACTTTCCAAAAACAAAATGTCAAACGGTATCAAAATGCTTAGTACGGATGATAGCAAGCATTCATTTAAAATCTAATCATTTCTAATAATAATTTGTATATCTCTTTATGTCTTTTAAAAAAAGGTTTCTCATCGTCTTCTTTACTTCATCGTATTTCAAACATTTAAGATTTAACGCCCAATCAATAAATTCAAATCTCCAAACAAATCGATTCAATTTATCCATACGACAGTTTCTATTTTCAAAAGAAGTCTATAGTTTAGATAAGCAGTTAGATACTGTAAATATTATTAAAATTAAAAACTTTTATCTTCATTTTAATACAGAATCTGAGACTCTATATTATTAGCCTATTTTTTCAATAGTTAGGTCAAAAAGTCATTGACCTTAATACTTCAAATCTATATTACATTATAATTTCTTCTGGAAAAAGTTGTAATTATGTCCTCTTCACATTTTCTTTACAATAAGAAAAACATTGACTCATGTTTGCTTATTCTCAAAAAGCACGCAGATTGAGAATATACACTAATCACATTCACTAACTGAAAAAAATTAAGCGTTTAGTTTTACAAATCATTTATATTTAAAGTAGTAAATAATATAATAATGTAAATACCTTTTCTAAAAAAGCATCTAGAGAAAGTTTGTTTGCTGATGCTGTTTTAGGTGCTGTCTCCTTCCTTTTTTTCTATCCGATAGTCTTCTTTTCGGCATTTTCTAATGACATATCAAACTTGTCTTGAAATGACTATCGGAAGAGGCTTTAATAGTACCGGCTCAATTATTATTAATAATATAGACACTAATGTCTCACACAACCAAAACTTGTATCTCTAAAACAGAAAAGTTATTTGAGACGCCGCCGCCGCCGCCCCCATTTGTGGGACTACAAAATACAACTTACCTTGCCTTTTGATGTTATGTACGGTAGACAAAGGGCACTGGGTCTACTCTAATCTTGCATAATCTCGTCGGTTTTTGATATAATTGCAGCAATAAATTGCTTTTTTGTCGTCGAAAATTATAATAAGGTTATGAACTCGCCAAATAGATATGTCAAATATACTTTTTTTTGACAATTTTGACAGAATATAAAGAATTAGGTCAAAAAATCATTGACCTTAATACTTTAAATTTATATTACATTAATGTTAATTCGTTATTCCATTTCAAAACCCTAAAAAAATATTATTTATATTATATCTCATTGTTATTTTGATAAAATATTGTCTAATGCTCGCAGATTTGAATGTGTACATTAATCACATTCAATCTTCATAAATTTTGCTTTCTCTTCTCTTACTTCTTGGTGTTGTTGTTGTTGTGTTATTACTTCTAGCATCTTAGTGACATTGCTTGTTGGTCGAACTGAAGTTTTAGAAGAATGGAATCTAGAATATCAAATAATTAAGCTATGACAATATTACAACAAACCTATTTTTTATTTCCCTATGTATGTCTTCAGCATCTATCCTTATTTCTAAAGAATCTTCTAACTATGGAGTGTTGACTTTGTTCTTAATCCCCAAAATAGCATTCACCTCGAAATAGAGTGGAGGGTCTCTCTTCTTCCTGTGACAGTTATTTTCGAAAAGTGTTAGCCCCTGCACGTCTTTCGGATATATCAAAAGCATTGCTTCTCATTTCGGTTGAAATTTTTTGCCAAAGAAAGTTCTTTAATGTTTTCCTATTATTAAATCTGTCATTATAACGTGTTCTTAACCTTAGAAATAGTAGAGTAGCTTGTTTTGTATTGAAATTCAATCATGCTTTGTTTCGAAACATTCTTCAACACGACTCTCACAGTCTGAAGTTTGATCCTTCAATAAGCATTGGGATGTTCAAAAAAGTATGGCCCTTTCATTCTACCAAACCAACGTAGTTATTAACGTTTCTGTATATTTAACCTCACTTTTCTTTACCTTAATAAAAGGGGCTTCGCCATCAACAGCTTTTAAACAACACACAAAACACTGCTTTATTTTCCACCACAATAAGTCAAACTCCTTTTCAGTTAGCTGGGTAGCGTTGAAATGTTAAAAATAATCATCAATTTCCAATAAATATATAAAAATCAATTGCTTGACACATGAAAGTATAAAACTTTATACAATCTCTTCTATTACATATCGATTTTAATAAAACCACTTTAGACCTTTTATTAAGTAGGGCCCCATTACTTAAAAGTCCAATTTATTATATTCCAGCTGTATTTTGTTAAAATTCGTGAGATTCGCCCCCCAAAAAAAAAATACGTCAACAATTTTTGCACACGGCACTTTTCCATCAAGAAAACTAAACAAACCACTACCACCAGCATACGACCCATCGTCGACATTTTAGCCACATTAAAAGCTTTCGTTTCATTATTTTTCACAATTTTATAACGATAAATATTTAAAATGACATAACCAAACAATTTAGAACTGTCACAATTTAGACATTAAAATGACGTTATGTCAGTGGAAAAGCCCAGCCTTCAAAGTTTTCTATCTAGAGTGGTTTTTTGGCGAAATGTCCTATCCGTTTACTCACTTTATCGGTCATTTTTTTGAAAAATTTTTTTTACTTTGAATCCCTCCTACCCCTTTCGGCTAGCACAAAAAAATCCAATTCTTCGCTCAAAACATTACACCGTCACTCTCGTGACAAAGTTTTTTCGCAAATTTCTTACAACATTTAACAATTTCTCCGAATTAATAAATCTGTGTCAAGCGTCACATTTGCAAGAAAAAGATGCGTCTAACGCGTTTTATTATAGTTACGAGAGTATGGTTGCCCTTGAGTGTGCTTACCCTACTTTCTTGAGTAGAGGGTTGCCTACGGCAACGTGTATAAACCTAGAGAGGTTGCCTTCGGCAACCGGTAGTATAATCGCACTTTTTTTTTTTTTTTATTAGATTATTGATTATTTATTTTCTTATTGTAATATATTGTGAGAGTTTTTGATTTTATAATAATTTATAGTTATTCTTTTAAGTAAAAATAAGCCAATAAGACGCTAAATCGCTTGTTTAATTAAATCATCTCAATGAGGGTCATATGGCATTTTAAGTAAAAGAGGGAGAACATCGGCTTAGCATCCCTGGAAAGGTGGTGGTAGAGGCCAGTCAGTAAAAACTGAGCCGGGCGTCAGAGCAGTCGGACGGGCAGTATTATGAATATTTACAGTTAACAATTGTTAATTGTTTATTGAAAGAGAAAGATAGTTAATGTGTTGATCGTGTTGATCATAGGTGTTTTGTGTAATAATGTGGATTCAGTGGTGACTCCCTGAATTCGGTGGAATAATGTGGATTCAGTTGTGACTCCCTGAATTCGGTGGAATAATGTGGATTCAGTTGTGACTCCCTGAATCCGGTGGAATAATGTGGATTCAGTTGTGACTCCCTGGATTCGGTGGAATAATGTGGATTCAGTTGTGACTCCCTGAATCCGTTGGAATAATGTGGATTCAGTTGTGACTCCCTGAATTCGGTGGAATAATGTGAGATCAGGTGTGACTCCCTGAATCCGGTGGAATAATGTGGCTTCAGTTGTGACTCCCTGAATTCGATGGAATAATGTGGATTCAGTTGTGACTCCCTGAATCCGGTGGAATAATGTGGATTCAGTTGTGACTCCCTGAATTCGGTGGAATAATGTGAATATTGTGAAATCAGTGCTGTGCATTCGAAAGAATAATGAGGTACTGAAACAAGGAGGACATCATTGAGAACACGACGTTAAAGAAAAGGGGGTGAAGATTGAGTCAATCGAGTCCATGGAGTGGTTGTCAAAGTCCAATGAGCCTGGTGATGTCTTCCACTATCAGTTCGAGAGGAAGAGAATCCTGCTAGGGGGAGAAAAGCCCCCGGTGAGTTACTTTACACGTATTATTGACAGGTACGTTAGGTGTAAATATGTTTCATGTGTCGCCCAATCGATCCGTCTGACTGCTCAAGCGTTTCTCTAACAATGAATATAGAGGGGTGAGTTGAAGTAGATTGTTGATGATAATGTAGCTAGTTGTTGCTATTCTGTACACTGTTTTTGAGTTAATAATTAAGGCTAATAATCGTAGAACATAGACATCCTGACAAATTTATTATGGAGAAAGAGTTAACAGTTATTTAATTCAATTTAATTGTTACAATTTGGCAAAACGTAAGATTAGAATAAAAAAAGTCTTACAAATTTCAGAAGTGGGATCAGAATTTGCGTTAAACCTCAGTAATTAATTAGCTAAATAGTGCATATTTAATAATTAAAAACAATAGCATCGAATGACAATCAAAATGTCCAGTTTGAGTAACTTTTTGGAATTAAAATCGTAAAAATAAACAGCAGCTACATTATTGTGACTTTCTGCAACAACAACCTTGTACAAATTATTGTTTATAATTGGTTTTTATAAAATAGTAGAATTTTATACATAAATAACAGTTTGCTCGCACATTCATCTTGAGTATATTGAGACATAATAATGTCTGATAGGAGTTTTTAAACAAAATTGAATATGAATTAATATGAATTAATTTATTCAAGCTTACCTGATGATTAAAGTGTTCAATTGAAGTGATTTTATGTGTTTATAAGAAAACATTTTTATAAAATGAATTTAAAGTTTTATTAGAGTTCTATTCTAGTTTTTGCGACAAACAATATTGCAAACTTAATTTATTGACAACAAAAAAACAATTTGCATTAAATTATTAATTTAATCAAAGAAAAGCAGTGGTATAGTACAGTTTTTAAATTTCTGTATAGATATAGTCTGAGTCTGGAGTTTAAAGGGTTAAAACGTAGTTTATATTAATTATTTGAAATGTCACATAGACTAAATTATTGTTTACTGCGTTATAAATGATGACAATCAAATGAACAATTAAAGTGTCCACTTTTAGGAAAGACTTTCAAATAAAAACCAAAAACAAAAAGGGGTTAAAATCAAATTTGCAAAGTTAGTTATAAAGTATTAAGTGTAATTGTTGTGGTGTAATCACTTTAGATAATTAGAAGATATTTTAAAGGTGACTGAAAAACCAATCGTTTTAAAATAATGTAAATATTTGAATTATTGAAAAGCTTGCTTAAACATTTAAAGCTGAATTCTTTAATATTATTCTTGCAATTTAAGAAAAACTTTGTAAAGTCGGACTTATTTAAATTATGGCTATCTTTTTGGCGACACTAAAGCGACGGTTTTGTTTAAATTCGAACCATATGTTGAAAATCATGTACAGGTCAAGATAAAATTGATGAATCTCAAAGGTTAGAGTGTATGGAACCAACCCTTAATAGCTTTGACAGATTGATGTTTTTAGTTATATCTTTGGTTTTTGAAAATTTTAGTTGAATAGATTTTAAGTATGTATTTATGACAAACACATTGCCACATGTAAAGTAAAGTTAGGGTGGATATCACTTTCGACGTATTAACGTATTTTGTTCTATTTCATCTCGACAGATTTATTAGGCTTTTGAGTGTTCGACGAGAAACAAACTGACCTATTTAAAATCTTAGAATTCGTGGGAAACCATTTAAGGGTGTTTAAACAATTGATTACAAAACGTATTGTATGAAAGAGGACATGAACAGAAATTAGTAACAAGATTATGTAAATTTCATAAAGTATAAGGTAATCACCAATTTTAAAGAGAAAGCTCTAGTTAATATTTTGTTTTAGTTGATACTGGGTCACTATTAATTCGATAAATGTTGACTTAAAATTTAAAATTAATAAAATCATTGAAAGTAAAGGATTAAAATGTTGAAAATGAATTTGTGTAAGTAGATTATTGCAATTTAAAAAAAAAAAAATATATATTTATATTTGAAAAGTATTTTTATGAAATTATATCTTGTCGACTCAGTCCATATGGTAAAGATAATTCCCTTTTGACAGCGAATCGAAAAACGAAATGTTTAAAAAAGCTGGCTTTTTGCATCAAATGGGTTATGAACTCCCAAATTTTCTCAGTCGTTCAGGAATGAATTGTTAACATTTATTCAAACTTTTTGGGGAATTAATTTGTGTAGGAAAATTAAATTTGCGCCTTAACTATTTATTAATTATTGTATTGACACCTTTATAGCTTTTTGAGATACATGTTCTAGTTGGAAATATTCAATCAAAAACCTATTTATGAACAATAATAGATTGCATTGTTTACAAAACCCCTCTTGGAACTTTTAATGTTGTGGTAACATCTACTAAGGCATTGTCTTTCAATATTAATAGCAAAGCGAATTGTTCTATGATAACAACAAATAATTGTCAAAAACCTAATTCAAAATAGCATAAAACCAGAACTTTGTTTATTTAGATTTTCAGCAAAATAGTGAAATAATTAGACGAAAATAGAAATCTGAAGAAGAGGTTTTTCAAAAATAATAGGTCAAGGTATTCTTTAGAAGGCTTTCTAAAAAGGGCTTTTAGCAAAACTAATCGGTAAAGTGTCAACAGCTGCAACACAACTGAAAAAAAAAGGGGTCATAAATTATTATTGTCAAGGGTGAAGGCAGGTTGAGATACTTACTCAATTGTTAAAATAAAATTTTGAGAAGTAATAAGTTGCAAATACAATTTTCTAAATTGTACTGATAATGAAATAACTAATTTGAGTAAATTAAAAAAAAAAATACTTTGATATTTTAGTAACAAAACATTTTTGTAAATTGATCTTAAAGTTTTGAAGTTAATTTGGTTTCAATAATACAAAAAAAATATATAAATCAAAATCACAAAACTAACACTTAAGGATTAATATTTTTATAAACAAAAATTTTGGTACAGCAACTCATCTGGCAAAATGATACTTTTACAAGTCTAATTAATAAAGTTATGTTGCTATTTAAAAATTTAGTAGAGCTAAGTAAATAATAATTATAGTTTCTAAAATTCCTAATTAATTATGTGTATTGGTACTTGCAATAAAATCCAGTATGAATTTTATAATCATTAATTGATAGTTAGCTGAGTATTCTAAAGCTGTAAAGTTTACAATTTAAATTTGATGAAAAAAAGAGACATTTGGTTAAATAGTTAGTTTATTAGTTTAGAGTTTCTTAAAATAAGATTAGGTAAAGATTATTGAAGGATTCCATCTGCTTTTATATGTCTACCTGCCATTAAGTAATTTGGTCAAACTAACTTTAAGTACAATTAAATTACAAAAACCAACATTAAATATTCTAATCCATCAAATAAAAATTGGTACTTTCTCTCACTAATACTTATCATTTACACCTAAATTTCTGAAAATAGTCATTTAAGGCATTTCATATCATCATTTGTCATACATAAATTTATTAGTTTATTGTGAAGGGGTGACACTAAACAAAAAGAATCTGGAGCTGCCCCACGTGTTGACCACATGTTGTTATATATTGTCGTAGTCGAGCTATAATCTTGACCGTTTTGGGTTTAGAGTGAATGCAGTTTGTCTGAGTTTTAAATTAAAGAAATAATAATAATATTGAATACAGTAGAACTTATTTTAATTTATGATGAGTAATTTATTCGTTTTACAATCAGTTTTGATTTGAATTCATAATTACAAACAAGCAATAAGAAATAAGGGGTAAATAAAATTGAGAAATTAAGAGAATTGAATCTTTAAATTAAAATTAAACCTAGAATTACATTTGCAAAAATAATAATCGCTGACACAACAAAGTTAAAACAAAATAAAAATTTAAAACCAATCAAAACTAAATTGTTGTGATTGGTTAACATGCTAAAGCTTGATTTTTGATTTAGTCAGACGCCGTTAGTTTTAAGTGAAAGTTGATTAAAAAAAAAAAGAGTAAATTATGTAGTTAGAAACGTTTAAATGTTAGTCCTGTTTCAGTCAAACTATTTAAACTTGTTTAAATAGTAAACACTGCTCCTACTCTTTTAAAAAAAAATAAAATAAATAAAAACATTTTTAATTGTGAAAACAGAAGTTTTAATAAATGTCTTGTTAATTAGCTAGATAAGAGACCAAAATGTTTCAATTTTAAATAGTGAACACGTAAGTGTTGACCCAATCAGTAAATTATTGAAATTAATTAAATTTTGACAAATTATAAAAAAAAAAAAATAAATAAGACAATTTAAAAATAAAATTGAAGTTTGATTTTTCAATCTAAAAAGTTTTAAACAAGAATTTAATTATATTAAAGCAATAATGTTTATCTCAAATATCTTATAAGTATTTCATTTTAATAGTTGGGTGACTTGACATAAAATTACATCAGTTAAGTAATAATTAACAACTTAAAAGTCAAAATACGTTAGAAACAACTAAGGGTATTTATGACTTATAACTTTGACTATTGACTAAAAGAAAAAAAAAACAACAAAAGAAAAAAAAAGAGAGAAGATAAACATGAGAAATAATTGGATGAAGTTAGCAACTGAAAACGTGTGCACACAAATCAAGAAAAACTATAAGAAACAAAAGCAATTGCTAAATTACATCAAAGATTATAAATAACAAGAAAAGGTATACTTTATCAACGATTATCTGAGATCTCAAAAATTAAGAAACAGCACAAAAATAAAATAAAGAAAGAAAAAAAAAGAAATCAAAGCATCTGGACATATATAAGGATTGATGACAGATTGAACTTAGACTAATTACAACTGGAAGAAGAGACAGTTGACTGTTGACGTAGACAAATTCAAATGGGGTTAATTTTATCTGCTTTTACTAACAAGTATTATTATAGTAATTAAACAATAAAAAAAAAAAAATAATTGTTACTCTTGTATTCGATAACTAAATATTAAACACATTTTTAAGGTTTAAGCTAATGTGAATACAATTGGGTTAAAGTAAAATAATTATTGATAACTTTTACATTAAAGCTTGAGAATAAAGCGTAAAATCATTATTAAAATAATAAGTAGAAAATCTTGGGGACAAGATTGAAGTCAGGATGACCGAATGTGAGAGTTTTTGATTTTATAATAATTTATAGTTATTCTTTTAAGCAAAAATAAGCCAATAAGACGCTAAATCGCTTGTTTAATTAAATCATCTCGATGAGGGCCATATGGCATTTTAAGTAAAAGAGGGCGAACATCGGCTTAGCATCCCTGGAAAGGTGGTGGTAGAGGCCAGTCAGTAAAAACTGAGCCGGGCGTCAGAGCAGTCGGACGGGCAGTATTATGAATATTTACAGTTAACAATTGTTAATTGTTTATTGAAAGAGAAAGATAGTTAATGTGTTGATCGTGTTGATCATAGGTGTTTTGTATAATAATGTGGATTCAGTGGTGACTCCCTGAATTCGGTGGAATAATGTGGATTCAGTTGTGACTCCCTGAATTCGGTGGAATAATGTGGATTCAGTTGTGACTCCCTGAATCCGGTGGAATAATGTGGATTCAGTTGTGACTCCCTGAATTCGGTGGAATAATGTGGATTCAGTTGTGACTCCCTGAATCCGGTGGAATAATGTGGATTCAGTTGTGACTCCCTGAATTCGGTGGAAAAATGTGGATTCAGTTGTGACTCCCTGAATCCGGTGGAATAATGTGGATTCAGTTGTGACTCTCTGAATTCGGTGGAATAATGTGGATTCAGTTGTGACTCCCTGAATCCGGTGGAATAATGTGGATTCAGTTTTGACTCCCTGAATTCGGTGGAATAATGTGAATATTGTGAAATCAGTGCTGTGCATTCGAAAGAATAATGAGGTACTGAAACAAGGAGGACATCATTGAGAACACGACGTTAAAGAAAAGGGGGTGAAGATTGAGTCAATCGAGTCCATGGAGTGGTTGTCAAAGTCCAATGAGCCTGGTGATGTCTTCCACTATCAGTTCGAGAGGAAGAGAATCCTGCTAGGGGGAGAAAAGCCCCCGGTGAGTTACTTTACACGTATTATTGACAGGTACGTTATGTGTAAATATGTTTCATGTGTCGCCCAATCGATCCGTCTGACTGCTCAAGCGTTTCTCTAACAATGAATATAGAAGGGTGAGTTGAAGTAGATTGTTGATGATAATGTAGCTAGTTGTTGCTATTCTGTACACTGTTTTTGAGTTAATAATTAAGGCTAATAATCGTAGAACATAGACATCCTGACAAATTAATTATGGAGAAAGAGTTAACTGTTATTTAATTCAATTTAATTGTTACAATTTGGCAAAACGTAAGATTAGAATAAAAAAAGTCTTACAATATTTTTATTTATTTCTTTTTGTACTTTTTCTACTTTCTCATATCAACGTTTGCCTTTGACAACATTTATATAAACCTAGCCCATTATTATTTATCTTGAAATTTATTATTATTTATTTAAAAAATTTTAATTAAATTTTAATAATTATACTTATTCTTATTTCATTATTTTTTTCTTTCTCATCTTTTTTTTTATAATACAGCAAGCATATTAGCATTTACTAATTTTTTTTTTATTTATTTTTATTTGTACTTGTTCTTACCATACTCTCTTATATGTAAAAAGTGGCCTTCGGCAACAATAAAACAACAATTTTGTTTTTATTAACAAATTAAAATTAATAAAATTTATGTAGTAAAGCAATTTAGTAGTATTGTAAAAAAAAATTTTTTTTTTAATTGTTGATGTAATTTCCACATCACCTTTGAGGTAAACATCCTGATGCGTTACTTTTTTTTTATCGATATTTATAACAGAAAAAGTTCGCCAATAGCCCTATATAAACTCTGTTGAATTTTACAAATAGTCGATTATATTCAAAAAAAAAAAAGACCATCAAATTCAACAATAGTTTAATATATTGTAACAATATATGTATATGTTTTTGTATGGAGCTTTTTTTAGACTAATATATAAATATGTGTCAATACTATGAAAATGTTTCATGTTTAGAGACGACATTGTTTTTATATAATATATAGCCATTGATTAGCATCAACATAACAAATAATACTTGATTGTATAAATTATTAAACTATATTTTATGATTTAATAATGTTGACGTTTTTAATTGAATATATATTTATAATCGACCAATTGTATAGTTTGAGTTTGTATGAATTATTGAATATAGTCACAAAAAAACAAAAACAGTAGTTTAATATATCGTAACCATATTAATGTATATGCTTTGTATGGAGCTTTTTATTGACTAATATATACAAATGTGTCAATACTATGAAAATGTTTCATGTTTAGAGACAACATTGTTTTTATATAATATATAGCCATGGATTAGCATCAACATAACAAATAATACTTGATTGTAAATAAATTAGTAAACTACATAATGTATAATTGTTTTAATAAAAAATTTGACAATTTTAATTGTGATAAATTTTTTTTTCAAGTGATTAAATCTTTTCAAAACTCAATTGATTTACAAAATTTCATTATAAACAATATTTTTTGTATAGATGAAATTTGTATTTTCCTCAGGCAAAAGTCTACCTTGAGTGGCAGTATTTTCAATAAATACTGAAATATCATTAAATTTTCGAACTCGCGAAAATGCAACATATAATTGACCATGAGCAAAAACTGAATTTGGCAAATAAAGTGAAACATGATTATAAGTTTGACCTTGTGCTTTATTAATTGTTAATGCATAAGCGAGACGAACAGGAAACTGTCTTCGACGAAATTGAAATGGTAAATTTGTATTCGAAGGAATAAAATCGATTTTAGGTATTAAAACAAATTGATTTGTTAATCTATTACCATCATTCGATACAACTTGACCTTTAATATAATTTTGACCCAAAAATTGTACAATTAAACGGGTACCATTACATAATCCTTTACGAATATTTAAATTTCGTAATAGCATAACCAAGGCACCAACTTTTAATTCTAAACGATGTGATGGTAGACCACTTGGTGTTAAAGCGTTAAGAAATTCAGGTTGATAATTAGCCGCTTCTAACATTATTGCATCATCAGCATCATTCGGCTCTATACTATCAACACTATAATAAATTTTTGTTGGACCATTAATTTTTTCAAATAAAACTTTTTTATTAATTTTATCACATGTCTCATTTAATGGTGTTAAAATAACACTTTTTAATAAAACATTATTATTAGATCTTAAATTAGCATTATCATTATTATTAATGATATCAAAACATGAATTAATTAATTAATTATAATTTTGAACAATACATTGTTCCGGTATTTGAATAATGCTATATTGAAAATTAGGCAAATGTGGTAATCGATCATTACCTAAATTTAAAAGCCATTGAGAAAATTCAACTTGTTCTGGCAATACACGAACATTAATTGTTAAAGAAAATTGTTGAAAATGATTCCATAATTGTGCCAATTTAACACAGGCTGCAACAATTTGATTTCGTGTCCCAGGATATGGTACAATTGGAAGACATTGTTTAAAATCTCCACCAACAATTACTGTTTTCCCACCGAATGGAAGATGTGGTGTGCGACAAAGAAATCGTAAAATTTCATCAATCTTTTGAAAGGCCATCGCAGTAACCATACTTATTTCATCCCATACAATTAATTTTACTTGTCGCAATATTTCAGCATATGAACTTTCAATTCGAATACTTGATGTACTCGTCTCTAAAAGTGGAACAGGTAGCTTAAATGTTGAATGAACAGTTTTACCACCAATTAATAATGAAGCAGCTAGCCCTGTCCAAGCCATTGCTAATACTTTAATTTCTTGTCCTCTCGCATAACTGATGATTGTATTATAGAGAAAGGTTTTACCAGTACCAGCAGGACCGTCTAAATAAAATAAGTGATTTATTAAATTATCATCACCATTATTATTGTGGTTGATGATAGATGTTATAATATTATCAAAAATGCGTCTTTGTTCAATATTTAATTGATTAATCCAATTAGCACTTTGTTGTTGTTCAAATTCAACATCGATACGATTATCATCAACATCATCATCATCATCGTTATTATAATCTAAATAGATGGCAAGTGGTTCAGGCAATTTAAAATTTGCTAAAGATAAACCATGTACATTTAGTAATAATTTCAATTTATATAATGTACGATTTTCAGCTTCAATTACATCAATACCATGTCTTGTAAAGTCTTCCATTAAAGCGTCACGAAATTCATTCCATAATGCTAATGGATCTAAGACAGTACAAAAAGCTAAAATTGTGGCAAACATTTGTCGTAATTGATTTGGCATTTGTTGTTCAACAGCTTCACGAAGAGCTCGTTGCCATTCCATATCTTCATTAAGAAGATTTCGTCTACTACATGCTTCAGCATATGTTGGACAAATTTCACCATCAACAGTACGAACATCTTCAAAAGATGTTGCACCTCGTACATGTAATAATAGAAGACGAAGAAAATATAATTCTCTATTTCGTATACTAACACTATACATTCTAGCATGTGTAGTAGAACGATTTCTTTGACGTGTTCGGTTAACATTGTTCTTCGATAGAGATTAAGACGTTCTGGAATATTTGGATCATTCTCTCGAAAAATAACATTTTGTCGTTCCTCTAAATGCACTGGCAAACGTATAACTGTATGTGTACTATCATGTAATACAAAATCATTAATACGCCATGCAGCTTCCGATGGTGATATATAACGGGCATTAAGATATTCCTCTACCTCATTATAATTACCTTGAATTTGATGAGGTGATAATGATCGATTTTCATCAACATTCATTTCATTATTATTACGTTCCTCTTCGATATTTCGAATACGTAATAATGCCATATCGACACCTTTAAAAATATATTTATATAAATATTTAACTGTTTTTAAATTGCCACACGCTTCAACATTAATGTGACATTTATATTTATATGAACAATATGGATTATAAGGTGCAATCCATTGATTATTCAATACATGCGAACCTTTTACAATCGTTATACCTGTATGTCGGCGTCTATATTGAATTCTACCATTTTCAGTAATAATTGTTTCATTTGAAGATTGTTTTGGAAATGTTTTTCTACATTTTCCATCAACCATACAGATTGCATTATTATTAAATTGTGGTCCACATAAACCATGTACCATATGAGTTTTTACCAATTCATATAATTCAGGTGACGGATTGGATCTGGAATTTCAGCTGAAACTAATAAATCAACTCTCTCTGGTTCTAACATTCGATCTTCATGTCGTAAAATTATTAGAATATGTGCATGTGGTAAACCTCTTTTTTGAAATTCAATAACATGAATTGATCCAAGATGAATTCCAAAGATATGATTTTCCAAGATATCACTCATGAATGCTTTTAATTTCATTTGAAATACTCGTGCAATAACCATAGGATGATCATTTGATTGAGTATTATTTGGAATCGCATTCACAATTTCATTCCATTTAGGATTACATGTAAATGTAATAAAAAGTGAGGGATATCCTAAAGTTGTAACCATCGACATAGCATCTTGAAATCTTTGCTGTTGACTTCGTGGGCTGCCTATATATGAAGAAGGCAATATAACCATTCGTCCAATATTAATATTTTCAACAGCAGCTCGATTATGTAAATAATCGCGCAAACCAACATATTCCTCAGCTCGCAATAGATTTTGATGTCTTTCAATATATAAAAGTCGATTGCTTTCCATTTTAACATATGCAGCTACAAAATATTGTTGACTTAATTTACCTGCTGAATGTATCGCAGAAAAATCATCTCTATAAGCTAATCTATATTTATAATATGAATTAAGGGTCATATTTCTATTTCTATCGTTTCGTGCAGTGTGCATTGTCCATCCACTTTCACCAAAAGGAAAAAGTAATGGAAACGTCAATGCATCAACAAATTCATTTTGAGGACTAATGTTTGTAAATGCATGTTGTGCATTTTGTCGAAGAAATACTCTTAGATTTGTTGTAGGTGGTAAACCTTCATTACGAAATTGATAAACGGCTGCAACTTCGTTTACGATTGGCATATCGTATGGTCTATTTTGACGACCTCTAACATTTAAAAATTCTAAAACAATATTTGGTGGATTTACTAAACGTTGTCTTTGCTGTTCCTCGTACACTTCATATAGATGACGGTAGGCTTGAGCAAATGGATTATGACGTTGAAGTATATCCCCTATTTGTTCGATTAATTCACGATTTAAATCATTCGAATTATGAATACGTTGAGCATTTGCTCTATTAGAATCTAAGAAATATACTTGACCGTAGCTTATGTTTTGTGCATTTATATTAATGTCGGAAATGTGATGCACCATTCGACCTTCAATACAATAAACATATGGTCCACGGCCAGGCAAATCACGGCTTTTCGCTTCAATGCTAGCAAATTAAAAAGCGTAATTATATTGTAGAATATTTTCCTTAAAATGTCTAGAATGTTGTTGATCATTATTTAACATTAAATTTTGTAACAAATTAGGAAAAGGTGTTATTAAAGCAGGTAATCTTACTTGTCCATTATTACAACATCCACTATAATATCGGCGTGTATTCAACTCCACTTGAAAATATTTACCCATACAATGTGGACATTGATGTACCATACCACCAATACTATGTAGTACTGGTCTCTGCTGATTACCTGCTTCCAGATAGAATGGATAACGTTGTCTATCTTGGCAATTTCTTGTTAAACGTTCAAAGACCATCGCGTTTAACAATAAAACATCTACTACATTTGCCTCAATATTGTCTCTAGCTACAGGTTCAATAATGTTTGGCTCTTGTTGTTTATTCGGAACAACAACATCATCATCATCACCACCACTCTCTACCATTGTTGTTCCAGGATTTGCGTCATTATTATCATGATCATCGGAAATAGACACAATACATTGCAACGAAGATGAAAACATTGATACGTATTGAGGAGTAGATGCAATATTAGAATTTCTAATTGGAACAATTTTACCACCTTCTTCATCATCGTCGCTGCTATCTGGATAAATATTGTGTCTCGGTGGAGGACCGCATATTATTCCTTCTTGTGGTGCTTTAGAAGGTCCAGCAACTTGCGAAGTATAAAATTTTACATTTTTGTTAGAATGTAAACGTTTTTCATCTATAGAAAAAAAGAAAAAAAAAAATAAAAATAATGTCCAAAATATTTTATAATTTTTCTATGCTTATTTTTTATCTATTATAATGAAATATAATATACGATTGAACTTATAAATCAATAGTAATCTTTTAATAAATTTTTATGTTATCATAAATATTTGAGAATTTTTTTTTTTGCACTTAAATTATCTATTAGTAAATTTAATAATTAAAATTGAATCCTGCAAGTGTAATACAAATAGGTATGTAATTTATTATTTTTTCAAAATTAAATCTTTTTAGTTTCTATAATATTATTATTACAAAAAAGCAACATACCTAATACCAATAATAATAATACTAAATTAAATCAATATTTTTTTTGGAAATAAAAAAATACAAAACATTATTATTTATAATATATATAAATTATTGTTTATAATAATTATTATTATCTTTCTACCTTCTTTCTGCACAGCGTCTTGTATCTGTAGTGGTAGAGTTGTACACTGTATCCCTTCTAATAAAGCTGGTTTTTTAAAAGGGCCTGGTATTTGAGATGTATTCACTCTTTTTCCACTCACCGATACAATTTCAAGCGAAGCATCATCTTCATTATCAACATCTAACGTTATATCAAGATTTTGTGATGTAGATGGTGGTGGTGGAGGCAATAATGATTGTGATGATTCTTCTTCTATAATTATAAAAATTAATAATTTAAAAACATTTAAAGAAATTTTTTTTCTCTCAACTTACGTTCGTTAACATTTGAACGTCTTCTATTTAATCCTTTTTTTGGTTTTGTAAACCTCAACTTTCTAGGCATTATCTAAAAATAAAATTTATAATTAATATAATACAGTATTCAGTAGATGATGAATAAACATTTTTAGAAAGCTATTTTTATGGAAATTAGATGAAAATTGCTTATTTCCTAAATTTTTCAAACATGAAATTATAAAGCAAGGTTAAAAATTAAAAATTTTTAAAAAACCTGTAACTACATCAGTATTCTACATTAATAAAAACATAAAATAACTTTAATATAGCACATACCTATCAGATTTTTATAAAATATTTCTTAAAATACCGAAAAACTCTTTCTAACAAAATATAACGGTTTTCTTGTGAAAAAATCAATAAATAGTTCTTTTATTTTTTTAAAAAAAATAGTAAGTAACCATAAGTAACAGATAATAGCGCGGTAAATTTAAATCATTATTAATTATTATAAAATAATAATTAGAACATTTTTTTTAATAAACTTTTTTTTAATAGAATAATATTGAAATAATAAATTAAGAAATTTATAATGTTCTATATAGTATTTCTATATAATAGAAGAATATAAAAAATTTAGGAATTATAACCTCAAAAATTTTCGGACAGTTCACCAAATAATATTCATATTCATATAATTATAAAGACTTACCGAAAAAAATAACACTATTTTATTTTATTTATAATAAAAGACAAACAACATAAATATTTCAATACAAATTATTTTTCTGTGGTTATAATTTATGACAGCTAATGACTATATTACTATAGAAGATATATCAATATAGAAGCTGTATTCTATGAATATAGAATATGGCAGAGAATTTTACATAATTTAAAATTGACAAAATTTTTGTTTAAATTTCGATTTTTATTGAGAATATATAATTTGTTTATTTATTTAAATTGTAATTTATAATTGTTGAAAACAAATTAATTAATAAATATTTAAAATTAACTCTATGGTTGTTTTCAAATAGTAATCGATAAAAAAAATAAAGTAAGGTACGGCAAAGTTTGTTTATAAAAGAAAATGGCGGAAGCAACCGAAAATTCAGTAAGTTTTATAAATTTTTCTTTAAAATTGATTAAAAAAAGCCAAATTTTTAGCCAGTATAGATGAAACTCTTTAAATATAATGTTATTAGATATCAAAATTTGAAAAAATTATAAATTCAACTTATTCATTTAACATCAAATAAAATTGTAGGTTATAGGCAGCATATACTGCTGCTTAAAAGTGTAAAAGAGCCCCATTGAGTGTATTGTATCAATATTAATTATTTTTAAGTTACTATTTTAGTGTACCCGATGAATATAATATAAAAAATCTCATTTTAAAAAAAAAAAAAATTCAAAAACTTGTTGTGTAGCATAATATACTTATATTTATATAGGAACTATCATATTGCAAAAACTACATAAAAATCTTATTATCAATCAACAATATATTCTTTATTAAAATATAAATTTGTACTAAAATTATTTTGAATTTTAAATAGAATAACGCTTCATCAGAAAATGAAGAAGATGAAGCGTTAGTAATTTCCAAAGAAGGTAATGGTGAAGAAAATGATAATACATTTTCTGTATTAAAAGAAAGTAACAGAGACGATGGAAGGGGCAGAGGGGGAGACAGAGGCAGGGGAGGACGAAGAGGGGCGAGGGGGAGAGGTAGAGAAAGAGGAAACGGCAGAAAAGAGAAAAACAATAAAACAACAAATAATTATTACATTAAAAACTGCAGATTATATTTTAATAATTAATTTTGTTTATATTAATAATTTTTTTTTTAAAACGTATCAAAGTTGTTTTTCTTTAAAATTTATAAATTGTATTGTATTTTATTATAATTTCATTCTATACATTGTCGTCAATAATTGCAATTTTAGAAAAAATTATACAAAATAAGCTTTTTTTTATATGATGATTTTACAGTATAAACTCTTTATGTATTATATTTCAAATCAATTGCAAATTAAATATAAGAAACATAACCTAAAAATAACGTCAAACGGATGATATATCTAAATATTTAATAAAAATAATATAAATGCAATCTTTATTCTATTGATGAAAAGAAGGTTGGAAGGCTTTAATTTTTATTATTTTCCAGATTGAAGGGAACGCCAGTCATTGTTTCTATCATATTGTTCTTAGCGGTACGAAGACACTCAATTCATTCTACAAAATAAATATGTTTATTTATAATCTTTGTCTCTATTTAAAGTGAGGTTATATTTGCCTCGTCCACCTGAATGTGATGATAATATAAGAAATGGGGCTGTTAGATATATTATAGATACGACATAGCAGAGCTGACCAAATCCATAAATGCAATCTTTATTCTATTGATGAAAAGAAGGTTGGAAGGCTTTAATTTTTATTATTTTCTAGATTGAAGGGAACTCCAGTCATTGTCTCTATCATATTGTTCTTAGCGGTACGAAGACACTCAATTCATTCTACAAAATAAATATGTTTATTTATAATCTTTGTCTCTATTTAAAGTGAGGTTATATTTGCCTCGTCCACCCGAATGTGATGATAATATAAGAAATGGGGTAGATATATTATAGATACGACATAGCAGAGCTGACCAAATCCATAAATGCAATCTTTATTCTATTGATGAAAAGAAGGTTGGAAGGCTTTAATTTTTATTATTTTCCAGATTGAAGGGAACTCCAGTCATTGTCTCTATCATATTGTTCTTAGCGGTACGAAGACACTCAATTCATTCTACAAAATAAATATGTTTATTTATAATCTTTGTCTCTATTTAAAGTGAGGTTATATTTGCCTCGTCCACCCGAATGTGATGATAATATAAGAAATGGGGCTGCTAGATATATTATAGATACGACATAGCAGAGCTGACCAAATCCATAAATAAGTATGGCCTCATTCTACTAATCAAACCAACGTATATAGACACTAATGTCTCACACAACCAAAACTTGTATCTCTAAAACAGAAAAGTTATTTGAGACGCCGCCGCTGCCCCCATTTGTGGGACTACAAAATACAACTTACCTTGCCTTTTGATGTTATGTACGGTAGACAAAGGGCACTGGGTCTACTCTAATCTTGCATAATCTCGTCGGTTTTCGATATAATTGCAGCAATAAATTGCTTTTTTGTCGTCGAATATTATAATAAGGTTATGAACTCGCCAAATAGATATGTCAAATATACTTTTTTTTGACAATTTTGACAGAATTTAAAGAATTAGGTCAAAAAATCATTGACCTTAATACTTTAAATTTATATTACATTAATGTTAATTCGTTATTCCATTTCAAAACCCTAAAAAAATATTATTTATATTATATCTCATTGTTATTTTGATAAAATATTGTCTAATGCACGCAGATTTGAATGTCTACACTAATCACATTCAATCTTCATATATTTTGCTTTCTCTTCTCTTACTTCCTGGTGTTGTTGTTGTTGTGTTATCACTTCTAGCATCTTAGTGACGTTGCTTGTTGGTCGAACTAAAGTTTTAGAAGAATGGAATCTAGAATATCAAATAATTATGACAATATTACAACAAACCTATTTTTTATTTCTCTATGTATAGAAGTTGATAAATTACAACTTGCTCCTGACTCATTCTCAGTATCAACGCTTCTGATATCTATTTGCCCTTGTCTAGAAGTTGATGAACAGCTTGCTGAATGCTTTTGTCTTCATTTTAATATAGCAACATACAACTCATATTAAAATACTCAATAAAATATTCATAATAAAGACAATATCATGTTGTAAAATTTTTCAATTTAAGAGGGTGTCTCTCTTCATCGCGGCCTTGTGCTTTCATATCTTACACTAATTACATTCAAGCCATCCATTTAAACTGAAAAAAATTAAGCGTTTAGTTTTACAAATCATTTATATTTAAAGTAGTAAATAATATAATAATAATGTAAATACCTACATATCTTTTCCAAAAAAGCCTCTTGCAATTTATTAAATTTGAAAGACTTTTGTCTTTCTAAATTCCATCTTCCATTTTCTAAATATTTGAAGTTGACCTTGTCCTTACTCCCCAAAATAGTATTTATTTCCTCAAAATAGGGAAAAAATCTTCTTCCTGTGCCAGTTATTTTCATATTTTTCATATAATTCATGTAACTTTGTTGCAAATTAGCGAATTTTTGAAAGGTTTTTAACCTTAGAAATAGTAGAGTAGCTTGTTTTGTATTGAAATTCAATCATGCTTTGTTTCGAAACATTCTTCAACACGACTCTCACAGTCTGAAGTTTGATCCTTCAATAAGGCCCCATTAACTAATCAAACCAACGTAGTTATCAACGTTTCTGTATATTTAACCTCACTTTTCTTCACCTTTTAAAAAATAAAAAGGAGCTTCGCTATCAACAGCTTTTTTTATCATAAACAACACACAAAACACTGCTTTATTTTCCACCACAATAGGTCAAACTCCTTTTCAGTTTCCATCAAATATATAAAAATCAATTGCTTGACACATAAAAGTATAAAACTTTATACAATCTCTTCTATTACATATCGATTTTAATAAAACCACTTTAGACCTTTTAATAAGTAGGGCCCCATTACTTAAAAGTCCAATTTATTATATTCCAGCTGTATTTTGTTAAAATTCGTGAGATTCGCTCCCCAAAAAAAAAAGCGTCAACAATTTTTGCACACAGCACTTTTCCATCAAGAAAACTAAACGAACCACTACCACCAGCATACGACCCATCGTCGACATTTTAGCCACATTAAAAGCTTTCGTTTCATTATTTTTCACAATAATTATAATGATAAATATTTAAAATGACATAACCAAACAATTTAGAACTGTCACAATTTAGACATAACACTGACGCTATGTCAGTGCAAAAGCCCAGCCTTCAAAGTTTTCTATCTAGAGTGGTTTTTTGGCAAAATGTCCTATCCGTTTACTCACTTTCGCGGTCATTTTTTTGAAAAATTTTTTCTACTTTGAAACCCTCCTACCCCTTTTGGCTAGCACAAAAAAATCCAATTCTTCGCTCAAAACATTACACCGTCACTCTCGTGACAAAGTTTTTTATCAAATTTCTTACAACATTTAACAATTTCTCCGAATTAATAAATAATTTTTCGAGCGTCACTTTTGCAAGAAAGAGATACTACATCAGCTTTTATTATAGGTGTAAAACTATTACTATTATCATTTATTATAAAGTCATCTGTAAATTATGTATTTCTTTTGTGAATTTAATAATTGCTTATGTTTAGTTTTTCTTCGCTACATTGTACTGAATTCATTTGGCTTTATTTTATATTGCATTAAAAAATTGCTGACTCAGCTCTAATAATATAAACGAAGTCATGCACACCAAATCTCACTCCTCTTCCTACGGAGAGATGAGCACTAATCCAAGCCGCTATAATGACAAATGATGAGAGCCAAATATATTTTATTATCAAAAACCGCTGTCAATCACAGCGCCAAGCTTATTTTGAAAAACTTTTTCTTGATTGAGCTGTACTTTTTGTATTTTTGAACGTTTTAAATGACACAAAAAAAACAAAAAACCGACTTTAATTCCTATAGGTAACTATTAATTAATTGAAGCAAATTGAGATTTGGTCATGGTTCCCTTAGATCCTGGTTCTCATATCTGGAATATTTTCTTTCCAACAAAAAAAAAATTATTAAAATTGGTTTATAATCGATTATGAAATCATTTCTACAAAAACAAGTAACTTGATACTATTTTTATAAAAAAACAAATTAATAATTTATTAAAAAAAATAGTTTTTAGAAGAAAACATATCTACAACGTTTCTCGCAAAAAAACAGAACTTTTACTGATCTCTCCCTCTTAAGATCTTATCCAAAACATAAAAAAATTATTTATAAAAAAAAAACATTTTATCATAAATTATCTAAAAATATAAAAAAAAACTAATTTTATTTCTTAATAAAATTTACGCAACTTTTAATAAAGTACAGGTTTTAGGCTGATTGCATTGAAAATTAACAAAATTAACTAATATTCTTAGAAATTTTAAATCGTAATTAAAAACTTACAAATGATTAAAAAACATAATACAAATTTAACAAAAAAAAACTATTTTAAAGTACAAAAACCCCAAAATGATAACTGACCAATTGACGATCAACGAATAGCTGTTTTTTAAAATAAATTTTTTTTTATAATAAAATCGTTTATTTTTAAAATATTTATAACGTTTTATAATCTTTTAGCGGTTTTTTATTTAAAATCAAAAATTTAATGACAGTTGTATTAATAAAATCAAGAGTCAGTTTTGAGTTCAAGTTCGATATACATATTTTCATAAATATAAAAAAATAGCTTTTACTAATTGTTTTTTTCTACATTGTTTTCTACAATAAACCAAACATCTCATATTTTCAGAAAAAATCAAAAAATTGATTTTTTTTCGGTCAAATAAAAAATAGGTAATGTTCTTTCAAAAATCTAACCATTTTTCATTGAAACATTTACGAGAGATCCAATTTGTTAAAAAACAATATTAAAAATAAAAACAAAATCAAGCTTTTTGTCTTGAAAAAGTGTAAGGCAAAAATTCGTTATGTTATTAAAATTAAAAACAATATTCTAAAGCTATAATTAGAAATAATTAGTTTTAAACTCTCTTTTGCAAAACATGAAAACATGGCTTCAATAATCTTTTTGTCTCGTAGAGCATTATTAAAAACACTATAAAAATAATTAAAAATTGATAGGAACGTTTGAATTAATATTATTAAAAAAAATTATTCAGAAGTTAGCTTTAAATGTGCATTTTCTGATAAAAACTATTTAAAAATCCCCGGGTATATTTAGTCAATACTTAATACAACAGTTTAGGCAACTATTAATACATTTGCGTTTTGCAAGTTGCATTAAAGACTATTAATTGTAATTGACCAAAATCTTGAAAAATAATAATATAATCATTATTTATTTAAATTTGTTTATTAAAAATTTGCAGTTATTCAAAAAACGTGTTGAATTAACATATTAATAGCACTTTAAATTTCAAATTACAATTGCCAAGATTTCTCTAGCGCACTAAAAATTGCTGCAAGCTTTGGCTTTTGACAACTAGATGGCAGGCAATTCTTAAAAATAAGATCTTTTTTTTAATAAAGTTGCTTATTTTATTAGAAGATATTTATAATATTTTATTCTTGTAATGATTCATTTTCATATACTTGAACTTTTGCGTCTTTTAATTGACAAGTGACATTTAATTTGGCAAGTGACGTCTAGTTTGACAGTTGAAATTTTAAAAGTGACAGATGAAATTTATATTGACGGATCCCTTCGTTGTGTTTTTTTAGTTGTGATTTTGAAGTAACCTTGATTCTAAATAATGTGAGCTCGCTTGCAGTATATTGGAAACAATAAAACAGATATTTCACCTACAAATATATTCTATAACTTTTCAACGATATACAGACAGGTTATACAAACCGACACAGAAATAATGAATACACAACCAACAAAATTCAATAAAATTTACACACATGAGATTCATATTGGAGAGACCAAGGTTACTCACAATGGTAGTACTGCAATTGTACATAATAAATGAATGAAATACATCAGCAAGCACCTAAATACATTGATCAAAATAATCAACATAGGCGATCAAATGAGACAAACACATAAAACAACATCACGACACAAACATCAAATAAAACAAAGATACACAAATAAGAACTGAATGGCATTGTGGTTGTCAGATTTTACTGCAACGAAATGACGGGCAATGGTTTGCAAATAACAACTTATTAGCTGAAACAATGTCCCAAGCACTGAAAGGCGGAGATTCTCCTTATTATTATTACTTTTAAGTCGTTCTGGCTAAACACACTTACTGTGTTTCCTAAACTCTACTGTCTGTGAACTCTACTGTACATGACCAGCTAAATACATGTCAAAAAACCTGTGTCACTCTCGCAAGAGTCGTTCACTCTCTTACGAAGTCGAGAAAACACAGGGTGCATCACGTGATGCGAAGCTAGGTTCATAATAATGAGATGAAGGAGAGGGTCCCTAAAGAGTTTAAGTTATGTCTACCGTCTACTCAGAAATGCACGGTGGATTTCATGAGACCCTACTCTGTATTTTATTATGAAAAAAAGTGCATATTATTATTATGTAATTAACCATTCGATTAATTAAAGCCTAAACAACGGTCTTCTCCCCAGTGAACGGCCGCTTGATCACCGAGATAGTGTCAAACTGATCTCGCTCCTTAGCTAGCCTAAATCCCTGAAACGGACACGAGAATTCGTCAGTTAATCCTGGGTAAGCCTAACTGAAAAACTACATTTAACCCAAAGAACGGTCTGAATCCCTATTCGCGCCTACGACAATTCTAGTTAAATATTAGTACCCCGGTTCTCGAAACTAATAAGCGGTGCCCATTTGTGCCTAAGCTCAGCTCACATAATTTACTTGAGCGAGATTAAGCGACAATCTTTTTAAATTAGCTACAATTAAGTTTGCATTTCCTCCCTATCAACAGCTAGAATTCTCAGACCGGTTAGTATATGTTATAGTCTGCGGCTCAAAAGTATTTCTCTCAATTGACTGAGTTGTGTTAAGTAAGCGCTATTTACTTTAATAATTGAACAAACAATGCAATTAGTTCTAATGAACACAATAAACAGATTAATAAACCAGACATTTGTGTGACCTGGCAAAGGCAGTTTCACCTGGAGTATCGGGTCCTAGAACATCAAAGGGCTAGTTCCTACAGCGTCACTTCTAGGTCTCTCTCTAAGACAGGAACCGCAGCTACGATTCTTACTAGAAAAAAAGTCTCATTTGGTGTCATGGCGTTCTTGTGGAGTGTCTGGGTTGTCCTTGAAGTACTTTCTAAGATGGCATCCTGAGATTAAAATATCGGCGTTCTTTGTTTAAAGATGGATTTGTCCGTATTAACCAAAACAACCGTGGGGAAGGAATAGGAAGGAGTGGGAAAGATTACCTCTATCCGCCTCTCCACAAACCGGATATAATAGGGAGATATATTTTGAACAATGAATGGTGGACATTTTGGTAGCATAAGAATACTACATAGACAGAATAGTACGGCGATTGTGATGCAATCGGTACCCACTAGATAGATAGAATTAAGTGTCTTTAATTGATATAAACAAGGAGATGAGTAAAGCAGTGGGTACGAGCGTAATTTTGGACTTGCTCTAGATTATGCACAAAGACACTTATAGTTATTTTGATTTCAAGATTACATTTATAGAACAACAGACATTGTTGGGAGCGACCATTGTTACATAGACAAGGATTTTAACATGTACGATAATTTACATATTACCCAAACAAACCCTAGGTACTCAACACCGACCCTTTCTCTAATTTGACAACGACCCTATTTGCAATCGTAATATTTACGTCCTGATTATTGCAATTCTAGAACTGCCAATGTAACCAAAGCAGTCAACAAAATCCCTAGTTTTTTTGGAACTAACATTTTATAATTTAAATACTTGAGCAACATTGATATAAATGAAACTTCTAACAATAATCGACTCATTGACAACAACGTGGGTCAGCTACATTTTGTAAACCAAAGATTTGAATAAAAAAAATCTATGTTATTTATCTATAGGAAAATGCTGAAATTAGGTGGCGCCATCTACAATTTAATGTTTTGTTTAGCGCGTCTTATTCTCTTTATTGTTTTTTTGAGTAAAATGAAAAACTTAGATAAATAATCATGCTAATACAGATATCAAGCTTTTGAAACCAAACATCTCAATTTTTTAAAGAAAATCAAAGAAAAATAAAAAACCTTTTAAATTTTTATAAAAAAATTTGTTTTTTAAAAAAATATTATGTTAATTAATTTTTTGGTCAAAATATCTAATGCAAATTTACTATATGAGAAGAAACAGTGAAAATGGCAATTTTTTTTTTTTATAAAGTTTTAATAAAAACAACAACAAAAAATAATAAAAACGTTTTAATTCTTGCAAATAAAACCTATTTTTTCAAAAATTATCTATAATAGTGTATTTTTCAAAAAATTATTTTATCTCTACTTTTCTTAAAATATTTTAGGCAACTATCAATACGCTTTTGTACTTTGCAAATTGCATTACTAATAAAATTTATTGTCAAGCTGTCTCTAACAATAGAATGTTGAACAAAATTTGTGAGCAAGCTTTGGCTATTCACAACTAGATGGCAGGCTAAATTTGAAATAAAGCTTTCTACTAGTTTATTTTTTATTAAAATTAAAATTTTTGATAGTATTGATACAATGATTGTTTTTATACAAATGTTTTAAGCTTAAAAACTTTAAATTAAGAATAATATTAAAACACACTGTTAACAAATCGATTTTAAATGTTCTTCTCAACAAAAAAAACTTAAAATACTAACACAATATAGGTTTATTTTCAATTATTTTCTCTTTCTAAACTTGTTCTAAAACATTAAAAAATATTTAAAATGTTTAATTAATACAAAAAAAACATATTTTTTTATAAAATAGTTTAGAAATAATGTGTATATTTTTTGAACGAAAAAAATATTTAATTTTTTATATAGCAAGTTGGGCAATTGGCAATACATTTCCGTATTAAGCAAGTTACACTAATGAGTCACAAAATCTTGAAAACTATCAAATTAACATTAGTTTATACTAATTTTCTATTAATTAAGAAGCGTAAGAAAATTACAAAAAATATTTTAATCACTAAACTGCAACTATGCTAAAATATATAAAACTAAAAATGTTTTAAGGCATTGGCTATTGGTCACTAAATGGCAGCAACTATTTTTAAAATACATGTTTTTTATAATAAAGCCGCTTAAAGATTTAAACAATAATAATGCGCTGTATTCTTTTAGTTATTTATCTATTAATAATAATTATAACATTTCATAAATAAACAACTGTAGGTCAATATTACCTATAAAAAGAAAGACTGAAAAAAACCCTCTATTTAAAAAGAAAAAAATTCTACTGCGTGAATATAGAGAGAAAATAAAACATTTGACCTAGAAGAGTTTTGAAAAACCAAGTTTTTATATTTTACTGTAATTTAAAGCCCATCTTCAATAAAAATAAAAACTTACATAACCTAACTTTTCATAAAAAATTTGAAATGTCAAATACCAAATATATAATGACTGAACCAAGGAGGGCTGATCTCATCCAATTAGATAAAAACTAGTTGGCAATCATTTTTACGTTTTGTATGTACTTGAAAAAAAAATTGACAATTTGAATTATTAAATTAAAGTAAAATAAATATCTAATAAGATTACCACGCTCTACAGTGTAATCAAGTAGGTTGAGTTTTTCCGCCGAGAGAGAAAAGTTGCACATTACCTACCTTCTACAGGTTTGTTACTATTCAATTACAATACTGATTGGAAGAAAATAATATTTTTATAAAAAAATACTAGCAGCCAATAAAAAGCACACCTCCAATGCAATAGCCAATCAAAAACAATCTTTAAAACGAGTTGAACCGGTTATAGAAAGCTCTATGAAAAGGGGCCGATGTACACTCACGCGCACTTACATTTCGCTTTTATTTGCAAGCAATCTTGATTGAAATTTATAACGTTGTTTACAGGAGTATTATAAACGATTTTAACTTCCAGAAGGCATTGCTAATTTTAAATATTAGAAATTTGCCGTTTTATGATCGTTGATTTATTGTCATACTGTATAATGATATTGTATAATTAATCAGTAATTATTTCCTAAAAAGCTCTGTACGCTATTAACGGAAGGTGGCACATTTCAGAGATAAAGTGTCAAAAAAAAATAAAAAATTAGACATAAATATCTAATACTTGTAATTTTGATACAAGTTGATAGCTCTGCAAAAAAAAGAAAATTCTAAAAAAACGAGATAGAAAGAAAAAGCGACGGGCAATATGTACATATTTTAGAGCTAATTTATTTTATAAAGATTATATAAAATAAAAATTAAAGAAAAGTTTTTTTTAGTAAAAAACGTAATAATTATACAATGTGAACCACAATTATTTAGATTAAAAGAGGCTAGAAAAAACTAAATCAGACTGTAGTTATTCTTATTTAAAGCCAAGTCAATACTAATACTTTATTTATAACAAATAACAAGAATTGTATATTACTGAAAATTAGGAGTGTTAGCAAGCGTGGTTTGAGCAGAAGTGGCTTTGCGCCACCAGTACCTTGCGCGTCTTCGGTTTTGTTGAGCAAGTCTACAGATCATGACTGTGCGTCACTAGATTTGAATTTTCGCGCTTTGCTACAATATTCCCCATCTAGTGGCAACGTTATTGGCAAAAACGAGTTGGCTTCTGAACTGGGCGACCTCTGCTGGTTTTCTTTGCTTCCAATTCAAATTTCGCGTTTTGCGGTTGATTTGTGCTTAGTTGTGATGGTGGTTGCATGCTGTCACTCTGATGATCGGGAGTTGTCGTTGTCGATTTGGTCTGTTTCTGCCGCAAAAGCTGGTTTTATTCTGTCGACGTTGACATTTAAGTTTGCCCCATTTCTTTCTATGATGAAAGTCTTGCCATTTCTTCTAACAACCAAAAAGGGTGGCTCATACGGTTGTTGTAGGGATTTCTGCATGATTTCTCGACGAAGGAATACATGAGTGCAATTGTCTAGTTTTTGTGGAACAAATGGTTTTTTGTAACCGTGTCTTCGTGGAGGTAAACTAATGTGATTTTGAATCTTTTTACGGAGCTGATCGATGAATGTTGATGATGAGTGTTGTTTACTTGTTTCGAAGAATTTGCCGGGTAAGCTCAATGTTTCTCCGTAAACAAGCTCTGCCGAAGAATATTTTAGATCTTTTTTAATTTCTTGCAGAGATCTAAGCTCTTCCAAATAGCGGCCCGCTTGTCCCATAATTCAAATTGGAGGAGAATCATTAGCTTCTTCTCTAATAGTTTTTTTTGAAGCTTCTCTACATTTGGTCTTGGACGCACATTTTCTTCTACTCTTAAAGCCGAAGGCTCTGGCATTACTAGCGCTACTATATCTGCATCTCCTCCTTCCGACATTATAATAAATGTTCTGAATTTCTGTGAAAAATGTATATCATCTCACTTTAAATAATTAACCAAAATTAAGAAAACCTCACTTCACTTCCTTTAATAAAAAACTAATTCTTTAATATAATATTATTATTGTGATGTATTTATAGGTTATTTCTATAAAGATGGTTGCTTGCTTTGAGACACGTGCTTGCTTTAAGACCACGTTTTATTGAGACTTTTCTCGTTGCTGGTTTTCGATGGAGTTGCCAAAAAGTGGTGGATAATGGACCTTGCCGCCCGAGAAGCCTAGAGGTCTCTTGTGACGGGGGAGGTATAGTGACTCCCTCTACATTGATATAAAAAAGGACGCCAACATGCCGCCCCCTTGAAGGTAAATCTTCAAAGTACACTAGTAATCTAAAGATAATATACTAGTTAATAGGAATTACACATACAAATCAAATTTAAAAAAAAAAAACTAACTACTATACATAGCTGTTGAAAAAAAGTACAAAATTGGAGTAAATTGATTGAAAAATTGCAAATGTGTATTATTGAGTGTTTTCTTGCACTAGAATGACGCAAATTTTTTTAACCGCACGTTGCACTGCACCATTTGCTGTTTTTACAGTAACTACGCGCACAAAACCGTCTTCTCCTGGATGTACGGTTGTAACCCTTTCTAGCTTCCATTTTAATGGTGGCATGTTGTCTTCTACTAAGGCTACCAGGTTGCCGACGCTAATGTTTTCTATTGAATTTTGTTGTTTCTTTAGTCGGTTCTGTAGTTGTGACAGGTATTCTTTGTACCATCGAGCTCAAAAATGCTGTCGTAATTGTTGCACCCTTTGCCTGGCGACAACCTGCTGTGTTTGATGTTGGTAAAATCTGCTTCGGCGAGAGCTGTTATTGGGCCGTCAATCAAAAAGTGTCCCGGCGTCAGGGCTTCCAGGTCGTTATGGTCTTGGGACAGAGGAGTGATAGGACGGGAGTTTATACATGCTTCGATGCAAATTAATAAAGTATTAAACTCTTCAAAGGTTAATGAAGCATTAACTGTAAAAGCTGCTGTTGTGATGCCTGATATCAGGAGATCGTTAAGCTGAACTGGAGACATACTTGTGTGATCGGTTACTGCAAAGGGAGAGTTGAGCATTTCTTGTACGTATATATCTTTGTTAATCGGAGACCATCGAGGTGCTTTGTTGTTGACTGTCCTGATAGACTGCTGTGACGGTTGTGGAGTTAGCGGAAATAGCTCCACGGTTATTGGGAGGTGATCCGATGTTGACCAGATGTTATCTACCCACATGTTTTTTATAAACTGGACTCCCAAGATACTAACCCATATTAAGTCAATGGTGCTTTGGCCGTTCTGGTTGGAGAAGGTGTATTGTCCTGGTGTATCACTTCGTGATTGCCCATTCAGCAAAATGAATCCCAAGGAGTCCATGCAATCTGCTAGCAGCTTTCCTCTGTGGTTGAAGACTTGGTCAGCTGATTGTCTATTTTCCTGTAGTGTTGTTCCTACCATTGAGTTTAGATCCAGGGTCCCATAGGAACCGAGACGAGCATTAAAGTCCCTGGCTATAATGCATATGTCATGATGGTAGGAGGCAAAAATTGGCTGTAGAGTGTTTTGAAGGAGCTCAAGAGATTCATTGAAGGTGCAAGATAGAGGAAAGTACACTGAAACAATAATTAGAATAAGACCGTGTGAGTGAATTTTAGTAATTATCCAGAAGTCTGTACAGTGTAGAGTTTGTGGATTGTCTTCAAGTTTAGCAAGAGTCAGTAGCCCTCCACTTGGCCTACCGGGGCCCTGAGGCTTCAGAGCAGGTGACCAAAAGCTACACCAGGAATCAAGATTATGTATTGGGGCAGGTACTGGTTGCGCGATCCACGTCTCGCTGAATCCAATTAATGAGGAAGTGAAGAGGTTAGTAGGGGTGATAAGTTCTTTAGAGCTTTTGATGTTCCAGAAAGTGATCTTTAAGCTTGGAGATGAGTGCTGATGGGTGTGCTTGCTAGGTAGTTTTTTAGAATGGGTGGCGCTGGTAGTCTGGTTGTATGTTTGTTCATGAACTGAGATATGTTTTGGTGAATAAGTTGGTCAGTCTGGTCAGATTGCTCAGCAACATGGTTCAGGGTTGAGCGGGGAACCTCAGGTATTACTACTGTGAAAGTATTGGTGGCTTGATTAAATTTGTACCATTTACCATCAACTGATACTTTAGATTGACCAAACTTGACTTTTTTTCCATCCTCAACGGCTGCTTTGCCAAAATCTCTGGTCTTCTTAGCGGCTAGATTTTCTTCGGGAGTCAAATCATGATTGAAGTAGACCAGGACGGGAAGCTTCTTCTTCTGGGACATGATTTGGCTCTTAGTTGCTCCGTCTCTAAATGTCGCTTTGATTCTTTTGGCTTTGCCAAAAACAGTAGCACAGATGATTCCGTTTGGTATTTTGAAATGAGTATAAATAAATTCGTTGACAGTGTCACAAGCGTTTTTTTCCTTCACCTCAAGTCCTGAGATGATGGCATTGTTTTTTCTCAGGTGCTTTTCAACTGTGGAAATAACTTTGCTGGCTAACTTGTTTTCGTCCAACTGATTGAATGTAGTGTCATTTGGGGTTGTGTTGGAACGTTTTTCGAGTGTTTCAAGGCGAGCCGTGATTTTATTTATCTCCAGTTTTAGAGCTTTGTTTTCTGCGAGCAGTTCAGATTTGACTGTGTTGATAAGCCTGGTGTTAGAGTCTTTAATGTCTTTAATTTGCTGGTCGAGGTGATTACGGTCTTCCTCACGCCAGGCTTGCATCTGTTTCAACAGAGCTGAGATGGTCGTGCAGTCAGTCTGCTCTGTCTCCATTCCTTTAGGTCGGGATATAACAATTTCTGGGTTCGTTATTTGATATCGCGCGTCGGGGGGAGAAGATGAGGCTCTTTGCTGTTTGGAAGGTGGGCTGACTGTGTCAACCTCTCTCTCCCTTTTATTCGAACTCTGGTTTTTACATAAGAAATCCAGTATCGACCCTGATGAATTATCTGGATTCCTAGGTCCTTTTTTACGTCTTGATTTTTCTTCCATTAACAGTAGAGCTTAATTTCTTGTGAAGAGTTGGCCCTATTCTGCGTTGCATGCCCTTGGCACGCCACTGTCTCTATGACAATAATTGCAAGAAAAAGGTTTCCAGGATCTTTTTTTTTCAAAATTATTTCCACTTGCCACTTATTACCAATTAAAATATTTTATGTCTTCGTGGGATATAATTAGGTTATAATTACAGCGCATTTCTCCTAAAATTAATTAAAATATAGTTTGAGGTTAAGTACACGTGCACAGACCACAGAGTTCCAGCGTCGACCATTTTCTCTATTTGTATATTTAGCTGGTCGCGCATTCCTTGATTGCTGAGTATTGTATTCTCGATCTTGACCTATATTTCTATGTTGATATCTAAAATTGCCGTAGTTTGTTCCGGGTCTATAACCTTGATTTTGTTTATTTACATTTTGAAAAGAGTTCGTTTGATACCTGTCTTGTGTGTATCTTTTAATTCGCGTATTTGGTGGAAAGAATATATTTTTTCGGTGTTTCCTTCCGTACATTATATTTGCTTTGTTTTGCTGACTTACTTTAATGTAAAACAAGGTTTCGTTTGTTTCTTTAAAAATTTGAATTTTAGCATATGTCGTGTATAAACGTAGTTTTGCCGCGTTTGTAAGTCGCGTTTTTAATACGAATTTTACCAACAAAATCTTACTTTGGTCATCTAAAACCGAATTGTACATGTCTATGGCGTCAATCATTTCTAATGTGACGTCTTCAGTGTGATTCATTCGCGGAATTAAAGAACTGGCTACACGGAGATCAATTTTCCCCATTATTGTTATGTTAGCTTCAGTTTTACTACTCGGACATTCAACTTTTGCACTATTATTATGAACCTTTAATCTATTATGTAATATAAATTCCCTCGCCTTTAATTCTTTTGTAACTATATCAGCAATAATTTTTACTGTATCAACAGGCCATAAACTTATATTAGTCTTATCAGTTAATAATTGCTTAAAATCATTTTTAAAAATTTCTAAATATTCTAACTTACGGGTTAAAAATTCTTTATTGTTTCTTCTGTGTTTGTTGTCTTTTCGTAAATTTGTGTGAAACTGTTGTACGTCTTCTTGAAGTTTCTGTAGTTTGTCCATTTGTCACTATTAATTAACACTACCATTTTTATTTTGCACTTCACTGCTCTGCTTTTTGTCCTCACCTACACTTATGCTTCACTCACAATTTAAACGTCTTCTTGGCTTACTTGGTTCCTTATGTTGGACAGGGTTGCTGCTCTAGTTAACCGTCTTCTCCACTCTCTTTGCCTTTTCTCGTAAAAATATATGATAAATCCTAATAATTGTAACAGTATTATTACCAGACACAGGATAGATTCTAAGCCAAGCGAGGATTGTTCCCTAGGGTTCGCGGCAATGATAATTTCTTCTTTGGACTGATCGAGCTTCGATGCATTGTTGTCTCCCATAACTTTGGATTGTAGTTATGCAGATTCTTACAATTATTTGGAGACTTCTTTACTTTTCGCAGTTTTATTTTCAGCTTGTTTTTTGCAGGGTTTCTTCAGGTTTCTTCTCGCAGGATCTTTATGTAATAATGTAATAAGTTGAAGGGAAACACATGCTGGTTCCAATGAAGATGATTTATTTGTGATTAATCTATGCTACACTACTATGCCTATAACTGCGACTACATCTCCGACTCTTTGACTCCCCTGGACGCTACATGCGTCGCCTTATATTAAGGTGCCATTTGCGTCATTGCATTGACGCAAATGCACCGCACAATAATTATAAAATGCTTAATTGCTAAGGAAGCATCCGTTCTTTCACAATAGGTCATTCGTTCATTCATACGGTCATCCAACTATCAATTCATCCCTTATGCGTCTATATACCCTTACAGCCCAATGGGTCAAATAATTTAGCAATTAATGACAAAATTACCCGTTTTGTTATTTGCTGCGTTTTGATCGTATTGAAATTATAAGTTAATATATTCTTTTTAAAAATCCAATAAAAACCTAAAACTTTAATAATTTTTTTGCTGTGGGAAGAATAAGATTGTGCGTTTAATTCTTCTTCCGGTACGACTGATGCACTGTTTGAAGCCCATTTTGATAATGTGAAACCGCCCGATTTTAAAACTCTTGATAGTTCCCTTTTGACAAATCAAATTTCTTCTAATGAATTACTTCCAGTTGGCAAATTGTTCATATAAAATCCTTTTTTATAGTTTTTTTCGATCAGGGAATTGTTTGACTGGTTTGCTAATTCGTGCAATACCCTAATGCATAAATAACTAGAAGGAGATAATCCATAAGTAACTGTCTTGAGACGAAAAGTTTGAATATGTCCTTTCTGATCAGGGCGCCATAAAATTCTTAGACAATCTCTATCATCAGGGGGTAATAAAGCTATTCTATACATTTTTACTATATCCGCTGACAAAACGTCTTTATAAGTACGAAATTTGCATAAAATAGAAAATAAATCCTCTTGGATGTTTTGTCCTGTCATAAGAACGTTGTTGAGACTTAAATTGTTGACAAAGGTTGCTGCATTAAAGACAACCCGTATTTTTGGACCATCGATTGTTTGTTTAAATCCTGCGAAATGTGGTACGTAAGAAGCTTTAGAATTTTGTATATCACTTTCCGGTACTAGCTTCATGTGGCCTAAGTCGATGTATTCTTTCATAAATTTACAATACGATAAAGATAAAGAAGGATTTTTGCTTAATTTTGTTTCTAAACAAAGAAATTGTTTTAAGGCGATAGATTTTGATTGTTCAAAATTTAATAATAAAACATCTTTTTTAAATGGTAATTTGACCATGTATTGACCGTTTTTCTGACGAATTGTATTGTCTAAAAAATGTTTTTCGCAAGCCAAATGCTCCATTGATAAAGAGAGTTCGTCTAAAATCTCTTCTTGTAGCGAAAACTTTTCGTCTTCCTTTTCTAAATTGTTAAAACTTGTTGTTAAATTGCAAACTGTTGTTGTATGAGATTGTTGAATGTTTATTTCGCCGCTAACAAGACAACCAAATTTCGATTCTTAAAAAAATGGTTCATTTGCATTTAATTGCATTGGACCACCAATAAGAAGTTTCCAGAACAATTTTGCCCCAATTAGTATATCTACTTCTTGACTAATATTAAAGTTTGGATCGGCTAGTTTTATATTGGGAGAAGTTATACTAAAAGTGACTGAAGGTGTGTGTTGCGTAATTTTTGGTAAAATGAAACATTCTAAAGAAACGCGATATTCCGGCGTTCTTGATTTTATGTCAACATTGACTCTAGTCGTAGCTTGATTTTTTGATAAGTTAACTCCAGTTATGGTTGTGTTGCTATTTTGAGGTTTTAAATTTAATTTTTCAACTAGGGACGCTGTAATCAGACTTACTTCTGAGCATTGATCCAACACCGCTCTACAAGGATGGAGTTTTTCTTAAGAATCCGAAATGAGTAGTAAAACCGTTGAAAATAATACCTGATTTGTATTTCTTTTAATAAGTCAGATGTTTCCAGATTGTTGAAATTCATTTATGTGCAGTAAGGAGTGATGTTTTTGATTACAATGTCGACAAGTATATTTAGATTTGCATTGCTCTAAGGCGTGATTAATATTCACACAATTTTCGCAAGCTTTAATACTTTTAACATGTTTGAGCCTGTCCATAACTGAAAGATTTTTAAAATCATTACACTGAAACATGCTATGCTGTTTACTGTTTCACATTAAACATACGTTGGTGGTCACAATATTAGAATTAAATCGGTTATTGACTCTATTTTTTGCTTCAAATTTCTGTATTTGTTTTTGAATCCCCTTTGAGTTGCCGGTTTGATTGTTCTTATCGCTGTTTGATTTTAAATACTTCATAGATTCTTCCACTAGACACCGTTTTTCTAAGAATTCTATAAATGATTGATAAGTAGGGATTTCTTTGTCTAAACTAGTTTGCCATTCTCTTTTTATTATGTAGTCTAACTTTTCCGAAATAATTGTTATAAGGATGACATCTCAGAATTGAACGGGTAACCCCAAGACTTTTAAAACATATAAATTATTATTTAAACAATCTAAAATTATTCTGAGTGCGGAATGTGAAGGTTTGTTTATCTGCTCTATATTAATTATATTGTGTAAATGTTCTTGAACTATTAAGCGCTTATTTTCAATTTAATTCAAGCGCGCTCTGATAATTTGCTGAAGAAACTGATAACGACTCGATAGTTCTAAGAGCTTCTCCGTCTAGGCAACTGCGCAAACAATGAAATTTTCTAATTTCAATTATGTTGGCGTTTTCATGTACCAAAGATTTATAAGAATCGTAAAAATTTAACCATTCTGTATATTTTCCCGTAAACTTAGGTAATGGTCAGGGTTTAAGGTGTGCGGAATCGGATAAACCAGAGATGTTTGGCTGAACTGCTTCATTTTCTGTTGCCTTTTGATTATTGAAGTTGTTATTTAAATTAATTTTTATTGTATTGATTGCAAAGTAATATTGTTATTCAATTTTTTCTCTTTCTGCGTCAAACTCTGTTTCCAAGGCCGCACATTTTGTTTTGTCTATGCCTTCGATTCGATCTTGAAGAGAAGTTAAATGTTTAAAAGTACTTATAATATTTGCTATGCGTGTTTCTAACGTAGTTTTGTCGAAATTTCCGTCTGCGACTGCGTTAGCGAACTTTTCGTGACGTGTGAGCGCAGATTTCGCACATCTTTTTAATTCACTAAGAGAAGACATTTTATTTTTGATTGTTTATAAATTTTAGTGACTTTAAAAAAAAAAATTGTGAGAAAAGCATAAAAATTATATTTATATTAGTTATTATATAAATGTTTACGATGAAAAGCCATCTTACTATAAAATATTAGAATAATACAATATTATGCATCGAAACATGTAAAATTAAGGTTTTTTTTATGAAATAGACGGACCTTGCGCTTGTTGAAGCTGTTGGAATTACAAGTAGAGACCAAAATTCGTGTTTTTCTTAAACGAGTTCCTCCTTGGACGTTGAATTGAATTTATTGGAATTAGCAGAGATCAAGACTCGTTCTTTTCTTAAACGGGTCCTTCTTTGGATGTTGATCTTGGATGACGAGGAATTTCTTCGATTTTTTCTAGTGTTGTTGGAGACCATAAAATTCGCTGCACGTCGATCGATGAGAAGATTGATAATTTATGATATTTTCGATGAGAGGTTATAGGATCATGAAATAAAACACCAAAAAAATTTGATTACTTCTTGCGACGTTTCGTGCTTTATTTTAGCACTTTTTCAGGCAGTCTAAAATATAAAAAAATATACAAAGTTAATTGGACAATTCTAACAATTTTGCATGCATGAGTGTAAATTTTTCGTATATAAATAAACAATTCATACCGTAACGCAAACATCTTGGCATCGTCCACTTAATATTATTCATTTCGTCAATAATCATGACTTTTGGTTATAATAATCATCAAACAAATTAATAATTAACTGAGAAATTAATCAAAAATACAAGATAAAAAATAACGAGTAGGACAGTTAAAATCAGCTACCAACAGAATTAAACGATTTGGTTATGTGTGATGGTCTAACCTCAAGTTTTATTTCATGATCCTATGACCTCTCATCGAAATTATCATAAATAAATTCACAAGGATCTTAAATTATTATCAAGATTGATATTATTTGATTAGATAATATTTGATTAATTTTGCTTAATCCGACTCGATCGAAGGACCATGTGATGTATTTATAGGTTATTTCTATAAAGATGATAAAAACACGTACTTGCTCTGAGACCACGTTTTATGGAGACCTTTCTCGTTGCTGGTTTTCGATAGAGTTGCCAAAAAATGGTGGTTAATGGACCTTGCCGCCCGAGAAACCTAAAGGGCTCTTGTGGCGGGAGAGGTATAGCGACTCTCTCTACATTGATATAAAAAAGAGCGCCAACAATTATAACAATTTAATATCAGCGTTAGCTGAGAAATAAACGAGTTGTGCTGTAGCACAAAACAAAATTTTTTGAGATATTTGCAATCTACAAAGTCCTTTTTAAATCTTACTTAAAAGCAGCGTTTTTCTACAAGTGCTGTAAACTTTTCCTATGAGGAGAAAATTTACGGTAAACAAAGCCCAAATCTAAACTGCTATAATAATTTCATCGTTTACAAGTAATTCATTTATAAATAAATTGATTGGTTTGAAATCTGTGACACTATCAATTATAAACACAGTTTTACACTTTGCCAAAAAGTTTGTTTATTAGATTTTGAGAACTGTTTCAACAATCATATGTGCTCATTGGCAGATGAATAAAATTAAAATTAGATCTTGAAAGAGCTCTCGAGATCTAGTTAAAAAACTTTTTGGTAAGTGGTAAAACTGTGAATAGTTTATAATGCAAAAGATTCCAAAGCAATCAATTGATTAATAAACAATAAAAATAGCAAAACTTAAAATGGCCGCTATACCAAAATAGTTAGACTGTTTGGTATTAGCTAACGATTTAGTCCTATTATTACCAACAATATGTGAGAAATAATAAATTTCAGTTCGATAATTAATATTCAAACAAACACATCGTAGAATTAACTATTAAAAAACGTAGAATATAAATTGACCGCCAACCATAAAGGAGCTTTAATTTTACTTTCAGACCGCGCCCTTTTTGAGAAGGCTATTATGAAAAAGCTACATTTTTATTATTTTTTGTTGTTGTTTTTATTAAAGCTTTATAAAAAAAAAAGATTAAATGGTATTTTTACTGTTTTTTCTCATATGTTAGATCTGCATTAGATATTTTGACCAAAAAATTAATTAACATAAAATTTTTCTAAAAAACAAATTTGGAATTTTTTTTATAAAAAATCAAAAAGTTTTCTATTTTTCATTGATTTTTTTTCAATAATTGAGACGTTTGGTTTAAAAAGCTTGATATCTGTATTAGCATGATTATTTATCTAAGTTTTACATTTTACTCAAAAAAACAATAAAGAGAATAAAACATTATAAATATCTTCTGATAAAATATTTAAAAAAAAACTAATTTTTAAGAATTGCCTGCCATCTAGTTGTCAAAAGCCAAAGCTTGCAGCAATTTTTAGTGTGGTAGAAAAATTTTGGCAATTGTAATTTGAAATTTTAAGTGTTATTAATATGTTAATTTAACACGTTTGTTAAATAACTGCAAATTTTCAATAAACAAATTTAAATAAATAATTGTTATATTATTATTTTTCAAGATTTTTGTCAATTACAATTAATAGTCTTTAATGCAACTTGCAAAACGCATATGTATTATTAGTTGCCTAAGCTGTTGTATTAAGTATTGATTAAATATAGCCGGTGATTTTTAAATATTTTTAATCAGAAAATGCACATTTAAAGCTAACTTTTGAATAATTTTTTTAATAATATTAATTTGAACGTTTCTATCAATTTTCAATTATTTTTTTAATGTTTTTAATAATGCTCTACGAGACAAAAAGATTAATGAAGCCATGTTTTCATGTTTTGCAAAAAAAAATTTAAAACTAGTTTCTAATTATGGCTTTAGAATATTGTTTTTAATTTTAATAACATAACGAATTTTTGCTTTACACTTTTTTACCACAAAAAGCTTGATTTTGTTTTTATTTTTACTATTGTTTTTCTACAAATTGGATCTCTCGTAAATGTTTCCATTGAAAAAAGTTAGATGTTTGAAAGAACATTACCTATTTTTTATTTGACCGAAAAAAAATCAATTTTTTGATTTTTTCTGGAAATATGAGATGTTTGGTTTTTTGTAGAAAACAATGTAGAAAAAAACAATTAGTAAAAGCTGTTTTTTTATATTTATAAAAATATGTATATCAAACTTGAACTCAATACTGACTATTGATTTTATTAATACAACTGTACTTGAATTTTTGAATTTACATAAAAAACAGCTAAAAGATTATAAAACGTTCTAAATATTTTAAAAATAAACAATTTTATTATAAAAAAAAATTTAGTTTCAAAAAGTTTTAAGATGCAATCAGCTTAAAACCTGTACTTTATTAAGAGTTGCTTAAATTTTTTTAAGAAATAAATTTAGTTTTTTTTTTATATTTTTAAATAATTTATGATAAAATGTGTCCTATTTGTATTAATTTAAACGTTTAATTTTTTTATAAATAATTTTTTCATGTCTTTGATAAGATCTTAAGAGGGAAAGATCAGTAACAGTTTTGTTTTTTTGTGAAAAACGTTGTAGATATGTTTTCTTCTAAAAACAATTTTTTTCAAATAATTATTAATTGGTTTTTTTATAAAAATAGTATCAAATTACTTGATTTGTTGAAATATCTTTATAATCGATTATAAACCAACTTTATTCATTTTTTTTTTGTTGGAAAGAAAATATTCCAGATATGAGAACCAGGATCTAAGGGGTCCATGACCAAATCTCAATTTGCTTCCATTAATTAATTGTTACCTATAGGAATTAAAGTCGGTTTTTTGTTTTTTTTGTGTCATTTAAAACGTTCAAAAATACAAAGAGTACAGCTCAATCAAGAAAAAGTTTTTCAAAATAAGCTTGGCGCTGTGATTGACAGCGGTTTTTGATAATAAAATATACTTGGCGCTCATCATTTGTCATTATAGCGGCTTGGATTGGTGCTCATCTCTCCAAAGGAAGAGGAGTGAGATTTGGTGTGCATGACTTCGTTTATATTATTAGAGCTGAGTCAGCAATTTTTTAACGTAATATAAAATTAAGTCAAATGAATCCAGTACAATGTAGCGAAGAAAAACTAAACATAAGCGATTATAAAAATTCACAAAAGAAATACATAATTTACAGATGACTTTATAATAATGATAATAGTAGTAATAATAATAAAAACTGCGTTATTGCTAATCAAACGCAAAATATTTCAAAGACATTTATTAAGCTCTTTATGGTTTTATTTATCAATTAATTCATTATCAAATCTTCTTGGTAATTCAGGTTGTTGTTATAAAATAATAACAAATCACATAAATTTTTCAACTATTAGCCATCTTGTGTATATAGATGATATAAAAATATATGCAAACAACAAAACTCAATTAGTCAACTTGATAAAACGGATATCGGTGTCAACAATGCTCGACTTGGCGGGAGCATAAAGACAAACGTCAAATCTGTCTTTTGTCATTAGTTCAATAGAAAAAACGCATTACGTTTTATAACAAGTGCTTTTTAAAATTTGACGTTATAGTCGGCTACACACCTATACTTGAAAATTCTATTTTCATCATTTTTCATAGCCTACTAAAATGTCAATTATTCTGCAACGCTTTAGACAATAAATATGAATTTTTAATAAGAAATCAAATTAATTATTTAGATAAAAAATTACAATAAAGCTTCTTGTCGTTTTAATATCTTTTCAGTAATCCCTTTGATCAAGATTCGTATCTGAGATGGAATTAAAATATTTTGAATATAAATTATGACAATAGACAGATTTGACGCTGTTTTTTATGTTTCCGCCAGGTCGCGCAATGTTGCCAGGTTGGGCTACTTATTGGAATTTAAGCTACATTGAAATATAAATTGTTCTTAGATTTTGCTGAAAAGCGTAACTTATTTTCGAAAAAATAAGTTTATTTTTGATAGTTTATTTTTGTTAATAATGTTAGTGTTTACGACGTAATGTCAATCCGGCTTGTCAGTAAGTTGGTCAAACTGCAATTTTTTTTGATGGAGTTTTTAAATTATAACGCAAATATTAAAAATTAAGTTAAGATCCACTTTTACCTAGTAATAATAAAAACGCTAATGACTTTAAATTGTGTGAAGAGATTATATGTGACTGAATAAATAATGTTTAAACACAAGCGTAAGGATTTGTTTTTTTAACCAGAATTGATGGAAGAATTTTTATATTTTGAAAAAGTTGATACACCTGTTTGTAACATTTGGGCTAACTTCATGTTAATCAGTTGCGCTCGCGCGACTATAAATTGATCCACAATCCAGCGTTGGCGGCGGTTTATTCCCCGCTTCATTTTAGTAGTAGTCAGCCATTTTAAGTAGTTTGTTGTAGGTGTTTCTTTTAAGTTTTAAATTCAGTTTAATTTGTTAGTTTTAACAACAATCTTTTTTAATTATTACTCTACAGTACAGTGCATTATGGTTGTTACAAAAGTCGACAGAAGTTGCCGGTAAGTCATATTTTTAAGTAAGCTACTTTAGGGTTATTAATCCAAAATATCTTTAATAAACACATTGTTTTTGTGTTACATACAAACAATTTTTTATCTAAAACATAAGACTGTCATTAAATTGAGAAATAACATTAGAGTCTGTATTAATTCTATAAGTGAGGTTAGGTTTCCTAAATTTCTTATGAAGAAACCATTTTAACATCTCTAGGCTTCTCGGGCGGCAAGATCCATTCAGGAAAGCTCAAAGCAAGCACGTGTTTTTATCATCTTTATAGAAATAACCTATAAATACATCACATGGTTCTTCGTTCGAGCCGGATCAAGCCAAATTAATCAAATATTATCAATCTTCTCATCGATCAACGTGCAGAGAATTTTATGGTCTCCAACAACACTGGAAAAAATCAAAGAAATTCTCCGTCATCTAAAATCAACTTCCAAAGAGGGACCCGTTTAAGAAAAGGACGAGTCCTGATCTCTGCTAATTCCAATATTTTCAACTCAACGTCCAATGAGGGACCCGTTTAAGAAAAACAGGAATTTTGGTCTCTACTTGTAATTCCAACAGCTTCAACAGGCGCAAGGTCAGTATATTTCATAAAAAAAAACCTTAATTTTACATGTGTCGATGCTTAATATTGTATTATTCTAATATTTTATAGTAAGATGGCTTTTTATCGTAAATATTTATATAATACCTAATATAAATATAATTTTTATGCTTTTCTCACAATAATTTTTTTATAAAGTCACTAAAATTTAAGAACAATAAGAAATAAAATGTCCTCTCTTAGTGAATTAAAAAATTTAAAAAGATGTGCAAAATCTGCGCTCACACGTCACGAAAAGTTCGCAAACGCAGTCGCAGACGGAAATTTCAACAAAACCACGTTAGAAACACGCATAGCAGATATCATTAGTACTTTTAAACATTTAACTTTTCTTCAAGATTGAATCGAAGGCATCCTCTTAGAGGAGGCCGGCGTAGACAAAACAAAATGTGCGGCCTTGGAAACAGAGTTTGACGCAGAAAGAGAAAAAATTGAAGAACAAGATTATTTTGCAATAAATACAATAAAAATTAATTTAAATAACAATTTCAATAATCAAAAGGCAACAGAAAGTCTGATATCTTTTCTATTATTTCAAAAGGTCCAATTCTCAATTCATCTGACTTTTTCCTGTTCAACCTGTTTCCATTTTCTATATATACCAGATCTCTTGTGCTTAACCAATAATTCTTTCTGTTTATATTAAATATGTTTTTGTTATATTCGTGTGATTTCCTTATTCTTTCTAGTGCTAGCTCTTTATTTTTTATCCATTTTTTTTTATCAGTTCTTTTCACTTCATCAGGTAAAATACTGGTATCTGTGCCTTCTAATAAATACTTAGGTGTAAAGCCAGTTACTGTATGCTCTGTTTTATTATATTTATCAACACATTCTCTAGCAATCGTTGTCCAAGCTTTTTTTATTTCTTTTTCATTTGTTTTACATCTTATCTTATTAACTAGAGTCTGATTCAATCTCTCGTTCAATCCATTAGAGAAGGGTGCGTTAACAGCAGTGAAAATTAGTTTAACGTTTTTTTCTGGTAGGAATTCCTTGAATTCATTTGAATTTATTCCCGGATATTAGTCTGTAAGTAGCGTTCCAATTTTCTCTGTTTCTAGTACCTCATTTGCCAACTTGATGAAGTCAGTTGCACTCTGATTTTTCGATGTTGAGATAAACGCATATCTTGTAAAATGGTCCACAAGTAAGTGGACCATTTGTGTCTATTGACATTATTTCGAAAGGTTCTGCTGCTGGACCTAATTGTGACATGAGTCCATATTTTCCTTGTCTTCTTGATTGGTTTGTAATACATATTTTACAGTTTTTACAAACTTTTTTTATATTTTCAGTTATATTCTTGGCTGTATAATAAGGATAGACTTTATTTATCATTTGTTTAATTTCTATATGGCACCATTCAGAATGTATTTCTTTTATTATTTCTAAACTTAAGTTTTCTGATAAAATTATCTTTTCTTTTTATCTAACTTTTCTGTATAATACTCCATCTTTTTCTATTAATTTTGTTTTGGTTTTCAATGCTTTATTTTCTTTTTGATCTTTTTTTATCTACTTTATTGTTATTAGATTAACTATTTTTAGCATTTCTTCCGTATTTTCGAGTGGCTCTAATATCGGATTTCTACTCAAATTATCTGCTGCGACATTATCTTTTCCCGGAATATATTTAATTTGAAAGTCGTACTAGTTTTTTTATAGTTTAGGTGGGCTGCTTTCTTCTGCTTGATTAGTTCTATCAAATCCCTGCAGAACCACCGTGGGAAGCTTTGAACTAAATCAAAATCTCGAAAATGATATGGGCATTTTGATTGAAAAACAATAATCACAGCAAAGTCGGTTGGTTCGCGTTTCAAACGTCCACATGCTCATAGAAAAAGAAAAAGATTTTTTAGTTTTTCATCCCGAGAAGATCGATGTTCTTGCAAACGACACCACAATTTTGATAAACCGGAAAATTTTCGTGTTAAACCAAAAAAATATGATACGCAAATGTTGAAATACAGAACTAGCAACCATTGTCTTTGTAGATTTGAGTCAGTTTTTCCTCAAAGACAAACCTCTACAGTCACAAATAAAAACCTTGGGTTTGATAAATTATGTGGCAATCAGCGAAAAAGTAATTCTCCACATTATCGTGAGACCGCAGAAGTTGGTGTTTCGGTTCAAGCTGGCTTAGATCATAGATCGTATAAAAGAGAAAATGTATTGAAAGATCGCTTTGGTTATCAGTTCAATCAAATTTTCGGCCCAAACAAAGTAAGATAATCAAAAGACGTCGCTGCAAAAAAAACAGGAAAAATTGCTTGTTCCATACTATGTCTCCGGCATGCGTGCAGGTACATATAAAGACTTCGTATATTCGAAGCTGATCGAGAAGACGAGAGCAGTTCATACAATCTTACATTGCAAAGAGATGAAGAATTTGATTGCAGTTTAGACAATCTTGCTTTGCAAAGAGATGACGATTGTATCAAACAAGCAAAATATTTCTCTACTTCTGTTCAAGCCAACCCCGAAGGCATAGGGAACAAATTGTCAAAAAATAGACATTTTAGTACCTATGTTCCGTCACAAATGCATGCGATGTACTGATCTAACATTTCAACTAATGAAAGTGGGATTGGTCGATGGAACCAAATAATGCCCAATTCGCCTTTTAATAAAAAAACATGTCTTAAAAACGAGTTGTACGACCCAAATTTAAGCATTTCTGAATAGAAATAGACAAGTTAATTGATTCATATCCGTTAACTACCTCTAATTGTGTGTTCAATTTTTTATTGTTTTCAAGTTCATTTTAGTGTTGCGTTTTTTATTAATTGTTCTCAAATGCAGTTTTGAAGTGCAAAATATGATCTCACATGTTAATATGTATTAACAAATGTTTATTGATAGTGCCTACACTTTTGATATAGGTTTTTAAGGCATCTGTACTAGTACAGATGCAGTCATTCCAAAACGCCCATTATTCAAAATAGTCATAGCAACGTTGTAACCATTTCTACCTCCTTCTAATACGTTGTCAATAGAATTTTAACGTTTTCATTGAAAATTTTGACTGTATTAGACGTTTCAATACCAATTTTCTTCTCCGATGGACCATCACTTACTTCGCCAAAAGATCGCTCCACGCTGAACGCCGTGGTTTTGTCAACGGTTTTACCAGAGCCGGTGTTCGTCGCTGCTTTGGCTTTAACTTTGAAAAAGTATATTTTCCAAATTCTCGACGACAGTTTGGTTTGGACTTTTGCCCAATTCCATTGACTCTACTGGGAGTGAGTCAGCCCCTAAATTAATCTTTTCTGAGTCTATAAAAGATCTCACGAAAAGCTAAAAGGAGAAAGGTCACCTGCAGCAGAGCCCCGCATTCCACAGGAAAGCTATTTAAACCAGAGGTCGCCTGGTATTCGGAATCCGCATATTAGTGGTTAAAATTACCCTCTTGTCATACAGAATTCGGGCTATGCTGTTCCACCTTTACTTTGAAGATTTTTTATAGAGGCTGTTCTCTTCGCGGACCGGGCGGTAAAGCCAAGCCCTCCGTGCTGCTTCAGCTGCAGCCGTTTCTGCGCCCTATGAGGGGTTGTTGCAGCGGAAGCAACTTACGGTGTTAACCAGACAAAATGGCGCATGTTTGTCTGTGGCTTAGGTTCCTCGAGGTAGCGCTACCCGTACTTAGGTTGCAAGCAACTAGAACCCTTGAGGGCTCCTGCCTCCAACAAATATCACTTTAACTGCATCGCAGCCAAAACCATGTTTTCCCTTATATGACACCACACATAAAAGAAGAAATAAACCATAACATCTTGTAAAACATTAGATATCGATCCCAAATACTGAGTGGCTACTCTGCCTAACGTTTTGTTACCAGCAGCAAACATTAATAAGTATTCTATATAAACATTTGACTGATTCGGTCGCCTTCTAATCAACTCAAAAACTTCAAATAAAAACACAAGCAAAAATATCATATCGTTAAAAGTCTCATTCATATTAAACTTTAAAAAACCATCCAAAAACATCCAAAAAAAATGCATAAACACCGCGAGACCGAAAATGATAATACACCCGTTACTTTCTCTATATGTTCTATATGTTCATTGAATGATTTTGGAAAAATTATGATGTCGTCTATGTAATTCTCTGAAAAGTCTTTCAAATCATGCTTCCTTAAGATATTTGATAGAATTCTCGGGAAAACAGCTGGTGCTGTCTTTAATCCAAATGGTAGACAAACACGTCCATTAAAAGTGTTCCTCTTGAGTCTCGAATCCTGTTTTCTGTCTTAGCATCAATGCGCAGTGAAATTGACCAAAACGCAGAATTTATATCTAGCGTGGTGAAGTATTTACAGTTTCTTGTTTTTATTATTAAATCACGGATTAATGGGAATGGTTGAGCTAGTGGTATAATTATTTTGTTCAAATCGCAAAAACCTATACACAATCTAAACCGTCTGTTCTCATCCTTCTTGAATGCTAAAGTTACTGGTGCTGCAAACGGTCTGTAAGATTCTTCAATTAGCTTATTTTCAAAAAATTTTTATTCAAAATAAAGCAAAGCTTGTTGTTTTGAAAAAACTGCAATACAATACAATAAAGTCAAAAATCGGTCAAACAAAGATCATAAAAATCTAATCTACAAATTACACTGTTACTTAATGGCATAATATAAATAATAATTTAAATATACACAAGTCGAGAGCTAATCTATACACTAATATAATCTAAAAATCTACATCTATAATAATTTTAACAAATAATTACATCTTTCTCTAGAAAAAAAAAATGACATCTGACGAGATAAGTGGCAGCTTTTAAATGCCTATACACATGTGTTATTATTAACTAATAAAACATTATCCTAGGAGAAATCACACCCAAAAAAAGTCAGCTGATTACAGATCGGAGTGTTTTCGCAAGTGCTCTTTTCCAAGATGGGATGATGAGCTAATGGGTTGTCAGTTGAGTCGCAGCACCTTTGGTTTTTCCCAACTAAAACCTTCTCGTCCAAAATGTCCATATGTGCTTGTTCGTTGGTAGATTGGCTGACAAAGATTCAAATCCTTGACAATTTTACCAGGTCTCAGATCGAAATTTGTCTCGACAACTTTCAATAGTTCCTTCTGTGAAAGCTTTGAAGTACCATAATCGAAAACAGTGATCGACAAAGGTTCAGCAAGACCAATGGCGTACGCCACTTGTACCAAACATCTTTGGCAAAGACCTGCCTTAACTAATGATTTGGCAACCCATCGAGCAGCATACGTAGCCGATCGATCAACTTTTGTAAAATCTTTACCAGAAAATGCACCACCACCATGTGCACCTCATCCACCATAAGCGTCAACAATTATTTTTCTTCCCGTTAGGCCAGCATCACTCTGTGGTCCTCCAATAATAAATAGTCCACATGGATTAATATGGACAACTGTATTATTATCAAAATATTGTGCTGGAATGACATTTTTGATGACCTTACTGAAGATTTCTTCACGCAGTTCAGTTAATGAAATCTTCTCACTGTGTTGAACAGAGACAACAACTGTATGTACCCTCTTTGGAATGCAAGCACCATGATCGAATAGATATTCGCAAGTCACCTGTGTCTTGGAGTCAGGTCTCGCCTACCAAAATTGACCAGATCTTTGCAGTTCTGCAATACGATGATTAAGTCTGTGGGCTAAATCGACGGTTAAAGGCATACATTCTTCTGTTTCATCAGTTGCGTAGCTTAACATCATACCCTGGTCGCTCGCGCCAACTTCTTCTTCATTACGATTTTCATGTACACCGGCTGCAATGTTTGGTGATTGCTGATCAAGTGCCAACAAAACGTTGCACGTTTTGTGATCAAAACCTTTTGAGGAATCGTCGTAGCCGATATGTGCGACTGTCTCTCTGACTACTTCTTGATAATCAACAACAGCTTTGGATGTGATTTCACCGCAGAGAAGAATCATACCAGTTTTGGTGACAGTTTCACAAGCTACTTTCGCATCTGGGTCTTGTTGTAAATGAGCGTCCAAAATGGCATTACTTATTTGGTCACACATTTTATCAGAATGGCTTTCTCCAACAGATTCGGATGTAAAGAGAAAATTCGATCCATCTTCAGTTTCGTACATGTTGTGATGTTGATGACCGTTGGTGTAGCCGTTGGTGTAGCCGTTGGTTTGTGCCGTTTCCGGCATTGTTTGATTTGGGGTTTTTCGTTAAAAAAAAACGGTTTATTATTGAGCTTAACTTAACCTCCGTCGAACACAGACACAACCTATAACACTTTCTGTGGAAAAGAGGCCACTTGCTTTTTTATTTCTTTTCTATCCTCTATACTACATCTATACGGCCTCTTACTACAATACTTATCAACTAGTAAGTCTATGCGAGCTTCGTAATCAGTAACAGTGTCTATACCATACTTATTTCTTGCAAATGCTGTGTTGTACTTTTCTATAAGGTTTTCAATCTTTAATTTCTTTATACCGTTTAAGTGATCTAAATTTGTTCTGAACTTGAAATAATAATCGAGTTTAATTAATTAGGCTAATTAACCATTCGATAACACACGCCCCCCTCTTAGAGAATCGCGGTTGGCTGTCCTGAACTAACTTATCGACTATTTACATAGCTTCACCAAACTCGTTGTCGGTGATCTTTTCTTCGAACGAATTCTCGGACGCCGTCTCCATGGCTTCTAAGTTTTCGTCTTTGAAAGGTTCTAGATAGACTGTCTCTTGGTTTTGCAATCTCTTCTGTCGTTCTTCCCGTTGAGCGATTTGGCAATTGCGAATCCTGTTGAGGTCCCTCTCTTCATATAGTGGTAGATCGTCTTCAAGATGTCCTACCACGACGTGGTTCAAAGCATCTTCCACTGGGAATTCTACTTCTTTGCCCCAAGGTCGTCTTATTGGTGGGGTGGGAGCTGGTCAAAGACTATCAATGTGCTGTCTTGTGGTTCTTCCGAAGTTGTCTACCAAGTAACAGTTGTCGCCTAGAACTTCTGTTACTTTGCCTGGACCAATCCATTTTGTGCGTAGACCTGCTTGAGGTCTGCGCTTGGTAAGCACTTTGTCGTTAATTTTGAAAAAGACAGGTGTAGTCTCATGGGCTCTGTCGTAAATTTCTCTGTACTGCTGGTGATGCTCGTCAGCCTGCCTTACTCGTTCGTCTACTTCTTGGATTAGAGCATTGTCTTCTTGATGCTCCTAGTGTCCTGGAAGTAGTAACTCGTACCCTAAAACAAGATAGCTGGGTGACTGACCAGTGGCGGCGTTTTCTTAAGTTAAAAAGAGCCTGGTAAAGATTCCGGTCTCATGGTTGTCTCGAATTTATTTCCCCCAAAATTCTAAGTAATTTTTTAATATCTTGATTGCGCCTTTCCGTCGTGTACTTGTTTTTTTGTACGAGGAGCAACAGTTTTTTGAATTTGCTCTAAGTGTTTTATTTGGGGCTGGTTTGTAGTGTTACTAATTAAATGTCCTAGATATGGCAATTCTGTGGTTGCAAACTGACCCTTGGCTGGCGCGCATTTTAGTTTAAATTCACTCAGTCTTTCAAACACTTTTTTTAAATGATCAAGATGCTCTCGTTTGCTGGTTGAAAAATTAATGATGTCGTCCAGGTAAACCTGCACGATCTCTCCCAGATATCCTGCTAGCACTCGTGTCATCATTTTTTGGAAGGTAACTTAAACGTTCTTTAACCCAAAAGGCATCACACGAAACTGATACGTTGCACCGTCGGGGGTGGCGAATGATGTCAGGTGTTTGGAGGCTGGATTCATTGGTATCTGCCAATATCCTGATTTTAAATCAAGTGCTGTAAATATCGTTGCACTTCCAAAGTTTTTAAGTGTTTCTTGAATTTTTAGTAAAGGAGCTGCTTCGTCTTTTGTCAAAAGATTCAGCTTCCTGTAGTTCGCACAGAATCTAGTAGAGCCATCTTTCTTCTTCACTAGCACTGCTGCAGAGCAATAGTGGCTGTCAGAACGTTCTATAACTCCCGCACTGAGCATTTCCCGCACACACTTATATATTTCGTCTTTCTTTTCTTCATTAAGGGGGTATGGTTTAATCGTAAATGGTTCATTTTGTTTTAAATTAATAGTATGTTCTACCAAATATACCTAGACTTCCCACCGTACAGTAAACTTTGAAGCTCATTAAAGACACCCGTTAACAGAGCGGCGCTGGAAAATCCATCTAGGATGCGGTGCAATAACTAATTGAGTAGCTAGATAGGGAGGCCATCGCGTTGTCAGTGTTGTCACTAGCATAGGCATGTCGCAAGGTCATGCATGGACATTTGATACTCTTTTTGGTTTTATCTTAATGGGGACTGCTGATGTTATTATTCTGAAATGTAAAGCTAACGCATTTATTATATAGTAGTTCATTTTGTTCCAAAAAAGAAATAATAAGTGATGCGTTTGTGAGCACTATAAAGAAATTTAGACTGATTTGATTTTATAGAATATAATTGTTTACAAAATAATGTTTACACAAATATAATTGTTATATTAAAATATAATAATAATTATTATTAGAATACTATGGATACAAGGTGAAAGTATGAGGCAAAAAAAAATTAAAATAAAATTTATAATGTTTCGACTGCATTTTGTTGTAGAAAAAAAGTATCATTTCTTCGAACCTTTTCAAATAGAAATTATAAATACAAATTTTTCAAGTAGAACAAAACAGAAATAACAAATAACGTTTGGTTTTGTGCAAGTGCTCTTGCACCTTGTTTGTGTATGGTAGTAATAAATGATAAGATAAATCGTTGTTTTGCACTTTTCTTTAATTTAACAAGAAATAATGATAATAAACATGAATAATTGAAATGAGAAGAAATTAGATTATAAAAGCCTAACTTTAAACATACGTTATTTCACTGGTACTAATTTAATTTAATAATTAATATAATTAATAATTAATAATTAATAATTAATAATTAATAATTAATAATTAATAATTAATAATTAATAATTAATAATTAATAATTAATAATTAATAATTAATAATTAATAATTAATAATTAATAATTAATAATTAATAATTAATAATTAATAATTAATAATTAATAATTAATAATTAATAATTAATAATTAATAATTAATAATTAATAATTAATAATTAATAATTAATAATTAATAATTAATAATTAATAATTAATAATTAATAATTAATAATTAATAATTAATAATTAATAATTAATAATTAATAATTAATAATTAATAATTAATAATTAATAATTAATAATTAATAATTAATAATTAATAATAAATAATTAATAATTAATAATTAATAATTAATAATTAATAATTAATAATTAATAATTAATAATTAATAATTAATAATTAATAATTAATAATTAATAATTAATAATTAATAATTAATAATTAATAATTAATATTAATTATATTATTAATTATTAATTATTAATTATTAATTATTAATTATTAATTATTAATTATTAATTATTAATTATTAATTATTAATTATTAATTATTAATTATTAATTATTAATTATTAATTATTAATTATTAATTATTAATTATTAATTATTAATTATTAATTATTAATTATTAATTATTAATTATTAATTATTAATTATTAATTATTAATTATTAATTATTAATTATTAATTATTAATTATTAATTATTAATTATTAATTATTAATTATTAATTATTAATTATTAATTATTAATTATTAATTATTAATTATTAATTATTAATTATTAATTATTAATTATTAATTATTAATTATTAATTATTAATTATTAATTATTAATTATTAATTATTAATTATTAATTATTAATTATTAATTATTAATTATTAATTATTAATTATTAATTATTAATTATTATTTATTAATTATTAATCATCAATTATCAATTATTAATTATTATTAATTATTATTAATTATTATTAATTATTATTAATTATTATTAATTATTTGTATTATCATTAAACTACAAAATCTCATTTTAAAAATTTTATATGTTAATGTTATTTTATATGTTATTTTATATTTATTTGTAAAAAAGTTAGAGCACATAAATAATAATTTATAAATAACATTTGTATATAGATTAAACATCGGCTGGATAAAAAATAGGAAGAAAAAGTATTGAAACAAGCGATAATTACCCGTGTTGAAGCTTCATAGCATAAGGTCCATTAGCTTGGCTTCGGCCGTGATATTATAAGCCTTCCTCGCTGTAAATTTTAGCAATAGCACACGAAAAAAATAGTACAAGCTAAACGGCTCATCCTACAGAAAATCTCAACAACTTTAAGCAATCTAAAATCTCAGATCTACAACGTTTGTTTTAATGTATTTTTTAATTATGCGCGTTTCCGAATTATGGTGATTTTACCAATTTAAGATTTATGCGTTTCAGGGCGAGCGTTTCCATAAAGCACTCCATAAGAAAGCATTGCGGAGGCAATAATAAATAATTAATATAAGGCATTTCCGATTGACGTTTATTCATAATATTAAATGACAATAAAAGTAGCGTACTAGAAATTTAAAATTGCAAAAAAAAATTACCACCTTAAACCACCCTTAATCAACCCTTGCATAATACGATTGTTATCGAAGAGATCCATTAGTCTTGTTTATTTATATAAGCTTGGAATGTTGATAAGCGCACGGACGAGCAAGACGGTGGAGCTGAAGGGGATTCATTCATGTAGTAGCGACAGCGCGAGGTCGAATAAAAATCTTACTTATTTTATGTTATAATCACTTATTATTATATGTATTATTAAAAATATACCCCTAACAGTGTCAGAAGTGGGATTTACCCCAAGATAAAGACAATAAGAATGTTTAGCAATCTGAATAAATATAGTCAGACATTTATAAAGCGGCCGTGGCCGATAAAAGTGATCGTGTACCCGGTGTGTGAAAGTGTTGGGTGATCAGACTTTTCGATTATTGGGTTCATTTTGATCATGGGCCGATCCCGACATGACCAGCATTCGTCGACAAAAGGGTCGACACCGCCACATCCCCATCATCGTCGAAGTGTAGTGAGGAGTCGACGATCAACTAGTATCTTGGAGCTGACTCCGATGCAACAAACACGAGAGGATGCAGTTTCACAGGAAACTGTAGAGGACCTGAAAAAGGAGTTGAGGGAGCTACAAAAAATTGTGAGTACACGTGCTCTTGTTACTCATTTGGATGAGTCTATCATCCCCATATTTGATCCAACAGCAGCGGACCCACAAAATATAAATGAGTGGATCGCAAAATTGATGACTTAGTCGTGCATTATAGCTGGTCACAAGAAACGGTACTGAAACTGGCTACAAACCGAATGCAAGGCAACGCGCGAAAACTTTATGATTTGTTATCTAACTCTTGCCTAACTTGGTTAGAGTTGAAACAAGTATTACGCGAGAATTTTTCAGCTCCTCTTAAATTCGGAAAATTGAGGCGGCAAATAATCGCCCAAATGCCGGTCAGAATTTGAGTGATTATTGCTATGAAAAAGCAGCCAAGCTAAACAAATTAAAGCTCAAAATACCAGACGAATACATTATAGATAGTATTATCGAAGGTCTCGACGATGACACAATTGCACTTCCAGCAAGAGCCGCAAATTTTCGAACTATTGGTACTTTAGCTAATTACTAAAGCAACATTTCGCATGTTAATAAATCTGTGTCAAAAATAACACATTCAAACTTACATCCCCACAATGAACTTCACATACAAGAACCTTCTAAGAAAATAAAAAAATCTTTTATACCAAACAAGTTTCATACTAAAAGCTTGAATTCTTTTGCAAAAATGGCTTGTTTTAATTGTGGAGGCAACCATCGCGTACGTTTTTGCAGAAAACCAATTATTAAATGTACCCTTTGTACTCGTTTAGGACACACTCATATAGATTGTTTATATCAAACTATAAATAAACGAGACAAGCAAGTAAACATGATTGGGAATAATTGTAACGCCGAGAATATGTTTATTAAAACCGCAATAATTAATAATCTGAAGATCCAATGTTTATTAGATAGTGGCAGTGACTGCACACTAATAAAATTCTCAACTGCAAACAAAATTAAAGCCGTTGTTCTGGAATCCGATAAGAATATGTCTCTTAAGAGTTTTATGGGTAATTTAATCACCACCAATAAGACGTGTGAACTAAAAATAAAAATTCAACAAGCGGCTCTTCAAATTACAGCAATCGTATTAGACGATAAGAATTTGAGTCATAATTTAATCATCGGACGGGACTATCTAACAAATAAAAGTTTTAATAATTCAAAAAACAGAAAATGAATTGTTTTTAAGAATGTTACCACCATTAACTATAAATATAATCGACCTTGCGGATGACTTGTCGGAAGGTTATAAAAAGGCAATTTTTAAGTTGTTAAATAATTACAAAGATTGTATTTCGTTTTCGTTATGATTTAGGTAAAACAAATACTATACAAATGCAAATTAAATGCACTACTGATGAGCCTGTAGTTTATCGACCTTATCGTATGGCAGTTTATGAGAAGAAGATATTATCAGAACTTATTCAAGAATTATTAGATAACGATATAATTAGAGAGTCAAGCTCACCTTACGCCAGCCCTATTTTACTTGTGCGTAAAAAGACGGGTGATTACCGGATGTGTGTCGATTATCGACGACTAAATGCAATAACAATCAAAGACAAGTATCCTCTGCCTTTAATTGAGGAACAAATAGATAGTCTAGGAGGCGGAAATAGATTTTTTATTACACTTGACTTAGCTTCGGGCTTTTATCAAGTACCTATGGCTCCTGAGGCAATTGAGAAAACCGCGTTTGTAACTCCTGATTCGCATTATGAGTTTTTAAGAATGCCTTTTGGCTTGTCAAATGCCCCCAGTATCTTCCAAAAACTAATAAACAATGTTCTAGGGAACTTGAAAAATAAAGTAGCATTTCCTTATATTGACGATATTATCATACCATGTCTTTCTATTGAAGAAGGATTAAGTCGTCTTAAAGCTGTATTAGATAAATTGCGAGAACATCATCTGACTCTAAAACTTAGCAAGTGCGTATTTTTTCAAAGAAAAATTGATTATTTAGGAAGAAAAATAAGTGCTGATGGTGTTAGACCCGGAAGTCGCAAAATAGAAGCAGTTCTACAAATGAAAGATCCTACAAACGTTAAAGAGATTCGACAGTTTGTCGGGTTATCTGGATACTTTAGAAAATTTATTAAAAATTATGCACGAATAGTAGAACCATCAACTCGATTAACTAAAAAGTCTATGCGTTGGTTGTGGAATAAAGAACAAAGTGACGCAATCAATAAAATAAAATCTGTTTTAACAACTAAACCTATTTTAGCATTTTTCAATAGTGCACTAATGACAGAATTGCACACTGATGCAAGTGCTCTAGAATTTGGAGCTATATTAATACAAATTAATGACGAAGGACAACGAGTAGTCGTGGAATATTACAGTAAGCAAACATCTCTAGAACAGCGCAAATTTCATTCTGACGAACTTGAAACTTTGGCAGTTGTCCTTTCTTTGCGACATTTTAGAGCATATTTATTAGGGCTCAAGTTTAAAGTCGTAACTGACTGCAGTGCGCTGAAAACATCATTTAGTAAAAAGGACTTAGTTCCTCGTGTAGCACGATGGTGGCTGGAAGTCCAGGATTTTGACTTTTCTATAGAACATAAACCTGGTGCTCAAATGAAGCATGTAGATGCTCTTTCTAGAGACCTTGTAACAGACGTAAAGTGTATTGCACAAGTAGATATTACAGAAGCTGAGTGGTTACAGGCTGTTTAATTAGAAGATGAGCAGGTAACAATTATACGTGAAATTTTGCAAGATAATATCAAAAACTCTCAAACAAAACAATATTTCAATGATTATCAGTTAAAAAAAGGCTTAGTGTACAAAAAATTACATGATGGTAATAAGCTTGCATGGTTGGTGCCACGCAATGTGCGTTGGCAGATTTGTAGACTTTGTCATGACGACATGGGCCATTTTGGTTTAGAAAAAACTGTTGAGAAAATTCAAGAAAATTATTGGTTTGCTGGTATGCGCAAATTCATCAAAAAATATGTTCAGTCGTGTTTAAAATGTCAATATTATAAACATAACTCTGCAAAAAAACAAGGGGCACTCAATCCTATTGAAAAAGTTTCGATACCATTTCATACAGTACATTTGGACCATGTAGGCCCTTTTGTGACAAGTCAAAAAGGAAACAAGTTTTTACTGGTTTTAGTTAATGGATTTACTAAATTGGTAATTATTGAACCTGTTAAAAACACAAAAACTCGCTCTGTTACTAAAATTATGTTAGACGTTTTTCTTTTATTTGGGGTACCTACAAGGGTCATTACTGACAGAGGCACAGCGTTTACATCTCAAAGTTTTAAAATCTTTTGCGATGTTTATAGGATAAAACGCATTCTAAATGCAGTAGCAACCTCACGTGCCAATAGGCAATGCAAAAGATATAATCGTACAATATTCAATGCTTTGGCAACTACGTCTGCTGGGCATGCAGAAGACGAATGGGATAATTTTGTAAAGCCAATCCAAAGTGCACTAAACTTTACACTTAACAAGGGCATTGAAGTGACTCCAATGGAGGCATTGGCTGGGTATAAGCCACGTCATGTAGCTGATGCAAGAATTTTTAGTAGACTTGCTCAAGAAAATGTGGAAGAAATAGACTTACCTAAATTGAGAAACTAAATTAAGAACCATATTACCAAAGATCAAAAAGCTCAGAAGGAACGCTATGATAAAAAGAGAGCGAAAGCTATACGATATGCCGAAGGGCAGTTGGTGATGGTAGTTAATGCAGTACAAAGTACTGGGGTGAGCCGAAAGTTAGAGCCTAAGTTCAAAGGACCTTTTCGTATTAAGAAAGTTTTGCCTAATGATCGATATGCTGTCCAAGACCTAAGAGAAGGACGTTCTCATGTTACAACTGTAATGGCAGTCGAGCATATGAAACCTTGGGTGGTCTTATCAGGTAAAAATAGGTTTAGCTTGTGAGGCAATAGTTAGCAATAACACAATTATGGTTGGCAATGGCCAATAGTTAGCAATAACACAATTTATGGTTGGCAATGGCCAATAGTTAGCAATAACACAATTTATGGTTGGCAATGGCCAATAGTTAGCAATAACACAATTATGGTTGGCAATGGCCAATAGTTAGCAATAACACAATTTATGGTTGGCAAGAGCCAATAGTTAGCAATAACACAATTATGGTTGGCAATGGCCAATAGTTAGCAATAACACAATTATGGTTGGCAATGGCCAATAGTTAGCAATAACACAATTTAAGGTTGGCAATGGCCAATAGTTAGCAATAACACAATTTATGGTTGGCAATGGCCAATAGTTAGCAATAACACAATTATGGTTGGCAATGGCCAATAGTTAGCAATAACACAATTTATGGTTGGCAATGGCGAATAGTTAGCAATAACACAATTATGGTTGGCAATGGCCAATAGTTAGCAATAACACAATTATGGTTGGCAATGGCCAATAGTTAGCAATAACACAATTTATGGTTGGCAATGGCCAATAGTTAGCAATAACACAATTTATGATTGGCAATGGCCAATAGTTAGCAATAACACAATTATGGTTGGCAATGGCCAATAGTTACCAATAACACAATTTATGGTTGACAATGGCCAATAGTTACCAATAACACAATTATGGTTGGCAATGGCCAATAGTTAGCAATAACACAATTTATGGTTGGCAATGGCCAATAGTTAGCAATAACACAATTTATGGCTGGCAATGGTCAATAGCTAGCAATAACACAATTATGGTTGGCAATGGCCAATAGTTAGCAATAACACAATTTATGGTTGGCAATGGCCAATAGTTAGCAATAACACAATTATGGTTGGCAATGGCCAATAGTTAGCAATAACACAATTTATGGTTGGCAATGGCCAATAGTTAGCAATAACACAATTTATGGTTGGCAATGGCCAATAGTTAGCAATAACACAATTTATGGTTGGCAATGGCCAATAGTTAGCAATAACACAATTATGGTTGGCAATGGCCAATAGTTAGCAATAACACAATTTATGGTGAGCAATGGCCAATAGTTAGCAATATAACAATTATGGTTGGCAATGGCTAATAGTTAGCAATAACACAATTAGTTAGCAATAACACAATTTATGATTGGCAATGGCCAATAGTTAGCAATAGCCCTAATTTCGGTTCACATTCTTGGCAGGGAAGTTTGTGAATTAATCATCTTACCTCTTGTCTATGTTAAATAAACTTTGATTGTTTCAGATTGTCATTCTGGGACAGAATAAGGTTGACAGGATGGCCGAATGTTATCGAAGAGATCCATTAGTCTTGTTTTTTTAAATAAGCTTGGAATGTTGATAAGCGCACGGACGAGCAAGACGGTGGAGCTGAAGGGGATTCATACATGTAGTAGCGACAGCGCGAGGTCGAATGAAAATCTTACTTATTTTATGTTATAATCACTTATTATTATATGTATTATTAAAAATACACCCTTAACACGATTTTTGCACGACCAAGCCAAATCTTTTTCTTTTTCGATGAGGAATCTCAAAAAAAATTTGTAGCCTTTATCAACACATTGCAAACCACAATCGATTCTAGACGACTTGGAAAGATTTTTGAACTCTACTAATACTACACATTTATTTATCACGAGTCTCGCAACCGAGCTCGAAAAAACAAACACTTCAAATCTATTCGGTTTCAGGTTTCACACCCATTAAAACCTTATCCATGTATGAGTCAAGACCGTTTCCATAATATAACAGATTTCTTTACAACTATTCACACACTTTGAAGATTCAGCTTTTTGCCCATAGGTACCAACGGCTGTCAAGCCCCCCCTTTTATCCAGGCGCCCGTCTTAGCCACAACCAAAATGTGTTACATTTCTCCCATAAGCGTGGCTAGTCTAGGCTTACTTAGTCTATGGTTCTACACAATTTACAGCCGCGATCGCACTGTTTTCATTTAAAACTACGGCAAATTCTCGAACTAGGTCTTTAAATTGTTTTTTAAGTTTTTTTGAAAATCCGGTTTCCGGAACACTAATATCCGCACTACACTTATAGTTGTTTTTGTGATGGTTCCAATAGGTCGTTGTACGGTGAGTACTTCCATGGTGTATACATCTATTGCGATAATTCAATGTAACTTCTGCTTCATTCAGGTATCTCCTAAGAGGATGTCATCTCTAAGATCTTCCACCACAATAAATTCTATATTTTTGGTAAATTTATTTCCTAAAATGATGTCTTTGGTAGTTTTTCCTAGAGCACTAGCTTCCTGGTCTGATGTAGCAAGCTTAATTGGTACTGTCGCATAAGTGTCTGGTCTAATTATTTGCGTTGAGATAAAATTAGCAGACGCTCGACTGTTTAGAGCTGCGTGGATTTCAAGCTCACCCAGTGTAACGAGAATTCTGGGAAGCTGGTTGTTTGTTGAAATTATTAATGAAAAGGCCTAGACTTTGAGGGAGACATCTCTGGAGTCCTGGAGTAGTTTTCCGACCGCCTAAAGTTATTTCTGTTACATAATAACTTTTTAGCTAATCTTATTAATCTTTCATTGTCTTAAATGTCGGCTGCAACGAAAGCGTCCTTTTTGCTACTAGAAAATGTTTGAATTAATTCATCTATTAATCTTGAATTAGTAGCCCTTGGGTAAAGTCTCTTGAAAAGTCTTGAAAATCGATCGATGAAAATTTCTAACCTTCCTTCTTCCGTTGATCCATTGAAAACCATATTTTCTAATTTTCTTCTTAATGTATTGAAATTTGATTCAGTCCCGAAGTTTTGTATGAGCCTATCATATAGTTCTCGAGGTTCTTTATCCTTACGCATATAAAATGCATTTGCCTTATGTGCTGCACCTCAAAGTTGGCGGTGTAAGAGGTGCAATTTTGGTCTTTAAAGCACTTTTTGACATCCTGAATAAATTCTTCTGGATCTTCTTTGGTGTCGCCAGTAAATATTGCTAGGTATTCTTCAGGTCTGAATACCGGAGATGACACTATATTTGGTTGAGTGTTCACATGAATAATTTTTGGTTTTTCTGTACCGGTTTCTGCACTTTCAATTTCACTGTTGTTTTCAGCCATTTTTTTTTTTGATTAATTTGCACTTTAGAATAATTCTACTGCTCGGCTGAATTGTAGATTTTTTTAAGCAGCAATGCTTAAAGCCTTGAGTTGGGCGCCATGTGTCATCGTACAGGGTTTTAATTAATTAATTAATTAATTAATAATGGGTAATAATTAATTCCCTGTACAATTTTGTCGATTTAATTCACTTCACTTTACGTTCTGGGTACTTTCCAGACTTTTAGCGGTACTTCAATTGTTTAAAGATTATTAATAATAATTATTTAAATCAATTATAATGGACCTAATCTTTGTTTAATAAAGTGCAATGAAAATTGGAGAGTTAATGTGGTCAATGTGATAATGAGTTTTTTAAATAAAAGAAAAACAAATTTTAATTAACTAGAGCACAGGTTTATTTAAATCACTCACATGATAACGTTTTAAAAGCTCGAAAGCAACGGCCGACATCCCGTTGGACCCAGGGTTTATATTGCAAAGATTTGGGAAAACCACGCTCAAACAATAGAGTCTGTCTAGACTAAGCGGGTTTCCTAAATTTGATTTATTTATTGAACATTAATAATAATAAGTTTGGTGTTTTTAGATGCGCGACAAAATAGCGCATCTTTTGGTTTAATTTTCATGTCGCTACGATTGATGTGACCCAAATTAATCGTGAATTTGAACTTTAAGGGCTGCGGCCATATAAAAGGAATGCACCCTTTCTCGACCAGTCATTCACAGCCCAGCTTCCAACGAGTTCACATCAAACGTAGTGAATATGAATATTTCTCATTTCTAAATCTAAACTTTATGCTCTTAACTAATAATTAATCTAGATATAATGCTAATATTATTTACAACTTAATACTAATTAAATCTACATTCAAATGCCTTGCCGGATTCTCTAGATATCATTTCCCTTTAATCGGTGCCTCTCTGCCTCATCCGTTTACGGTGTTAATTTAGAGAGGCAGTCGCGATTTATTAATAATAGAAATAATAATCGAATTCAATTAATTAGGTTAATTAGCCATTTGATAACAATATCGACCCCAAATACTGAGTAGCTACTCTGCCTAACGTTTTGTTACCAGCAGCAAACATTAATAAGTATTCTATATAAACATTTGACTGACTCGGTCGCCCTCCAATCAACTCAAAAACTTCAAATTAAAACACAAGCAAAAATATCATATCGTTTAAAGTCTCATTCATATTAAGCTTTAAAAAACCATCCAAAAACATCCAAAAAAATGCATAAACACCGCGAGACTAAAAATGATAATACACCCGTGAGGTCTTTTTTGTTGAGTGGATATAGGTGTTTTCTCCGTAATGATAGGCGATTTTGCAAACATTTCGCCGTTGAAAAACTGCGGAAGAAGTTCAGGTGAGGTTAGTTCGACAATTTCTACATTCGAGCGCCAACGTGTTTTATGTTCCACACTACTAATTCTACTTAAGCGACTTTAGGTATTTTGGAGAATTTTGCGCCTTCAGGATTCCGGGCGACGCTCTATTTCGCTCATAATTTTAATATTGAGATTAAATTTTTTAAATTTTTCACGTAAAATTTGATTATATAGTTTTACTAATTGATTAATATTTTCTAAATACTAAAGCTACCCATTAATTCTTTATCAGCTGTGGGATAGTTGATCTTTACAGATTGGTTGATTTTGCCATATCAACATATATGGTTAATTTTTTCAACAATTTATCAACACAAAGTTTTCTCTTTGTTCATCAATTCAGGTAGTCATTCCATCTTAAATATTACAAGGTTTACTACTTGAAACTAACATTGCTTGTGTGTGATAAATAATATGTTATCTCACCAAGTTCTTCATCTGTTCTAGCTTTTACATTCATATTCTACAGCGGTTTATGATCTGAAAATACTGTAGACTTTCTTCTAATTAACTAGTGTTGCCAATATTGTACCGCTTCCTTGATTGCCAAGCATTCCAAATAAATTGCTTTTTTTCTTTTTTGTGACTCATTTAATTTTTTCGATATGCTACTGGTTTCTCTCCACCGTTACTCTGTACTTGTTTGAATATTCTACCAATACCTTCTAGTGATGCATCAGTGTAGATTCTTATTGGTAAACTCTCATCAAATATTTCTAGTACTGGTTGAGAGCATAACAATTTTATCAGTAAAAGATTTTTCGCACTTTTTGGACCAAATAAATTTTTCATTTTTTTGTAATAGTTTGGGCAATGGATCTAGCAGTATTGAGCTTTTCGGGATATACTCATGGTAAAAGTTGATTTTCTTGAGAAACTGTCTAATATTTTTCTGAGTTTTTGGAGTAGGGAAATTTTGGATTGAGATTAAATTATTTTTTACTGGTCTCACTGTATTCTATACCATGTCCAAGGTGTTTTACTGATTCTGTTAAAAAATTACATTTTTTAAATTTTAATCTAAAGCTTTCATTTACTATTGTTTTTATTACTTTCTCTATATGTTCATTGAATGATTTCGAAAAAATTAAGATGTCGTCTATGTAATTCTCTGAAAAGTCTTTTAAATCATGCTTCCTTAAAATATTTGATAGAATTCTCTGGAAAACAGCTAGTGCTGTCTTTAATCCAAATGGTAGACAGACACGTCCATTGAAAGTGTCCCTCTTGAGTCACGAATCCTGTTTTCTGTCTTATCATCAATGCGCAGTGGAATGAACCAGAACGCAGAATTTATATCTAGCGTGGTGAATTATTTACAGTTTCTTGTTTTTATTATTAAATCACGGATTAATGGGAATGGTTGAGCTTGTGGTATAATTATTTTGTTCAAATCGCGAAAATCTATACACAATCCAGACCGTCTGTTCTCATCCTTCTTGAATGCTAAAGTTACTGTTGCTGCAAACGGGTTGAAAGATTCTTCAATTAGCTTATTTTCAAGTAATTGTGCCACTTGCTTTTCTGTTTCTTTTCTATCCTCTATACTACATCTATACGGCCTCTTACTACAATACTTATCAACTAGTAAGTCTATGCGAGCTTCGAAATCAGTAACAGTGTCTATATCATACTTATTTTTTGCAAATGTTGTGTTGTACTTTTCTATAAGTTTTACAATCTTTAATTTCTTTAACCTCTTCCAATTTTTTATTATCATTTAATGTATTTACTTTTTTCTCTATTTGTGTTTTTGTTTTTTAAAATATTTGTAAATTTTCATCTTGAATTAATTTAAACTTTTTTATTATGTCTAAGCCAATAAGAAAATCTTCAAAATTATTTCTTCCTACAATGAATACATCCATGTATTCTTCTTTTCCGAAAATTTGTACTTTTATGGTTACTAAACCTTTTGTTTGTGTTTCACCATTGACTGTTTTCAAATATATTTTATTTACATCTTCAGTCTTATTTTTTATCTTGATTAATTTTGAATTTATGAGAGAAATTTGGAAACCTGGATCATATGTTCCGTTTACTTCTAATGTTCCTTCTTATAGTATTTTGACTTTTATCAATGGTGTGATTAATCGTTTTTTTCCATTTCCTCTAGCTGGAATTACTTCCAATTACTCTAGCTTCGTTTTCATTTTTCTTTTTTAACCAGCATGCATCTTCTGGGTGGTATCTAATTCCTTTGTTCCGTTTTTCACAATTTTTACATGGCTTCTTTTCTTCAAATTTCTTCTTAATTTCTTGTCTTTCTTCTTTCTTCTTTGTAAAATTGATTTTATTTGCTAGATTTTCACATTTTCTAATTTCATGTAATAGTTGAATATTCATTTTAGTTGAATTCTCACAGTTTTTTTTATCTATTTTATTTCTGACAAATTCAGGTAATCCTGCTGCTATAAGCATCACTAGAGCCTTCGTACCAATATTATATTTCGTGTTGCCGTTCTCAAATTACACATGTAGTCGCAAATTTGTTGCTTTAGCGGTCCACAATGTTTAAAGCATATTTCGGAGAATCCCCCAATCCCCACCAATCTCACTATTCATACGCACCGCACAGTCCGGCAGATTTCATTGCAAATTTTTGTGCTCTAGCGTGTGGACTCAAACTTTTGTGAATTTTTTAAAAAGCCAGTGCAGTGCAATGCAGTGCTCGTTCCCAAAAACGACAAAAGTTTAAACCTCTCCTTGAGGACCTTCTTTACAGTTCCGGTAAGTTTTGCGTTTTTTCTTCGTTTTTCCTCAAATGATTACTTTTTTCCTCTTGACGTCATCTTCACGCACGCGGCTGGACCGGACCACGACGTTTCATCGACCTCGCCCTAATCGAAAGGCGTTTGAGTTCGTTTTGTCTTACACCTAATTACTAGAAATTAGCTTAGTGATCCTGAAGAGTTAACCCTTCTCAGGTACATACAACTCTATTGTTTGTATTTCTTGACAAATCTGAAAGTCTCCATGTTTGTTTTCCCTGAAAAATATGCAGAATTCCATCATTTCAGTTACATATACACCTCTATTGTTTGTATTTATTGAAAAATATGATGAATTCCACCGTCTGAGGCACATACAACTCTTTTGTTTGTATTTCCTGAATAATATGCAGAATTCCACCGTTTCAGTTACATATACAACTCTATTGTTTGTATTTACTAAAACATATAAAAAATACTACCGTCTCAGGCACATACAACTCTTTTGTTTGTATTTCCTGAAAAATATGCAGAATTTCACTGTTTCAGTTACATATACAACTCTATTGTTTGTATTTATTGAAAAATATAAAGAATTTCACCGTCTCAGGCACATACAACTCTTTTGTTTGTATTGCTTGAAAAATATGCAGTATTTCACCGTTTCAGTTACATATACAACTCTATTGTTTGTATTTACTGAAAAATATGAAGAATTTCACCGTCTCATGCACATACAACTCTTTTGTTTGTATTTCCTGAATAATATGCAGAATTCCACCGTCTCAGGCACATACAACTCTATTGTTTGTATCTCCTAAAAAAGCAGCGGTATTTTATATACTTTTCGCTGTCTTTCCTGCACCACATAATGCAGACGAGGTCGAATGCTTCTCTGCTTCATTTTTGGAATCCTGGAGTGAAAAAAGAAGCTACTGTGTGTCTTATCTCCGTCCAGTCGAGTCATTCAACCTTGACTCAAATTTCATCATACGTTTACTAACCAGATTAAATCTTTTACCAATCAATTTTGACGTCTAGTTGGATTTCTCTGAAAAAAGTATTGACCTCTACTTTTCCTTTTTCTTTTTTATTTAAATGACTCGCTAGGTGAAGATGAAGAAGTTTGTTCTGATCAGTCTGTTCGTCCGGACACTGATTACGAGATAAATTGTCCACTGGCAAATCTCAACCTTTACCTGAGAAAAACTCAAGTAATGCCCTTTTAACTCTCCTGGGAACATTTCTCCTAGATACTCAATTAGGACCTGCAGTGTACACTCATGTGGTCGAGTTTTTGTTTTGTTTTGACATTACCTTTTAATGGTGTACCAAAAGATGAACCTTGCTTGATAAGCATCGTCTTTTCCAAGGAGTACCACAGCTCTCTCCTCAGAAATAAAATTGAAATATTTAGAATACGAGGGAGACTCCTCTGCTTTATACATTGTTGTTCTCTCATTATACCTTTTTAAAAGTGAAACACTCAAGGCTGTCCTTCCACAGTTTACGATAGATTTCTTTGTATGTGAAAAAAATTTTAAATTTTTTCTCATTCGTCAAACTTTCTACAAAAAAGGAAGCCTCAAATACACCAAACGTCTTTAGACTACCGACGCCTCTTCTCAAGAACTCAACAAAAAAAGAGGAGGGGAGAACACTCAACACCATTAGAATCACCTATAAATCAGGTATTACCATACACTGGACGCTAACTGCCGGGTTTTTACTATTTTTTATCTTGGCTGTCAGGATAAAGGTTACCTATTGCTCAAAAATCAGTATTGTTTGTCTTTACACGCGCTGGTGCGGCCATAACACAAAACGTAAACAATTTATTAAAAATTGGAGCAATTTAAAAAACTTTTTCAACAAAAGAATGATTTTTATCTTCTTTCTATTAGCTACAAAAACCTAACGGTTTAACCCGTTTTCTTTTAAATCTACAGCCTCAAATTACTGTTTGAGTACATTTCAAAATTGAAAAGTATAGCAATTTTAATAACATTATAACAGTTTTAAGATTAATTTATCAAAACTGTTTTTTTATTTTTTCCTCTTTCTTAGATTTCAAAGATGTTTATTTTTGTGTGTCGAAATCTGCAGAACATAAAAATATCTTGCTTTTCATTATAATAGTGGTTATTATAATTTTTTTACAAACTATTCACTAGTTTTTTCACATTTACATTCAAACCTTTACACAACTTATTGGACTTGTTGCTGCGTGCTTCTCTGTGTTCTGTTTGGTTGGGCTCATTTAAAACTTTAGAACGAACCAACCTTCGTGCGTTTTAAATGCTAATTCTCAAATTATTTTGGCTAAATATGGACATTGTTGGTGGTACCAAACGTTGCAGAAAAATGAGGGTGCGCATATCATTTGAAACCGAAAATTTGTAATGGATATTTTTTCTTACGCTTCTTTGCAGACTTAGGGAGCATTTTCTAATGAACAGTCTACACATGGGTTTTGGACAACACTAGAAAAAAGACATCACATCAATGTTGAATTGTTAGCTGCTTTTAACGCTTTAAAATTCTTTGCACCTAAATGTTTTGTTCCATTCTTCTCAGAATGGCTAACACAACTACACTTACATCAATAAAATGAGGAATGTTCGTTTTCCACAGTTAAATAATATTACCCGCCGCATATGGCGTTGGTGTGAAGGAAAAAACTTTGTCTTTGTTGATTCTTATATAAAGACTAAGGACAATATCTCAGCTGAAGAAGCGTTTCGTTCTCTAGTTCTTGAGACCGAGTAAGAGTTATCTCTACACTCTTTTCACCAAATATGCGCCCACTTTGGCGTTCCTACAATTGACCTTTTTGCTACTCAACCTCAATATAAAATATTCCAGATATATTTCTTGGAAGCCAGCTTCTGTGTAGTTGATCGTAGATGCTTTCACAGGTTGTAAAAAAATAAATATTTCTACGCTTTTCCGTTTTTTTTTTGTCTCAATACCAAATGCTTGCTAAAACTTAATAGTGAAAAAGCGTCAGGCCTTTTAGTAGTTCCTTGTTGGGCTTCCCAATCTTTTTTCATTCAGTTTTTAGAAGTTTATTCTTACAGTTTATTTTCGCGCTTTCCCGCCACATGAAAAATTATCTGCTTTTCATTTCAGCCAATCTCATCCCCTCTGGAGGTCTCTTATCCTGGAGGTTGAGTTTTTTTGTGCGGCAGGGGTTGTCCTGAGAGGTTTTCCTCTCACTGAATTCTCTGCTCTTAAATTTTCTATTTCTCTGAGCGCACTAAACCAATACAACAACTACTTACGAAACTGGTGGAATTTTTGTTTGCTCAGGAACTACGCTTCTTACTCTGCTATCCACTGAAACTCTTTCTTAGTTGTCTCTCAGAAGAATTTGCATCGAGAGCTCTATATGCAACTCCTAATTCTCAACGTGTGGCCTTGCTGCTAATTTTTTCTCTTTCGAAACTTGATAACCAATTTATTAAACACTTTCTTAAAAATGTTTATAGTCAAAGATCCTCGAGACCACGATATCCCACAACGTGGGATCCCGCTCCGGTTCTGTTCTTTTCTGAGGTATGATCTTTTAATGAAACTTGTCATACTGCTAGCTCTATTGACGGGATCCCAACGCTAACAAACATGCGTATCCCAAACATTCGCCATAATAATGGAGAAAACCAAATAGAAATTCACTTTCCAGATAAAATAAAAACTTTATCACCTAAAACTTTTGAACTGTTTCTTTTCCTACCATACTTTGCTACACAGCCAAATTTATGTGTAGCATCACCTCTAGATGTATATTTACGTCGAACTGAAGACATTCGCCCAGTTACAGAAGATCTGTTGTTGTTAATTTCCAAACGTTCTTTTCGTCCAGTTTCTTATCAACGCATAAGTAAATGGATTAAAACTACACATGCCGCTAGTGGTATAGATGTGTCAATTTTTTCTGCTTACTCTACTAGACAGGCCGCCACATCGGCTGCGCTTAAAGCAGGAAATTCAATTGAAACAACCCGCAAACCCGCTGGCTGCTCAAGTAAATCCCAGACCTTGAATTGTTTTTCTAATCGTTTACTAGCTCTTAATACCACTTAATTTGCTCAAATAATTGTGGAATTGGTTATGCCTAGTTCTTTGCATACCATCAAATATACAAGTGGTTTGTTTTAACTTTATGTTAATCTTGTTTGTTTCTCTTAATAAGAAACTTTTTCTTTTCCTACTTTATAAATCTAGATTGTTTTTCTTTGAAAACATCTACATGTGTAATTCGCAAACGGCAACACAAAATATAATTAATAGATCAATTGACTTACCTTAAGAAAAATTGATCGGAATTATATGAGTGTTGCCGTTCGAAGAATTACAACCCACCCTCGTTTTTTCTCGTCCCTTTACTTCTCTAGATTTATTGGTCTTCTCTAAATCTTGCAATGAAATCTGCCGGACTGTGCGGTGCGTATGAATAGTAGGATTGGTGAGGATTGGGGAATTCCCCAAAAAATGCTTTAAAGATTGTGGACCGCTAGAGCAACAAATTTGCGACTACATGTGTAATTCTTCGAACGGCAACACTTATATAATTCCGATCAATTTTCCTTAACGTAAGTCAATTGTTCTATTAATTATTGTTCATATCCAGCAATAATTTTTTTTTATAGCATATTTTATTAGCGAACCTTTTTTATACTTGGACAATATAGCATACATTCCTGTACCCCATCCTTTATCTGCAAATGACTCCAAAAATTCTTTTTTCTATTCAGACCATCCAGTTTCTATTGTCAACGTTGTTAGTGTTGCTGAATGCCAATCCAAACATAATTTATCCAAGAATAATCTTAGTATCTCTATCTTTGTATCATCTTCTCTGATTTCAAACCTTGTACACTTTTTTTCAAATATCTCTAGCCATTGCTTGACATTTGAGTATTTACATGCAAATTTTTCGATCATAAACCTCTCTACTATGTTTTTCAAAATTATTTGATTTTCTTTTTTCTGTGTGCAATGCACTTCACTTGTTTTCATCATTTGTTCCAAGTATAAATCATTAAATTTTATATTATCATCTTCATCAAAATAAATTTTCTTCGTTTTCTCTGTGCAGGTGATCCATATTATTCTTTCTTGACCTCCTTGGTTGAGACTTTTTTTAATTCTCTTATAGTTCTCCGTTTTTGTCAACTCATTGTGATGATTCACAAATCTTCCAGCTTCTGGTACATAGGTCTTATCATCCTCTGTCGTAATAGACGTTATATAAATTACACTTGTCTTTTTGTCGCTTGGTGATGCTACATATTTAAATGCAAATTGTAGATTTTTTGCCATTTTAAACAAGAATTGTCGTTTTATAAGACCATTATTTATTTGGGTGATCTGATAAGATAAACAATTGTGTTTCTCTGTCAAAAAAAACAGGAAAAATTTAGTTTTAATTTAACAATGACTATGTACATTATTTACAATCCTACAGAAAACATCCGTTTCCTGTAAAAAAACAGGAACACAGGACAATAACAGTTTATTATTAATTTTATCACTCTGTTCACACGACCAAATTTCCAACATCTAACCAGATAACCATTCCTCAATTCTCCCCACCCATCATGAGGAGCGCGGCCGATTCAAAAGCAATGAAAGCATACTTTCATTACATATATATATATATATACTCTTAATTAATGTACTTTGTGGCACCATTATATATACTGAAAATACGTTGAGGCACCAAAATTTTCGTTCAGGCACCACAAAATGGTGCCAGAACGTTATAAGGCTAAAATTGTCTAGAATGGTGTCACAACGTTACATCGAGCCTGTACGTCAATTTTCGTTCTGGTGCCATAACGACACTTGTTATATACGGATATACGGTTTAGTTCTCACAGTTTATAACTAGGAGCGCTGCTTATATTCATTTATCTGAATTACATAGTCTCTCAACGTTGTGGCATCGTATGCAATTTTCTGCTTGAAATCAAAGTCTAGACACCATTAAGATAAGGATTTACTGGCAACACTGTATTAAATGGTTTTCACTATTTTTATATCAAATATCAATTGCCTTTTTTTTCAAAAGAATATAACAAATTATCAAATTAGATCGTTGAGTATTTGCAAAAATATATCAGATTTAAATTTGAATTTACGTAAATGTTTTTTCTTTTCTAATAATTTAAAAATTTGAACAAGCACGCATTTTTCTGAAAAGATTATATAATTTATCATTATCACTAAATACAAATTTTGCATTTTTTATAAGTTTAATCTGAGTCATGTTCAACAATAAATTATTCTCTGCATATGCAATAACTTGCAAGGCACCAGGCTGTTATCGTTTTATTTCTTAATTTAAAAGTTACGAGACTGCAAAAAAATAAAATTTTGTCGTTTTATGAGAAAACCACTTAGTCCATTGAAAAGTTATTTGGGGTTGCGTTTTTTAGAAGACGCAATTTTATTTTTTAATGTGTAGACGGGGTCAGTGTAAAGCTAAAAACAAGTTTGTAGAGTTGCCTCCCTTGTCCCACGGCCGCCATCTTAAAAATAAGGGTTAAAATGGTTTTTACAATATATCTCTTAAACTATTTATCTGATAAAAAAGATTGTTGACGTTTTTTGTTGCAAATTAAATTTTCTACAACTTTAGTTAAATAACTTTTTGTTGAAGAACTATGAATAAAAAAGTTATTAGCGAAAATGTTCAGAAATTTGAGAAAAAAATTTATATTTTTCGATGTAACTTTTTTTAAACATTTTACAAAAAAATAATATTAAACCATTTTTGTAGATCGTTTTTGAAGGAACAACTTTTATGAACAACATTTTTTCATTAAGTCAATAGCTAAGGTTTTACAGCGCTCCGAAGTGATTACTATTTTTCAGTATTCTTAACTATCAGTTATTGTTTTTTTTTGTTTTATTTAATTTGTTATTATAATCTTTTTAATTATAAGTTTTATAAATTTATTAATTATAAATTTCATTTATTAATATTATTAAAAATTAATTATTGACTCTGTTCCACTTCATAACAGGATTTTACAATTATTGATTTTTAAAATAATTTTTAAATCACGGCTGAAATGTTCTGCAATGTGCTTTTATTGTTCTGGAGAGAGTGGAAAGACTTGCAGCAACGTAATGGAACTCTCAAAATTAATAAATAAAAATGACTTTGATGATGAACCGCCGACATTAACACCCGTTCCTTCTCCAGTTCTCCCACTGATACTGATTCAGTATACAGATTTAATTCAGAAAGCCAATCAGATGCTGAGACGCAGCCTGGTCCATCGAAAAGACTGAGAACGGACTAGTTCAAATTTTGAAAATTACTGAGGATTATGCTTATTACATAAGAAAAAACGCGGCTGATAGCATTTTTCCGTAAAATGATAAAAAAAAGTTACACCAAAAAATATAAATTTGTTTCTCAAATTTCTGAACATTTTTGCTTATAACTTTTTTATTTATAGTTCTACGACAAAAAGTTACTGAATTAAAGTTGTAGAAAATTTAATTTGCAACAAAAAACGTCAATAAACTTTTTTTATCAATTAAATAGTTTAAAATATAAATTGTAAAAACCATTTTAACCCTTATTTTTAAGATGGCGGCGGTGGGACAAGGGTGGCAACCTCACAAACTTGTTTTTAGCTTTACACTGACTCCCCTTTACACATTAAAAAAATAAAATTGCGTTCTCTTCACCTCTCTATAACTCCAAAATTGAGAGTTTTGAAAAATGTATACCACCTATTTTTTATCGTTACCAAAACGTGCATTTGTTTGTTACGAATTTACTTGTTTTTTTTAATACGTAACTAAATTATAAATATTTTCAAACGTTTGTTTTTCAATTTAGTTAACTTAAAACCTCTTCTTCAAATTTTTATTCGGTAACGCTTTTTAAAGCTGCACAAGCGGTGGACAAAGACTGAAAGCCCAGGAAAACGGTTTATTGTGTTCTATTTTTACAAAAAGATGTAAGAAGATAGAGTCAAAACTTCGATAACTCAAATCATGATCTGCCCTAAAACTAATTCTAGAACTTATTTAAACAAACATAACGATGCAAAATGATTCTGGAACTGCTTTGTTTTAATTTTTAGTTTTCAAGAAAAGACAGAAAGTGATTATCTGAAGAAAATAATAATGACTGGATTACTTGACAACAAATGATGGTTGTTGGTTGAGAATTAAACTTGGTACAAAAATGTATCATTTACAAAAACTAGAACCCTGTCAAAAAAATATTACCTGGATGTAAATGTTAATATGTTCTGAATAACATCAGTTTTAATAAATAAATGCAATAAATAATATTTGACTGTACCTAACGTAGGTATTATGTGTAACTACCGTTTTGTGAGATTTCTATGATATTATTACTCATATAACAGAAATATTCGCAATAATAGACGATAGAGAAATAATAAACAATGATACAATAAATATAATAAAAGCAAATGTAGGTTATGTGGTTTTGTAAGTATAGCTTGGCTATTGATATTGTGTTTTTTTAAATATTCTGAATTACTGTTTTATGTTGCCAGCTATTTTGTCATAGTTTATTAAATAATTAAAAATTATATATCAAAAAAAGTTATTTATACTTAATAAAATATGTACAAAAATAGTATAGTAGAATCAATAATTGTTAGAAGCAATTATGTACAACATTAGGTATATTTGAGCCAATTAAAAATTTTGCATACAAAATATGGTATAAAACTTATAGCATATTTTTTATGCAATAATTTATGCAGTTTTTTTGAATTCAAATAATTTATTTAATTAAGCTATTTAAATCGAAAGAACTGGCGCGATAAAGTGAGAATACTGCTGCAACATCTTTGTTTTTGTAAATATGAGATTTATGTCTCAAATACAAAGACATGCAACATTAAATAGGTGGCAACGATGTATGGTGCCTTAGCACCATTTAAAATATTATATACAGTGTCATTGAAAAGGTCAATTGCATGATGCTACATAGACATTGATTATATCCCTGGTGTCACAACTACATTTCAGTATATTGGTGCCTCAACGTTAAAAAAGTAGATATATATATATAGGAAATTGTACGTTCAGGCACCAAATTTTGGTATATATAGTCGAAGTGGCACCTATATATACGTTGTGGCAAGAACGTTTGAAGGCATATATTAGTCCAAGTTTCCCAATGGTGCTGCATGGATCCCTAGTATATAAAATAAGATTTTAGTGAAGCCATATAGTATGCAGAGGGCGCTTGTGGCGACTCGCGGGTGGCAGAAGTATAATTGTTTTATCAGGCACCAGATATTCATACAAAATGGCTGAGACGTAGTGGCACCTCCAAGGGCCCGCAGTAGTAATGACAGAGCCCCAATTTTGAGCTATCAGGCAGTTTTTATCGTGAAAAAAATTTAGAATTGATTATACTTTACAAAGGTTTTATTAAATTTAACCAATTTACCGAATTCATTTGATTATTGAATTTATTTAAGGCAAACCATAAAAACAATTTTTAACAAAATTATAATTTTTTTTTAAAGATAAAATACATTTTAGCAAGATGTGACCTTAGAACGTAAGCATTTGAGAAACATACAATTTAAGGTAATTTACTTTTGAAATTGAAAATTCAAAAATTGAATTTATTGAAAAATAAGAAAACTTATTGATTGGTACATGAATGATAATTTTTTCCTCTCTCAAAAAAGCAACTGACAAAAAAAAAGTTTTATAAAGCTCAAATTTTGAAAAAATAAGCTTTGAAACTGACAAACATTTTAAAGTTTCAGTTTCATTTATATAAAAATTGTTAAAAATACTTTATTTACAAAACCATAAGTTAAAAAGCTTTTCTTAAGAGATTATTTTGAAACAATAAGCATTATTTTTCCTCAAATTAAGATTAAATAAAATGATTTGTATTATAAAAAAAGTTGGATATTGTAAGATTTTCTGCTCTGTTCATATTGCTAGAAAGACCTACATGACCTAATATTTTTTCCCCTTTGAAAAAAATAAGTAAAACAATTTTAATTTAAAATTGAATCTAAAAATTGAAATAAATGGATTATTGATAAATTGATAATTTTTTTTGTAAGGATTGTTTTAATTTAATTTGTAAATTTGTGTTTGCTCTGCAATACAATTTTTTTATTAAATTTTGTAACTTTTCTTTTAAGCCGGAGGAAACTTAGGCATTATCTTCAAAAAAAGCGCGCTGCAATATGAAAGAAAAGTCAATTGACCAATGCAGTATTGCAATATAATTTTTAAATTGTAATTTTCAGTTTTAGTTATAAATAATCAACATAAAAGACTTCATATTAAATAAATCATTTCAGGTTTAATGTTCACTTCCTACTGTCACCTCTTGCTAAAAATCATGTTTTAAACAAAAGTTTTAATAACTGTATATTTATACATTGACATGAATAAATCTTAAAAACAGTTTTAGAACAATTTTTGCAAATAATTAAATTTTATTTTCTGTTATATTTAGTTTGAAAAACTAATTAAGTTTCATAAAATGTTTAATTTTTTCATTAAATTTATTGTTTGTTTATGATGAAAGAAAAATACTCTACAGACACAGATTCATAAATTATGAAAAGCTGTGTTTTCTAGTTTGTAATGTTTATCATGAAAATATTTTATTGTTTCAATTTGAAACAATGCCAAATAGCAGACCTAAATTGAAAATGTAACATTTAATATTCAACACATTGAACATTAAATTCTTGAAACTAACGGTATTTGCAATCTAAACGGCTAAATAAGGGGCTGACAAAAACATTTGGTCATCTAGTTTTTTACCTGACTATCCTAAAATATATACGTTGCTTGAGCGTATATATAAATTAAATACATATGAGGTGCTACTTGACCATTTTCTCTCTTTGAATTTCTGGGTGCCCATTGACGGGCACCCAGAATATATATATATACATCTCGCTACCTTTTTAGCGTCCTTCCATGATGCAGTCTTTCAGCGTCCACCTCTGTATATTAAAATCTCTTATTAACCACAAATGGGATTTTTTCTGAGGTTTTAAGAAATTCAATGTATATTAAATTAGGAGCATTGTTTTTAGCTTAAATTGAAAATTTTCACTTGGCAGCTTTTTGGCGTCCATCTGTCTTGCTATCTTTTTCGCGTCTATAATATACATTCTATAATACAGCTATTCAGCGTCCAAATGTATATTTTTGTACAGATTGGACCCATTCAGCGTCTAGCAGCGTTGCTGCTTTGAACTTTCAGATTGAATCGGCTACAACCTAGACTCTTGCAAGACTTTAAAATTTTGTAAATATGTAGTAACACTTTTGTTTTTTTAGAAATAGATTGCTATTGCAAATTTTTTTATCACATAACAAAATGAATAATGTCTGTGATAAAATGCAAGAAAAAGTGCATGTATTAATAATATAAATTTAGAAGTTTGAAAAAATTATGGTGTCGTCAGAATACTTAAAGCAGAGAATAAAGCTTTGTTAGATAAACATTTTTGTCAATCTTTTTAAAAAGTTATACGATTGTTAATTACCTAATTTTTATCTAATGTTTGTTCTAATAAGATCGACATAAAAGTTTAAATAATGAATCTATAATTTTTTTGTATGTTAAAGCTCTTTTTATTTACATATTTAACAAGATCACGTGATGATTTAAATTTTGTTTGTTATAATTTGTTTTTATAAAATAAAAATCATTAATAATGCATCGAAAAAAATTTTGATTAAAAAAAATCAACAAATTGTCACTAACTTGTAAATTTCTTTCATAGTAGCTAACTTGTTGAAATTTACTTTTAACACCAATAGTCTGATTTGATGAATGTTTCTTTTAAGAACTGAATTAGTTATTTATCGCTTAAATGTTAAAACTAAATTGAGTTTGGAAAAGTAACAACCGATTTCAATTACTCACGATTCATTTTTATACTTAAAAAAAAACCACCAAAAGAGAAGGAAGGTTGGTTTTAAATTTGAATTTATTATTTTTATTTTGGTAGTTTCACAGGTTGTGCTATTGTTCAAAACAATTTTTTATTTTTTGATACTATCACTAAGCATATTATATATTATATTAATAAAAGTTACTGCAATTAAGTAACAATCAGAATGCAGAATGAAAATGGAGTGCTAAGATATAAAAATAGACCTATATAAAGCGTAAATTATGTCAAAATAGTAACAAATCTTTAGAAATGTTTACAACTTTTTATTTTAAATTAGCTATAGTGTTTTTGCAGTGGTTGCTAAAAGTTTGAGACATTTGAGATACCTTAAATATAATTATAAAATTGATAAATAAAAAATTATCTATCGTTTATTTATATTACTTGGAACTTGTAGTACTTGATTCAGTAAAACAAAATAAATAATAAATTTTACACTATTTATTGTAGGCCTCAGCCCGTGCGCGCTGATTTTATTGTTAGTTAAATCAACCCTAAATATAAAAGCAAAAAAAAAATATCTAAATTCAATTTTTAAAAAATATTTAAAATATAAATAAATATATTGATGTAAAAACCTGTTTATTTAGGTCGTCACTTTGACCCAAGCAAACCATAAAAAAAATTTATTTTTAGATCATTTTTTTTTGACCATTAAAACCACATGAAAAAAAAAGATACATTTTCAGATGTGCCAATTTAATACACTTGACCATACAAGCCAAAAGGCATTCCAAATTTAACACTGATTGTGTTTAGTGCGGTCATAATTATTAGTTAATTCTTATGGCCGGTTTCACAAACTATTGTTGATTTAACAAATTAACTTTTAAGAATTAATAATTATAATTACTAATTATTGGTATCTAAAATATAGAACCATTGTCAATCTAAATTAGTAGTCGTTTATGTTGATCGGCAAAGATTATATTATAGTTAAGCACATATGCAAAATAATTTATATACAGAGTGTCTCAGCAGAAAGTCGATATACAAGGTGTAGTATCAGACATGTTCCTTCTATATCTATTAGTATTAGAATATGGTCAGATGTCGTTTCTGCCAATGTCTTAATTGTTATATTCTTTGTGATATTTTTGTATATTCCATAATCTAGAATATCATTAGATAAATATGTACTCATGTGAGTTGGATCGTCTGGAACTATATATCCACAGTTTTTATTTTCCAGGTATCTCAATAAGTTTATTCTTTTGTTGGTGTGTCTGCACCCAATTTGTTTGTGCTTGGTATTTAAGTCACCTGACATCAACACTTTATTGCCATGTCTATCGTTGTCTCTTTTAACACTGATTTTCGAAAAAGTGAATACGTAGAGTAGATGTGTAATTTTTTGTGGTTTTTACACTCTATTTCGATGCCGTTCGTTTCTACTTCAAGACCATCATCAATTGGAATTATTGGATGTTGCCCTATACCTTTTTTTGGCTAGCACAATCACTCCTCCTTCTGATTTATTGATTTCGTCTTTTCTGTGCATATAGTGCAATAATGGTAATAACATTGTTTGCTTTTTAAATATATGAACACGGTTCAAAATTTGATCTTTTGTTGCCTAGCTCTCCTAAAACTTCATCAACCCTATCATACCATGCTCTAGATGATTGTTTCAAACCATAAATGGCTTTTTTTGATTTATATACTTTTGTTGCATTTTCTACTTCAACATGACCTTTTGGTTGTGTAATATACACTTGTTCTTTTAACAAAACCATTCAGAAAAGCAGTTGTTACATTAAGATGTTACAAAGATGTTCAATATTAAATTTTAACTTAGCTGACAAAGCAATTAATAATCTTAGAGTTGAGTATCTAACTACGGGAGCAAAAGTTTTATTATAGTCAATACTTGAACGGTGATTATAACCTTTGGCTACTAGTCTTGCACGATACCTTACTTTATTAACCCTTACAAACTTTTTTTTGAACACCCACTTACACTGTACTACATTGCTATCTGCAGGTAATCCTGTGAAGTTCCACGCATTATTTTCAGCAAAAGATTAAATTTCCTCGTCCATGGCTCGATTCCAATTTTTTCGGTCTGTTTTTTTCAAAGCATCATCAACTGTTAATGGATCTTCTTAAGCAGAATTTAGTGAGTTTTTAAAACACGTTGCATAGTGATCAAAATTTTTTGGTTTTTTGCCTCTCTCTGACCGCTTAACTGTTTCCAGCTCTGGTAAATCTTCATCAGAGTCCTGTTGTATTATAAGACCATTAGCTTTCTCTTTTTTATCCCCTACTAAATCTTGATCCTCTACATGCTCAGTATTGATAATAATAGGAATTTTTTGGTCTGATTTTTTTATTATTACAGCATGTTACAAAATGCTACCACCTGTCTTTGGACCTGACGACCTGCCATGATCATGTGGTCTACATGTAAACACGCTGCCTGCGTGGTCAATATTATTTTCCATATGCAGTAGCTTGGATTTTATCGAATCAGCTGTGATGTCGATTCCACTATTGATACGTACTATTGGAATCCGTGGCTTGCTTTCGTAAATTTGATCCCGTATACGTTGTATATAAGGTATACAAAATTTGAAGTACACTCCACGACTCAGACAGCCCGCATTACAATCAAATATTTGCAAAATATCTGCGCCAGCATCAACTTGCATTTTTAAATACTTGATAATAGTATTAGTAAGCAGATTTAATAGCTTATGAGATTGCTCAGGATATGCATAAAGCCATTTTTTGGCCTGACTACATGTTTTTGTGCTCCGTCCTCCTTCAATCATATAGGCCATTAACGTCCACTAAAACAAAATAATTTTAAATAATATTTACAAATTTCGTTTATTTTTATATTAAAAAATTTAAAGAAAGTTATCTACTATCACATAAAATTTCTGTATTGTTTTTTACAAAGGGAAAAGAAAAACTGACTGATCTTATGTTAAAATAATTTAAAAAACTCTCTCTCAAACATTTTAGACTTACTGGAGCTGCACTAAAGCTAAACAAAGGCAAATTTGGAAGCCAAGACGCTTCCATGACTTCCTCGGTTTTTAGTATGGCTTCTACGACATTGCCGAGACGTTCTCTAATATTGTCTGCATTAAATATCGCATTCATGTTTTCGACTGTAAGCAGGGTAGAAAACACTGAACTCTGAAGTTATTTATATATAAAGATTAAAGAATAGCATTAATTAGTAGAAACTAAAAACTCATCACTCCTGGTTGCATGATAACTTCCATGCCCAAAGCCTGAGGGATGGCTAAAATGTCATTATAAATAATTGCAGCGTCCACATCAAATTTTGCTATTAGGATCAAAGTAGCTCTAGCAGCCAAGTCTGGCGTCTGGTATACTGACGAAATACCGTGTAGTTCTTGCAGAGATCTAAGCTCTTCCAAATAGCGGCCCGCTTGCCCCATAATCCAGATTGGAGGAGAATCATTGTCTTCTCCTCTAATAGTTTTTTGAAGCCTTTCTACATTTGGTCTTGGACGCACATTTTCTGCTACTCTTAAAGCCGATGGCTCTGGCATTACTAGCGCTACTATATCTCCTCCTCCCGACATTATAATAAATGTTCTAAATTTCTGTGAAAAATGTATAACATCTTACATTAAACAATTAACCAAAATTAAGAAAACCTCACTTCACTTCCTTTAATAAAAAACTAATTCTTTAATATAATATTATTATAACAATTTAATATCAGCCTTAGCTGAGAAATAAACCAGTTAAACAACATTTTTTGAGATATTTGGAATCTACAAAGTCCTATTTAAATCTTACTTAAAAACAGCGCTTTTCTACAAGTGCTGTAAAATTTACCTATGGGGAGAAAATTTACGGTAAACAAGGCTCAAATCTAAACTGCTATAATAATTTCATCGTTTACAAGTAATTTATTTATAAATAAATAGATTGGTTTGAAATCTGTGACACTATCAATTATTAACACAGTTTTACACTTTGCCACAAAGTTTGTTTATTAGATTTTGAAAGCTGTTCCAACTATCAAATGTGGTCATTGGCAGATGTATAAAATTAAAATTAGATCTTGAAAGAGCTCCTGAGATCTAGTTAAAAAACTTTGTGGTAAGTGGTAAAACTGTGAATAGTTTATAAAGCAAAATATTCAAAAGCAAACAATTGATTAATAAACAATAAAAATACATGTGTCCTACACAGAGACTCGATATAGACAAGACAGTTGCAACTTGCAAGGGTGGTTTGTCTGACAACTGACAATTTGACATTTACGCCACACAGAGCCAACGTTGCCAGAGAGATACAACAGGCGCTGTTGTCACACATCTATTTATTGCGAAGTCCAACATAATGCAAAATATTCCAAAGCAATCAATTGATTAATAAACAATAAAAATAGCAAAACTTAAAATGGCCGCTATACCAAAATAGTTAGACTGTTTGGTATTAGCTAACGATTCAGTCCTATTATTACAAGAAATATGTGAGAAATAATAAATTTCAATATGATAAATAATATTCAAACAAACATATCTACTATTAAAAAACGTAGAATTTAAATTGACCGTCAACCACAAAGGAGTTTCAATTTTACTTTTAAACCGCGCCCTTTTTGAGAAGGCTATCGATCGTGAGATGTTAAAATAGTTTCTTCATAAGAAATTTAGAAAACCTAACCTCAGTTATAGAATTATTACAGACTCTACTCAAAAATATGACTTACCGGCAACTTCTGCCGACTTTTGTAACAACCAAAAAACACTGTACTGTAGAGTAATAATTAAAGAATATTGTTGTTAAAACTAACAAATTAAACTAAATTTAAAACTTAAAAGAAACACCTACAACAAACTGCTTAAAATGGCTGACTACAACTAAAATGAAGCAAGGAATGAGGCGCCGCCAACGGTGGACCGTGGATCAATTTTAAGTTGCGCGAGCGCAACAGATTAACATGAAATTAGCCCAAATGTTATAACCAGGTGTATCAACTTTTTCAAAATATAAAAATACCTACATCAATTCTGGTTAAAAAAACAAATCGTTACGCTTGTGTTTAAACATTATTTATTCAGTCACATATAATCTCTTCACACAATTTAAAGTCATTAGCGTTTTTATTATTACTAGGTAAAAGTGACATTACGTCGTAAACACTAACATTATTAACTAAAATAAACTTTTAAAAAAAAACTTATTTTTTCGAAAATAAGTTACGCTCTTCAGCAAAATCTAAGGACAATTTATATTTCAATGTAGCTTAAATTGCGATAAGTAGCCCTATCTGGCAACATTGCGCGACCTGGCGGGAACATAAAGAAACAGCGTTAAATGTGTCAATTGTCATAATTTAAATTCAAAATAATTTAATTCCATCTCAGATACTAATCTTGATTAAATGGATTATTGAAAAGATATTAAAACGATAAGAAGCTTTATTGTAATTTTTTATCTAAATAAGTAATTTGATTTCTTATTGAAAATTTATATTTATTGTTTAAAGCGTTGCAGAATATTTGACATTTTAGTAGGCTATGAAAAATAATGAAATAGAACTTTCAAGTATAGGTGTGTAGCCGACTATAACGACAAATTTTAAAAAACACTTGTTATAAAACGTAATGCGTTTTTTCCATTGAACTAATGACAAAAGACAGATTTGTCGTTTGTTTTTATGCTCCCGCCAAGTCAAGCATTGTTGACACCGATATCCATTTTATCAAGTTGAATAATTGATTTTTGTTGTTTGCATATATTTTTATATCATCTATATGTACACAAGATGGCTAATAGTTGAAAAATTAACCTGAATTACTAAGAAGATTTGATAATGAATTAATTGATAAATAAAACCATAAAGAGCTTATTAAATCTCCCTGGAATATTTTGCGTTTGATTAGCAATAACGTAGTTTTTATTATTATTACTATTACTGTTATTATTATTATAAAGTCATCTGTAAATTGTGTATTTCTTTTGTGAATTTAATAATCGCTTATGTTTAGTTTTTCTTTGCTACATTGTACCTACTGAATTTATTTGACTTAATTTTACATTACATTAAAAAATTGCTGACTCAGCTCTAATAATATAAACGAAGTCATGCACACCAAATCTCACTCCTCTTCCTTTGGAGAGATGAGCACCAATCCAAGCCGCTATAATGACAAATGATGAGAGCCAAGTATATTTTATTATCAAAAACCGCTGTCAATCACAGGGCCAAGCTTATTTTAAAAAACTTCTCCTTGATTGAGCTGTACTCTTTGTATTTTTGAACGTTTTTAATGACACAAAAAAACAAAAACCGACTTTAATTTCTTTAGGTAACTATTAATTAATTGAAGCAAATTGAGATTTGGTTATGGTCTCCTTAAATCCTGGTTCTCATATCTGGAATAATTTCTTTCCAACAAAAAAAAATTTATTAAAATTGGTTTATAATCGATTATGAAATCATTTCTACAAAAACAAGTAATTTGATACTATTTTTATAAAAAAACAAATTAATAATTAATTAAAAAAAATATTTTCCATAGGAAAACATATCTACAACGTTTCTCGCAAAAAAACAAAACTTTTACTGATCTGTTCCTTTTAAGATCTTATCAAAAACATAAAAAAAATATTTATTAAAAAATAAAACGTTTAAATTAATAAAAATAGGACACACTTTATCATAAATTATCTAAAAATACAAAAAAAAAACTAATTTTATTTCTTGATGAAATTTAAGCAACTTTCAATAAAGTACAGGTTTTAAGCTGATTGCATTGGAAATACAGTAAGATGGCGATTTCGGAACACCTGCCACATAACCGTGAGCGTTAATACCTGTTGTCTTGATCTTGGAATATTTGCATTGACCGTTAGCGCATGCGCTTCCACTAGTCTTAGTTTATCGCACAGCTTCACTTGAATGTTTGTTTCCAATGATGATTAACCATCGTCACCTTAATATGATGTGTTTGTAAAATTTATTGCGCAAGCGTCACATATAATGGCTACCATAAAGCAATCAGTAAGCGAGAGCTATCGATTAAAAAAATGTAAATTGTGCGATACCAATAATCAAACACTAATCAATCAATAAGTAATCAATAACCAATCAACGACCGTGAGCGTTAACACCTGTTGTCTTGATCTTGAATTATTTGCAATCATTGTTTGCGCATGCGCTTCCTACTAGCGTTAGTTAATCACGCAGCTCCACTTGGAATTTTTTTCTCCGTCGATGGTTAATCATGAATTTTTTCTGCGAGATATGTGTTCTTGAAATTGATTGCGCAAGCGTCACATATAATGGCGGTCATAAAACAATAGCGAGCTAATCTTTTTCAGGTAAAAATGTAAATTGTGCGATACCTACCAATAATCAATCAATAATCAATCAACATGACTACTGCAAATTTTGAAGCTGGGCTCTCAATAGAAAAATATGATAATGACGTTACTATCAAAGTTGACTCATAAAATATAAATGGATGCTCCGCTTATACAGAATTTTACTATTTAATTTTTTTGCTTATTGGTATACCGTGTAGTTTAGAAGTAAAAACGAAAGGATTATTAATAAATTGTTTTTTTATTATTAGTATTTATTTATTTGTATAGTGTACATGTTTCGTTTGGTATACAGCTTTTATATGGCGTGCAAATTGACAAGCAATGCATTCTGAAGCAGCTATCTCTGTTTCTCCGCCACAGTTTATACAAGTATAATCCACAGGAATGGGCATTTTTTATTTGCAAGTTTTTAGTTGTTTTGCAATGAAGAGTTTGATGGACAATACAGTTAAAAAATAATGGTTGTCATTTTTATATAATATTTTGTACAAAAACTATATAATTATAATATATAAATACAATTTGCAAACATTTATTCTTTTATATTATTATTTATTATTTTATCTATTACTTAAACAGTAAGTAAATAAACAAAGTGGTTGCATATAAGAAACTAATCCACATCAAAATAAACTGATAATTAGATTCATTAATCTTTTGAGTGAATACAGCATTATGAAATATAGATTGATTTAATAAGGCAAATGCACAATCCGGTGAAAGTTTTAAATGTTCCTGCTGTACTATATCGGTGGATTTCCAGTGTCCTAAGTGAAGCTTGCAACAAAAGCAGATAACTGTATCGAAGGAATTTGTGTAAAAAAATCCAGATTTTGACAAATTAATCGCGGTAGGTGAAGAGAGTTTCAATGTCTTAAACGATAAAAGCCTTTGATCAAAACACGAGTAATTGTTTTTTAAAATAAGGATTCCAGTAGAATCATCGAGGCACATTATATAGATTAAATCTTTCACTCTATGTTTCCAGACCGTTTGCTCTCAAAAATGATTGGTAATTTTACTACTAATTCCACAAAAACATACGAAATTTTATTCTCGAAAGAGTTTTTTTCAACGGTTATTTTATCACCAAACCGAAGAATTAGTTTTTGTTTTAAGCAAATTTTAGTATTATTAATTTTAAGAGTTATCCCTTTATTAGGATTAAGTAAAATGTTTTCTACAATTCTTTCTATATATGGAAAAATATATATAGTATCTCCCGTGGGAAGCGTAAACTCTAAACTTTGTTTACTTATGTTACCGTATAACTGTAGAGTTTGGAAATAGTATAGATTGCTTAAAAAGTTTTCAAATAATCGATGAAAATTATGAGTTTCTGTATGATTGAAGAATTTATCAAGAAACATTATCAACAGAAACACGACTAAACAGTTTTTGATTGAGGTAGAGTTTATCTTTCAAGGTTATTTTTTAAACTTGTTTACACATGTACAGATTGACCTTGAGTTTATGTTTAAATCAACTTATTTAAAACTTATTATGTCTATTATGTCTTGCCACTTTGTGCTTAAGAGTAAAAATCCCATTATGTTGAGTGAACAAGTTTTTTTGCTAAACAAGTCAAAATCTAAATATTTAACTGTTGGTTTTAATACCGATATTTTGTTTTCTCCAACAATTCGCTTTGTTGCAACCCGAAGTTATCAAGTTGTGGATATGTCCCGTGAAGACTTTATTGCCTTTTTGGAATTAGAACAGTCGATCACCAACATTTGCGAAATTTGGTCAACAATTACTCAAAATGATAACCGATCAGAGATCAAGCAATGTGGAAAATTGACTGTTATGTTTTATGACGTTAAGACAAAAGCAGTTCTACAAATCTTTAAATCGCAAGATACTGTAATGTTCCTTGGTCAAGAATCGTTGAAAAGTTTATTTTACCTAGGACAGCTAATTTTAACAAAACTACAATTACTTGAAGAACATCAGTTTAAAGAATTCTATGAATCAATTTTAAGAAGATCATGTAAAAGGCAAGGTAATGTGCTGGAGAATATAAATGAGCTGCTCAAAGTTATGAAACCAGATGAAAACACTTGCGCACTAAAACAGTTGGTGCTTTTTGAACCTGATGTGGTACAAAAAGATATGGAAACATGTCGAATATTTTTCTAAAAAATAAAAAGGCGTATTTTGAAAATACATTGATTATCATTAAAATATATCTATATCCTTTATTAACTTTAGAATATGAAATCATTTCAACTAAATCACACTGACATAAATTATTTAGACCTTTGACAATTACACGACGTCTTGGATAATTAACTCTAGCAGGTTTATGTAATTCATTGACTATATCTCTTTTAAACGATTCTTTCATAATTAAAATTTAATAATTTTTGACCTTTTTAACTCGTTAATAATATAATTAATATCGTTCTCATTGTTTGTATTTCCTGCTAATTTTGATGCAACCAACGTTTGAAGGCGCTTAATTAGTGTGTTTGGGTCTTTATACGGAACAAATTGCACTTTTTTGTTAGTTAAAATCAGCGTACGTAAAGATTTTCCAATTTTGGAGATAGAGCTCAAATTTCCTCGTTTTACGCTAGGTAAACTCCCTGTTCGTGGACGTTGTTGGAAAAACGGTGCAGGTTTTTGAAAGTCTTTTATAATATTTTTATATTTGACGCCTATATTACCAGCAATTTGAAAGTTGGGGTTATACTGTTTTCTGTTCGCGGCTGTTCGCTCTACAATATCACGGTATTGTGTGAGATTTGATTCATTATATTCTTTAGGATCTTTTTTAAACAGTAACTCAAATAAACCTGGTGTACCTTTGTAAAGTAATTTTTTAATGTACAAATCATTGCCTTTAAAATCAATTTCCGAATTTCCAATAAAAAATTTGGCAGTTTTTACATCATGTCGCACACCATACTGAGTGTCATAAAACCCATCAACGTCCTTTATAAGTCCTTCAATATATTGATGAGGAAGGTTAGACCTTTGATCCAAATAGTCTTGGAATCCTACTGTTTGACTTAGATTTTCTTCATCTATTGGATTTGTTGTTATATTTCTAGTGTCATTATGTACAGCTTCTGTTTCGACGTCTGGTCTGAATTCAAATGTTTCCATAGGTGGAAAAATTACAGAATTATGTTGTGGAGTCATAATGGGCTTTCTACTTAGTGCGGTCTTATGATCTTTAATATTTGGAGTTGATGAAATATGTTCAAGCACTTCATTTTTTATATGCGGCTCTTGTTTAATTCTTTTATTTTGTTTTAATTCAGTTATCAGTTTGTGGATAGGTTCAGAAAAAGGTTGTGATTTTTTTTCAAATTGAAGCTGAGATGTTTTTAAATCAGTTTGCAAACCACGCAACTTGCTTCTCACATTTTTTCTAGCTTTCTCTAGTTGTAGAGATAAATCACGACGTTTATCCATGTTGAATGATTAAAGCTGAATGCAATGTTTATCACTGCTTATGGTATAATAAAACTGTCAAAGTCTTTGCGATATCGATCATTAGTTATTTCAGAATCTTTATCAACCACTAAAAAACCATTAGAATCTTTCCAACAGTGTGTACATATGTTTTGAAACTTTTCAAATGACATATCCACATTTACGTGATCATTAAAAATATGTTTGAGGTTTGTAACATCTTGTGGAAAAATTATAATAAAATTAATATTATCACGAATAAGTTGCTTTGGTTTGGCTGAATAGGTTTGAGCTAAATAAAAGCAATCGATATAATAATGTCTTCCAAAACAAAAGTAATCACGTATTATCCTTTGATTATCACATATGACATCATCAAAAATTATGATTGAAAGTGGTTTAGCTTGTTGTGGTGTTAAAACATCTTTACTATCTTCAAACTCTATATAAGAGACTTCTTTTATAGGCTCCAGAACTGTTTTTCAAAATTTATATTTTGGTTGATCCAATGTTTTGGAATATAAATAAATATTCGAAAAACGTAAGCCGTTCTCATAAAGTAATAAACTTAGTGAAGCATTAGTTTTTCCAGACCCGGAGCTTCCAATCACTAGTCCTCGCTTCACTGTAGAACCAAAAAGAGAATTGTGTTTTTTAAAGGAATTAGTAACGCTACAAAAGTCATGATTTATAACGTGTAATGAATCTTTTTGTTTTACAATCTTCATGCTTTGTACAAATTGAAAGTACTAACTAAATATTCTAGATAAAATCTAACATTATAAACTATACTATAAAAATACTCATTTATTCACAATATTAGATATTTTTCAAAAGTTCAAACAACATGTCAAAATTTTTTTGACGTTCAATATCATAATGCTCCAAAGTTTTATTAGAACATTGTACTACGTAGCGTTTATCATCAACTGCTGACAATGCAACTTTATGACGCAATTCGGTGTATAATATGTCGTGAAAATAAGATTTAACTATTGACATACTACAATAAACTGATACGTTATTAATTATAACATTTTGAAAATCTGCAATTTGTAGTGTAGTTTGTACAACGTGTTTACTTACACCTTTAGCTTTTTTATCAGTGTGGTCGTTCAAGTCAATACAATATGCTTCGGCACCAGTACCGTAAAATGCTTTAAGTGGAGCACCTGCATATTCGTCCTTCATTTTACCAACAACTGAAACATTTGGCTGTATTCCAGGACTATTAAATTTTGAATAATTTGAAAAATCAAATCTATCACTATGTTGTTTTATATCTTCATAAATATTTTCAGTAAAGACTTCTAATATTGGAGAATCAGTATCCATGTATAAAAGAGAAATATTATTCCGATATTTAGGTTTAAGAAAATCGTAAAAAAATTCATACATGACAGTTTTTGCTAACTCTAAAATGCAAAAACCTACATAAACCGGTTTGTCATACGTTACAAAAACTTTATTCATTTCAATTGCTATCAAGTTTTCCGAAAAAATTGCAAAATTTTTAAAATTTGGTTTGGCAAGCCAGGTTTCTGCACCAAATTTACGAGTTTCTTTTGACCAATGAGTTGCAATTTTAATGCTAATATATTTATCAACATAGTTTTACCAAATACGCTGTTATTGTATAATTTTTGCAGATCTTATTCAGATTTGGTTTTGGCTTCCGCGCGGTATTTTGAATTTAGGTCGATATATTTTCAAGCCAATGAGATTGTTTAAAAGGTAATATTCTATAAATTTTTTTTAATATTAATCCATGTTCTAAGCATTACTGTAAAGTGATGTAATGTATGATATAATTTGATTTATTATTTAAATTTGGTATTAATTTTGGTAATTTTCCACTTGGCGATACAATATTTTCTGGACAAAAAGATAAATCATTATGGTAATCATGTAATTCTTGTGGATAATCTAAATCTACTTCAAGTACATACCCGTCTTTTGAAGTATGAGATATTTCAAAAATTTTAAAAGTAGTTATTTCTTTTTCATTTAACCATCTAAATTTACCAGTTGGTAAATATTGTTTCATTGCCCATCCGTATAAATTAGTAGCATCCAAATATAAAATGTACGATAAGGGATCTTTTGAATTAAAATTATCTATCAAGGGGCTGTTTGCTTTACAAATACGCTTAACACACGTACTAACACCACCTCAAATACCTTTTTTAAAAAAATTAATCATATCTATATCTGTTGAAAGCTCTAGTTCAACCTGTGTATATTTTAGCATGGCATCCGAGCTAAGAAATGGTATAGTAAGATATTGCGCAGGATCTAGATTGTAGATTGTAGATTGAGAAGGGGTCGTTTGGCGCTTTCCACCTTACAGAACTGCGACCAATTTGATCTATTGTTCTTGAACCCTACGCTCATTGTTTCCCCAGGAATTCTAAGCTTTTTGAAAAGCCGAGTATATTCCTAAGTGGCTTGTTTTTGACTTCGACAGGCGTTAGTCTCGCACTGTCTAAGTAGGTCAGCCTTTGGGACGCTAGCGCACCGCAATTACAGAGTATGTGCTCAGCGGTTTCACTTTCCGATTCACTTAGTCTGCAGCTCTCATTGTCCACCAGACCCAGCTTTTTAAGGTGATACCTTACTGAGCAGTGTCCAGTGAACAGACCTGCAATGATTCTTATATCATTCTTCGATAGAAGAAGAAGCTTTTTTGCATTCTCTGGCGAATATTCGATGAATTTCTTCGCCTGTCTTGGCCCAGGAGTATTCTTCCAGTGGCGCATTTTAGTTGCCAATTCCCACCTAAGGATCTCCGTCCGTTCAGGCGATTTCGTTAGTCCACAGAACGGTTCGGGGCCTATTGGAGGAGCAGTCAAACCTGCTTTCGCTAATTCGTCGGCAATTTCGTTTCCTTCAATTCCTTCATGACTTGGTACCCAAATGAGGGCAATCTTGTTGCCCATTGCCAAGTTTTTGAGAGACTGTCTGCATTCCCAGGCCATTCGAGACTTAGTGTTGTTTGCACTGACAGCTCTTATGGCCGCTTGACTGTCAGACAGAATGCAGATCTTTTTGCCTTTAATACGCCTTCGCAGACATTCTTGGGGAGTTAGATCTATAGCAAGTGTTTCAGCTTGCATAATTGAGGGTGTGCTACCTAGGGCTATTGTTGCTCGGTATTTTGGACCATAGATTTCTATACCTGTCCCTTTAATTCTTTTTGATCCATCTGTGTACCAGATAGAGAAGTTCACGCCAATTTGTGCGATTCGACTTCGAGCCGCATGACGGTCAGTAATGACTGTTTAAAACGGGGTTTCGAAGTCATGCATTATTGACATGACGTCCCTTGGTTGTTCAAGAAAACCCGGCTGCAGAAGGTCAAGTATCTTGAGGTGACCTGTTCGGTCTCCTAATTTGAATTTCTTTGTTTGGGCCAGCCTCAGAGATGCTTGCAAACTCTCCCTTTGCACCTGTAGGTAAAAGGGCGTTAAGTTCAGCAGCACCTCTAGAGCGGTAGTAGGAGCCGTGCACATGACTTCTGTAATGCCCAGGCACGCAAGCCGCTGCAATTTCTGCAGCTTGCTTTGTGTCGTTGTTTCTCTGGTTTTTGTCCACCATACAAGTGATGCGTATGTGACGATGGGTCTTATTACCGTAATGTACAACCAGTGTATCATTTTTGGTTTTAGACTCCATGTCTTGCCAAAGAGCTTTCGACATGCCCAAAAGCAGCCCGTTGCTTTGGCAAGAGTCTTGTCGACGTGGGTGTTCCATTTAAGCTTACTATCTAGGGTTACTCCTAGATATTTCACTTCGTTGGAAAATTGAATCGATAATCCTTCCAGTTGCGGAGCTTTAAGGTTTAGCTTCTTGCGTCTGGTAAATGGGACTATGGTGGTCTTTTTAGGGTTAACACAAAGTTCCTCTTTATCACACCATCTTTTGATTGTGTTCAGGGCGTTCTGCATTAGGCTGCAAATGACACCTTCATGCTTGCCTCTGACTAGAATTGTGAGATCATTTGCATACCCTAGTACGCAGTGACCCCTTTGCGTTATCTCACAGAGTAGATCATTCACCACTATTGACCACAGCAAGGGCGATAAAACTCCACCTTGTGGACAACCTTTAACCGTGATCAGCAAAGTGTTTTTTTCTCCCAATGAGGCCGTTATTATGCGGCTTACAAGCATTGATTCAACCCAGCTTGTTACAGCTGGTTCAATGCCGTGTTTTTCGGCTGCCAGCTTTATAGATCTAAAGGAGGTGTTATCGAATGCACCCTCTATATCTATGAATATGCCAGCAACTATTTCTTTTGCCTCGATAGTTTTTTCCACTTCTCTAACAATATAGTGAAGCGCGTCTATCGTGGATTTGCCGGGTTGGTAGGCAAACTGTTTGGAGTGTAACTGTGCTCCGTTGTGGAGCACGTTCCTCATGTGGTTATCCACAATTTTCTCCATTGCTTTGAGGAGAAAGAAGGATAAGCTGATTGGGCGATATGAATTGGCCTCGTCCGGAGGCCGTCTGCCCGTCTTTGGTATAAAAACCACTTTTACCTTCCTCCAGGACTGGGGAATATACACTAATGCAAAACTTGGGAAAGTGGGTCGACATCAACACCTGTAGACTTTCTCGGGTATCCTTGGCGAATTCACCATTAGACTTCTTAATAAGCCCTATTGTGTTTGAGTGGTTCTTAGACAGCACCTTTTAAAGACGCACCGCTAGGGCGAGCTCGTCGATCCCTTCGCAAAAGCGTTTCCAGGACTGCTTTTTGGACCTCCTCAATTCTTTGTTGCATTGTGTTAGGGCTTGTTTGTAGTCCTCCCAAAGTCCTAATCTCTTGGCCCTATTGAACGCTTTTCTAGCTTCGATCTTAAGCTTGGCTAGTTCGGCGTTCCACCACGGTACGTCCCTAGAAACAGTACGCTTCCTTAGAGGGCAGCTGGTTTCGTATGAGGCTGTTATTTGTTGCCTCATATGTTCAGAGGCAGCTTCTAACTCCTCTACCGTAGACATTCCGTAGTGAAAGCCTTCGAATTCAGTTCGCAGTGTCTCTGTGAAGAGGCACCAATCCGTTTTCTTTGGCACTCTACACTGCACTTTCACCACTTTGGTTGTTTCCAGTTCAAACGCAATGGTCGCGTGATCCGAAAACGATGGTTCATCCATTACTTGCCAGTTTTTGACAAATTGCGTTATGAACGGACTTGCCAGCGTGAGGTCTAGAACCTCTTGGCAAATTGCGTTTATAAAGGTTGGTTTGTTGCCGCGATTAATAATGTCTACATTGTTAGCACAAATAAAATCTAGCAAATCCTTACCTCTTTGATTATTGTCTGAGCTGCCCATACTTCATGGTGCGCGTTGGCGTTACAGCCCAGAATAAGTTGTTTGTTCCCTTTCCGGCACCATTCAGTGAGGCGTTGTACTTCCTCTGGTGGTGCACTGGTCCCATCACCGGAAAAGTAAGCCGAGGCTATAACTACACTCCTTTTGCCTGTCCCAATCGGCAGCTCGACTATAGCCGCCGTTAGGTCTCCCGTGATGAAATCTGGAATTGAGACAAAATTTATATCTTTTCTAAGCAATAATGCTGCTCTTGGTCTTACATGACTGAAGTCAGCTAGAAGGCTCTGTGTCCCTCTTGGGAGTCCTTTGATTGCGCCGTTGTTCAGCCAGGGCTCTTGGATTAGCCCTATGCCTACTTGTTCTTTGACAAACCTCCAGAATAAGGCACTAGAAGCTGCCTTTGAGTGCTGGAGGTTTATCTGTATACATTTGAGACCTAGGCCGTTTGGGCTTTAGTCTCACTCTTTTTGGGGTCGGTTTCTTGACGGGGCTTTGAGGCTTTTTGTTTACCTTTTGACCCTGCCTTGGCCATTGGCTTCTTAAACTGGGGCTTCAATGCAATCTTTCCCTCTCTCCGTGGTCCTGGCTGTGAAGCCGGCAACTTGGGAAGAGAGATCGATTCCACCTGCTGTCTACCAGAACCGGAGCTTTCCAGCTCCTTGGATGTTGAGCTGTGCAGCTCTTTAGAGTCAATTTGGGCGTTAGGGATCTTTTGGCCCCTCTTCAAACGCAGCTAGATTTGTGCGAAACGGTAGCCAACCCTATTTCCCAATTTTTTAGAATTTCGGCAGATGGATGATCTACTGAAAATGCTACCTCTAAAGTTGAAGCAACCGGATTCCTCCGGAGAATTCTCCAGTTAGAGGTTTTGAGGTCCTTATTTTGGCCCTCTATTAACTTCAGGATTTTCTCGTTAGAGTAGTCCTGACTACCTGGCAAATACCCTATAAGGATTTCTGTATGAGGCATTTCAGCCTCTTCTACAACCTTAAGGGATGCCCCTTCCCATGGCTTTAGCTCATTCTGTATGCTTTTTAGCCACTCTGCCGTCGCCGCATCAGCACACAGAAGCGCTAGCCAACCCGGGCGATTGTAGATGTGATGGAATTGAGGCTTGATAGCCTCTGACATCATGTTCACAATTTTGTCTAGTATTGCCTCCTGAGTGGCTGCAAGTTGTTCCACTGTCAGGAGCGTTTCTGGATAGTTGGAGGGTATTATTCTAACCCTTGTGCCAGTCAAAGTTTGAGTAAAAGACGGCTTTTTAACCTTGGTAGGCTCAGCCGTTTCTTCCGCCCTCTTCTGAAAAGCAGAGAAAAAACGACAGATTTTCCCCTGCTCCAGCCTTGGGAGAAGTGCTGTCATCAGACCTCGCTCTTTTGGAGCTGCCTGTGGGTTTCTGCTCCATAGGCTTGAGGGCAAGTTTTTTGGCTTCTTCAGCCGGAATACCCTTTTGCAGAAGAAATCTATATCTTTTCCGTGCAGCTCCAGAGAGACGCACCTTGGTCGCCTTCGAGTTAAGGCGTTCCAAGGCGTTTTTAGCCTCTTCGTCGCTGCTTTTGCTGTGACTTTGGAGAAGTATATTCTCCAAGTTTTCTTCAACGGTTTGGCTTAGACTTTCGCCCAATTCCATTGACTCTATTAGGGGTGAGTCAGCCCCTAGATTAATGTTTTTTGTGTCCATAGAAGGTCCCACAAAAAGCTAGGAAAAGAAAGGTCACCTGCAGCAGAGCCCCGCATGCCACAGGAAGGCTATTTAAACCGGAGGTCGCCTGGTATCCGGAGTTTGCATATTAGTGGCTAAGATTACCCTCTTAGTCATACAGAATTCGGCATATGCTGTACCACCTTAACTTTGGGAATTTTTTATAGAGGCTGTTCTCCTCGCGGACCGGGCGGTGAAGCCAAGCCCCCCGTGCTGCTTCAACTGCAGCCCTCTCCGCGTCTTGTGAGGGTTTGTTGCAGCGGAAGTAACCTACGGTGTTAACCAGACAAAATGGCGCATGTTTGTCTGTGGCTCAGGTACCTCGGGTTTGCCCCACCCGTACTCAAGTTGCAAGCAACTGAGCCCTTGAGGGCGCGCAGGTCTAAACCATACGCGTTTAAAGAAGCTTCTCGAAAGTTTTCAAAAACATCGCAAAGTAATAAAACATCGAATTTTAAATAAATATCTGAATAATCACCTAACGTCTTACATCCAAAAGTTGACCGCACTAATTGAGCGCGCTTGTATGACTCATCAAAAATATGTTCATTTTTAATTTTATCGAAAAAATCGTCTTTATTGGGTAATTGCTGTAAATCTAGTTTATCCCAATCGTCTACAAATGAATACGGAAACACACCTTTTTGTCTAATTAAGCAAAATTGTTCATCAAGTGGAAAATATTTATTGACTTCATTACGTTGATATGCTTCTAAAGTATCAGCTAAAGTCTCTAAAGAAGATGACAAAAATCGATACGAATCTATAAAACGTAATTTGAACTTTTTTTTCACTGTTTGCCCGTTTTTATTTTTGTATTCGCCAACATCAAGGATTTTAGTTAGCGCAATCTACTTTTCTTTAGTTTTTCCAATAACTTTAATATTTTTGTGATGTAAAGCTAACTGCTTTACAAATAAGTGCATGTCGTAATTTGTTAAATTATGGAAAAAAATTGGAAAAAACTTTGGAACTTTAAAATTTAAATTACATGCGCTATGACTTGAGCCACGGAAAAAGCCAGTTGTATGCGAATGCTCTCGAACTTTAACATCGGTTTCAGTAAATTCTTTTTCACAAATGTGGCAAGATTTTTTCAAAATAAAATTTAGCTTTCTCTTCAGGTGAAAGAAGTCTCATTAGTTTTATAGGCTCTAAATATTTATGATACAATTCTATTGCATCAGTTTCTAACGATGTAAAAATTCTTGAACACAATTTTTACCTCTAAAAGTTTTAAAAACAGATAAGTCATCGTTAAAAGCACATTTTATATAGTATGCGCATGAGTAAGATTCGTGCAAATGTGTTTTTACATGAAAACTTTCTGTATTTGCTTTAGAATATGGTTGACAAGTAGCTAAAGACATAAGTAAACACTCAAAATCAGCATATGCAACAAATGGAACTTTATATTTTTTTTGAAAATTTTCAAATTGTAAAATATTTGATGGGATTAATTTACCGAATTTAGTTCTTCTCATCTCTGTGCTAGGTATTTTTACAGCTACTATAGTACAATCGTTTTCACAATGTCGTTCCAATATATCTTTAGTAGTAAAATATTGCAAACAACCATCACAAAAATGTTTTTTTGTTTTATTATTTGAAACTTGACTTGATACTAATCTCGATAAATCTTTAATAACACAATAATGCTGGTTGCCAGATTCATCATCAATCAATAATAAATTAATATGATCATTTTGTTTGAATTTTGAAAAATATAGCGGGCCAACTATTTCATATCGCTTTTTGTTATTATGAAAAACAAGTTCTAAACCGTAAACATTAATCGAAATATTATTATTTTTTTCAAAAATTGCAATACTTTGTAATTTAACTGGAAAAACTATATCAGAAAAATTACACACTTGCGTAAAATGAGGGTATGACATTGGACTGCTTTCGGGACCATTTGGCTAAATTAGTGCTGCCACAATACTCCAACCAAAACACTTGTTGTCATCATTTTGGATATTTATAATGGCTTTTTTTTACTAATGCATTCTGGTAATTCAATGTATGACGATGCTCGAAAAGGATTATACTTATTTATATTTATTTCTAAATATAAAATATGTTTTAAAGCCCACCCTAAAAACTTTAAACTGTTTTAAAAAACGTACGTATGAAAAAATTTCTTACCTGAGTCTTTTTCAGCTAATATTTCCATTTTATGCTGAATTTCTTCTTTAAATGTTAACAAAATTTCATCTAGAGATGAACCAGGTGTGATTATTTTGTTAGCTGTTTGAAACGATTTGATGTCCGTCAAGTTTTTTGATTCAATTGTGTATAAACCATGTAATTCCACATTAACTTTGAGTGTGATCATTTTGTCCAGTTCTTTTTGAAGTAAGTCGAAGATTTTTTCCTTTTCATTTTCAAGAAAGTCCGAAATATTCACATATTCTTCTTCTGGAATTAAACGATAGGTCGCAATTCGTTTTTTGAATGCTGTAGCAACAATAAAAATATTTGCAGCCAGCGGTGTAACACAGTTAATTTTATGGTGCCGACTTGATTGATGACTTTTTAACTGTTGGCGATTGATAAAACAATCACATAAATCGCACTTGACTAAGTCTGCAAAAGGATTATCAATATAGATTAATTTTCTAATAATGTAAATTTTACCATTTGATTCTGACAATTTTTGTTTTTTGTTTGGGGTACATGAGTTGGTCATATGTCTATTTTTATGATAAGTTCTAGAAAACTGCTTACGACACCAATCGCAAGTAAACTTATTCTGAAATAAAAATTATTTCAAATTATATAACTAATCCCCTTTATTTACAACTTAAATAAATTAAAAAAATCAACTTACTTTTGGCACTGGATGACTGGACATTATGACACTATAAAATGGCAAAAAAATAAAACTGCACCGTTAAAACACAAGTGAATAACAATAATTGCTGGATCACTAGCAAAATGGAAGTGATTGCCACGTATCAAATTTTCTTTTTTATCTGAAAAACAACAACAAATTCTTAACAGGTCAAGACCTCTTATTTATTGTCAAGGTTTTCTTGCAGAATAAGATTTATAAACTCTTCATTATCGTCAACAATCTACATCAATCAAACTTTATAACTTATTTTTCTATTTTGATAATAAATAATAAATTTTTTAACTGGAGTTGTTAGGATCTATATAGGAAGACTCATATTATGTTAAAATGTAATTTTATTTCTACTTGATTACATGTCAAATTTTGGAACACATTTACATTATTGCTGTTAGATGTAGTACTAGACTTTAGTACGCAAACAATATAAAATCCGTTTACTTATCTCTAAACTTAACTTGAATAATTTATTTTCCAATTTTCCAAATAGCTTCTAAAACTTTTACAGTTCTTAAACTACAACGGCAACGCTCTGAAGAATGAAATAAACAACTAAGTGTATCTAGTTTCAATAATGGACTTTCAGGTAGTTCAATAATATTTTTATTTAAAATTTTTCCTAAATAAAAAGCTTTTTCTCTTCCTTTAACATAAATTTTTTTGACATCATAAGTACAACTTTTCAATATATCTTCAAACTTTTCACATTCAATTTCGCCTTTATTCCACTTTATACAATGATGATTTTTCATCAACCAATTGGCTTGTGCCTGATATTTTGCAGATAACTCTTCAAACGGAAACGGTAGTTTAAACACAAAATGTGCAATTTTTTTGTTTTTGATTACAGCTAATTCTTTATCAATATATTGTTGATGATCTATTTTAAATAGTTGTATATCTACAACCGCATTCATTATTACATTTGTTTTATGGCTTGTGTTTGGAGATTATATGTGAAGATACGATCGCTAATTATAATAGCATGAGCGGTTGTATTATTTGGAATTATAGAATGTGTATCGAATTCTATTCTTAATACTACGGCTTGAGTTTGAAAACCGAGTTTTTGATAAGAACATTCGACGATTATCAAAGGAAAGTTAGATTTAAATTGAGCTGGTGTTATTGAACACTCAGTTTTATCTTGATAATAGTAAGGTTTTCGAAACTGTGTAAACATTTCATATAATGTAGCAAATTGATTGTTATTGAAAGATATATTTAGGTTTTCATATGGATAACGTTCGTTGATTAAAATACGCGTATATTGACGAAATCACAATGATCAAATTTACTCATATTTTTTTTCAAATCTCCTTCTCTATTAGTTTGAAAACCAAGTATAATATAACGTGGCGATTCAAGTTTTGTAGAACTTTTCACGGACCAAATGTGTTTTGTGGTATTTGGTAACGACGGATAACTATGTAATTGCCAACTACGAAAAGATAAAATAACATCTTTTCCTTTTTCAATTTTTTTTGTAAGTTCGACTTCTTCTCTCAAACCAGGAGCGATATGTGGTACTCTCCAAACAATTTTGTCTATCACTACTTTTGGTTTTTCGTTCTCGTTCACTACGCTTAAAGCATTGTTGTTCGAATTACTGCGAATCAATATCAATTCTTGAGCAATATTAACCATCACTTCTGTATAGTCTTCCGCAAAACCCAATAACATCTTAAGAGGAATCCAAACGTTAAATTTTCCATTAAAGTGCCTTCTCCATTCATAAACCACCCGGCGTTCTGATATCGTATACTTTCACTATGATTAAAAGATGCTAGTGCTTTCATTGTACTTGTTATTCCTGGTTTTGTATTAATATCTATTGTTTGTCCATTTACTTCATATCTTATTTCACTAAATAAAAATGTCACACCGTTATTAACAAACTGTGCTTGGGATGCAGTTATGTTATCTTCTTTAACAATTCGCTCTTGTATAAACAAATAGCTATTACTAGGTCTAGTACATAGGTCTTCAGGTAAACGAATTCTTATTTCATCATTATTTTCATATCGTGATGTATAAGCTTCATGACTATAAAATCTATAGCTAACAATAGACTCATCTATTGATGGTTTTTCAGCAAGCTCAAACATTTTTATATAATTTAAAACCTAATGACTGAAGAAATTTTTTATTTTCAGCAGTTATCCGCTTCACGTTTCTTGTCTTACTAAAGCGATTTATACACACTTTACTTAATTTATTTGTTTTTTTATTGAAGTTAAGACCCATCTCTTTTCACATATAAACCTACAGTGACGGTTTCGTTTTCGAAATTGATCAAGTTTCCATTTTGATCCACTATTTTAAGAGGTATGTTTCGAATGGCGTCTACACTAATAGGTAAATAAATTATATGATCTGGAGCTTCCACAATTTTAAATCCGGGGGGTACATTTGGAAAAAATTGATGGATGATGTGAGCTGGTCTATCATTTCTAAAACTATTAACAGCAATATTACATTCGATACAAATTGAGTTTATCTTCATTATATTAACAATCCAGTCTGATTCATTAACAACATTTTTTCTTAAGATTTTTTTACTAAATCCTAATATTGGTCCAATTGTATTTGGTTTTTCAAAATCAATTTCTTGTGTCGCTTTTATTTGAGTATGTGAAGTGTTTCTATTTGAGCTAATTATTAAAAAATCATGTTTAAAGTATTTTTGTGCTTTTTTTTGTAAATATTCATTTATATCTACTAGTTGGTAACATGCTGTAGGTATCGTGAATTTCTTTTTTCCAAAATAAAGTTTATTACACCCTTCTTCTATGTTTGGTATAGAATTATATACTTCAAAACTCGTCAAACCTATCACATATTTTTTATCACTTATATCGATGGGCGGATTATAATCACTTGAAAGCACGGATGAATTTCCTGTTAGAACAAACCACATTTTTCTTAGAAAGAATGGTTTCAACTGTTTTTAGTTTTCAATTGTAAACATATAAGAACTTTAAACACAGATGACCACAATTAAATGTGTCAAAATTTTGAAATCTTTCTATATTATATTGAATTTGACTGTTTATATTATCACTCTTGAAATATGTGATTAATTCGAGTGGTGGTTTTAAATCACCCATACTATCAAAATAAATAATTTTTTTCTCTTTTTTTATATACGCAGTCCAATGTGTACCAGGGCCAAATTTATCATCCATATTTATTATACCACATTCATTTTTTCTAATTTTTTTTGGTGTGGCATTTCTCATATACACACCACGAAAGCCTTGAGTTTTTAATTTTTCAACATATTTAATTAGATCCGTATTAAATAACGCACGCTTAGGTAGTGCTATTGATAGTTTTTTTGATAACATTGACTTGGTCCAATAAATAAGCCTTTTCCTGTCTTTTTTTTTATGTACAGAACGTTTCTTTCGAAATCCTTTTCCTTTAGCATTTCCTTCCATAACTTTGTTATGTCGTTGCGTCTCTTCTAATAATTTCTTATCTGCTTGCGCTTTATTTACAGCCGTTGCAATTCCAGCTGCACCTTTACCTAAACCTCCTAACATCCCTAATAATGAAAGCAGTAGCGGTAAAAATCCTCCACGCTTTGGAGCTTTCAATATTCGTTTTTTCTTTAATTTTTTTTTTTTGCAGTTCCATTCCTAACTTTGTTTGTGTTTTCATCAATGCGATGACTATTGCTGCTGCGGCTTTTTCTCCAAGTGGTGTATGTTTTGCTTTTAACCGTTCTTTTGCTTTTGTTATCAATAATTCATCTGCTTTGTGACGTTTGTCTATCTCTTTATCTTTAGAATATGCTATGTCGTGTTCCTTACAAGCTGAATCTAGCAGATTTATTCCACTATCCCCTCGTTCTAATCTTTTTCCCAACTTTGTACCAGGACCACAAAATTGATACCCAGGTAAATGCAATTCTACAGGTAGTTTATTAATTAAATTATTAATAAATCCAGTACCTGTCTTGCAGGTGTTTACACTAGAATTAAGCTTTTTATTTTGGTTTCTGTCTTTATATATTTTCATTTCTACATACAAACAGAATTACCTACAAACTAACTGGTAATTTAATTCACACTTTCCTTATATACTTTTTTAAAGGCTGCTCTAACTATTCTCATTCAACAATATTTGGCTGTCATAATTATTTTCAAAAATTTATCATCTACCTTCATATTCAAGCATACGACTTGAACATTTACTACTACTTGATACAGAATTCTCATTTATATTTTATGAGTCAACTTGTTATTATCATATTTTTCTATTGAGAGCCCAGCTTAATATATTATACAAACATATCTATTTTTCAAATTTTTAAATTTACAGTACTCGTATTAATTTCCAAGAATTTTATTAAAGTAGTCATGTTGATTGATTATTATTTATTAGTAAGTGTCGCACAATTTACATTTTTACCTGAAAAAGTCTAGCTTAGCTCTCTGGTCGCTCGCCATTATATGTGACGCTTGCGAAATCAATTGCAAGAACACATATCTTAACAAAAAAATTCATGATTAATCATCGACGGAGAAAAAAATTCCAAGTGAAGCTGTGCAATTAACTAAGGCTTGTGGGAAGCGCATGCGCAAACGGTTATGGCAAATATTCCAAAATCAAGACAACAGGTGTTAACGCTCACGGTCGTTAATTGATTATTGATTAGCTATTGATTGGTAGGTATCACATAATTTACTATTTTACCTAAAAAAAGTCTAGCTTAGCTCTCGCTATTGTTTCATAATCGCCATTATATGTGACGCTTGCGCAATCAATTTCAAGACCACATCATATTAAGGTGACGATGATTAATCATCATTGGAGACAAATATCCAAGTGGAGCTGTGCGATTAACTAAGGCTAGTGGGTCAATGCAAATATTCCAAGATCAAGACAACAGGTGTTAACGCTCACGGTCATGTGACAGGTGTTCCAAGCAGCCATCTTGTTAATGTATTTCCAATTCAAAGAATTGAAGTTGATTACTTATTGATTGATCATCGATTGATTATCGATTATTGATTATTATTATTGATTATTGATTATGGATTATTGATTATTGATTGATTATAAGTCCATTATTAGTCGATTATTGTTTGATTCTTGATATTGCAAAATTTACATTTTTTTCTTTAAACACGTGTAGCTTTGCTCGCGCTTAATGAGTGAATGCTCCCAAGTAGCTATCACAATTTTCGAAAAAAGTGGTGGGGGGAGAACAAAGTGGTGGGAGAGCAAATGTACAAAACAGGTGTTCCGTGGTCGTTCCAAGGTTCAAGGTCAAGGACATTCCAAAGTCCAAGGTCATATGACGTAAAAGTGGTGGGGGGGCATTTGTACCTCCATTCTATATCTACTGTTGTTGTATTAGGTCATAACTTCACTATTATCAATACAGATAAAGATACTTTTACAGACTTAAAAACACCACTAGCTAAAAAACATCTGTACTAGTACAGATGCAGTCTTTCCCAAACGCTCATTATTCAAAATAGTCATAGCAACGTTGAAAGCATTTCCAACTCCTCCTAATACGTTGTCAATAAGAATTTTGACGTTTTCATACAAAATTTTGACTGTATTAGACGCTTCAATACCAATTTTCTTTTCCGATGAACCATCACGTACTCCGCCTAAAGATCGTTCTACATTAAACGCCGTGATTTTGTCAACGGTGTTGCCACTTTCAAAATCTTTGACTAGCGTTTGAGCTAATACTGTCTTATTCCCAGCAACTCAACTGTTACTAATCCAAATTTTTGAGCCGTTTAGAATATAATGTTGTCCGTCCGCCGATAATATAGCACGACTCCTTATAGAAATTGCATCTGAACCCGAAAAAGGTTCTGTAAGGCAAAACGCGGCATACTCTCTCGATGCCACCTTGGGTAAATATTTTACTTTTTGTTCCGGAGTTTCATACAATTATATTCCTTTAAAGCCAATAGATTGGTGAGCCTCCAAAATAATGTCAGAAAAAAATGCAAAGGTTAGTGGTGTTTTAAAGTCTGTTAAAGTACCCTTATCACTTTTGATAATAAAGAAGTTATGACATAATACAACAAATAAAAAAAGTCGAATTACACAAAATTCCCAAATAAGTTATATCTCAATTATATAATTCTCAATCCGTTTAAGCAAACAATATTCAAAATGTCTGCAAGTTTATATTTATAAATGTTATAAAATCTTAAATTAGACAAACCCATTTTTTTTAATTTGTTATAAAAAAAGTTTTTTCTACATAATATCAAGTAAAATTAGTATTGTAAATAAGGGTAAAGCATACAATAACCATAAATGATAATTTATTCAATTTATAATTTTTTTTTAGATTTAAATGTCACTAATAATTCGTATAAATATATATAGAAAAACTTTTTAGACTAACATGTTATATGTTATTGACTTACATATTATCTATTTTAATTTATGATTAATTTATATACTTATAGCTTCTGTGTCAAAATTGACACGATTGGTTTTATTTATTATTACTCTTTATGGGAGATGGTAAAAACTGAAAGCCTACATTATAAAACTTTTGTTGCCTGCTTAAAGCGGTTTTAATTATTTTAATTATTATTAACGTTAACATTATTTGGCTCTTGACACCAACAGCACTAATCAGGTTTTTCGTTTAAAGACTATCTTTTAAAATGTTTTGAACATTAAAGATCTTTAAAGTCGAGTTTAGTGCTAGCGCCAAGACTCATGCTTTTTTTCCTAAAAAGATTGAAGTGCTATTCTGATTGCAACAATAGAATTGTACAGTGTTTCCATCTTATAATTCCTTCAACACTTTTTGCCAAAAAACTCTGTAACCAATGGTCATCCAGTTTTTATTATTAAAGCGGGTTTCTTGAGAAAGCTTTTGCCATCTTTTGACTGTCAAAAGCAGAACATATAGTAATGGTAAAATTATACCAAAACAAATGGTAACTGTAAAATCTATCAAAAATTATACAAAAGTAATCAAAGTGTAAAGTTCGGTCTATATGGTAGAAACAGCAAAATCACTGTAGCAAAAAACGGCATCGACAAGACTGAAATGGAGGAAGTTTGCCTTAAAGAGTTACTTACAAGCCCCCAGAAACGTTACTTGATAAGTATTATTACGAATTGTGTAAATATGTTTCATATACGGCCAATCTAATCCGTTCAACTCTCTCAAAAGGATTTCTTAATGCCGGCCGCCAAAAAGGTTTAGTTGTAGCAGAATGTTGATAATGATGTAGTAAAAAAACAGCTTTTACAATGATGTAAAAAAAAACATTCTTATAGTCTTTTTTGAGAACTTATTTATTATTAAATTTCTGACTTAAACAGGCCAATCTAGCAATAATTTCTTGTTACTTTGATGAAAAGATTTTGCCATTGATTTTTTCTAATCCATCGGTAATCTGCAACAAAAAACTGCATAAATAAAGTACATACAAAAGTTTTTTTAGAATTTTTTTTCTTTGGTTGTAAAGTAATGAAAAGAATAAAAATTTTAAGAATTGCAATTTAAAAACCATGCTAAAGTTTTTAGAAAGACCATGTTGAATTCTATTCAGAATAAGTTTTGACACAGCTTTCCTCACTCATATTTTCCAGTTTTTTTCTTTTGCATTCAATCGGCTTGAAAATAACACTCACTTGAATTGCATTTTAATATAATAAATTTTTTTATCAAGTTTTTACGGCAGTTTATGTCTCATAAACATAAGTTAAAAAACTGAGTAAAACAAAATTTTACATCAAACTGCTAGAGAGAGTTTGATTTTTAACCTAATTATTGGGTCAGTTTTATATTTTTTCCTCTATTATAATATAGGAATATAATACAAACTTTAAAAAAATGGCTAGAAGAGTTTTTTTGAGCATATTATATTATAAGATGTAGAACTGGGGTTGTAGGAAAGTTTATAATTGTGTATACAAAAAGTGAGGTTAAGTTGTGTTTAGGGTCCATCGATGAAAAACGATTAATCTAAATGAATTAAAATAAGATGGAAGTGGAAAATTATATTCGAAAAATATCTATACAAACTATATGTTTTTTTCTCAATCGTAAGTACTTATTTTTATATTTTTCAAAAAAAATTAAAAATAAAAAAAAAAAAGATAAGATGTCAATTATTATTGTTGACATAATCAATTAAAAAATACAAAGTGATTACTTAATATCACTAATTTACATTTTATAACTAACATGAAATATGAAACGTTTTTCTGTCAATTTTAATGTATAATGTTATATAAAGGTTTGTTTTTTTGAATTTTATATATAATATTTAATTAAAATATAAATAGTTTTTATTGATTTTTTTTCTGATTATGTATGATTGTAATTGAATGATTAAATATTGTAGAAAAATTGAATAGAAAATAGGAAAAAATTTATATAAAAACAAAAAAAAAATTAAAAAAATTAGAAAAATAAAATAAATAGAAAAAAAGAATGAAAGAATAAAGTATAAAATTAATAAAATGTAGTACAAACTTTTTTAATAAAAATAAAATATGGTTGTTTTATTGTTGCCTAAGGCAACCTTATATACTATAAGAGAGTCTTCTTTTTATAGTGCCTATCCGGTCCGGATGTTGGCGATCATTCTGGCTGATTGTTTCCTCAATGAATGATTTTGAACTAAAAAAAAACTATAAAAATTAAAATCAACTAAAACTATTATTAAAAAATTAATAACTGTTTTCAAAATCTTTGCGGAAATACAGAAAGCTTCACTATTTATTATTATGCTCATCTTATATTGTTCGAATGTTTTTTAATGTTAAATCCAACAATTCAAATATTATGGTTGCAGATGAGTAGAGAGATAATAATTTAGTTTGATTCTTTAAAAACAATCTGATATATTCTATTTATACATAGTATTTAAGCACACTTTAAGGTTTTTGTTTTTAATTTAATTGTTTATTTGTTTTTATACTAATTGAAAATTAAAAGCTTCGTTTTTAACAATTTTTATATTATTGAAAAATTAATATTGTTATTATCATTAATTGTCAAAGACAGTAATGATTTTTAAACTTAGCTAAATTACTGTGTCTTGGGGACAGACAGGGCTGAACATAATAATTTAGCAAAATTGTTTTGACATAATAATTATAATGTTTGTATTATACAGATTATTACATCTACATTGGGACAGTATTTATAAAGTGCAGTTTAGAAATGCTGAAATGTATTTTACCTGCTTCTCGTAGAAGCAGGTAAAAAGAACAAATCTTTATTATAATGGGAGAAGCAAGAGATGAAGATTTTATTGCTTGTTTACTTTATAATCCGATGATTGACAGCTGTCAAGAGCTTTCAGATCTTTCAAATTTGCAACCAACCAAACACAGTGGTGTCATGCAAGTGGTATTTTTAGTAAAACTGTACAGTTACAATTAATTATAAAAATTTATCAAAAATAAAAAAAAAAACTGGTTTAAATATATTTAAATAATGATTTATTTATTAAAATAATTAATTTGAACCAATTAGAAAAACAGCAATTCAAATCAATTAAACAAATAAGATAATAATTAATTATATTGAAGTAGGTTTTTTCAAGATTTTAATTTGCTATTTATGACTTTTGACTTCGATTTTGTTTATGCTGTGATAGTGTTTTACAGTCTTACAAATTTTGATCTAAAAAAAATATTATTATGAAATTAGAAACTATATTTAAAGTCCTCGCAAAATAACAAAAACCACCATTGTTGTGTGCATGCTATATTGTCAGAATTTCTACAGATAATCAAATATTAAATAAAAGTAAAGTTAATTAATTTATGAAATTTCTTTTTTTTACTGCATTGTAATAGTAGAAAACCCCTTGCTCAGGTGTGATGACGAATATAGTTTGTACTTTTCCTATCGACATTCCAGGGGAAACGTGGGAAATGAAAAGAAGATAAATTAATTGTAAACTCGTACAAATCAACCGAGGATAGAAATACTTTTAATTCATAATTTAAATTCAACAAAATTTATTAAAAAACGAAACTATTTTAAACATATTTGTAGCTGTTTATATGATCAAATTGCTTTTTATTTTGCTTTAGATTATTATGAATAATATGAAAAAAAAATTATTAGAAAAAACCATTTAAAAAAAAAATCTGTATGGGTTCCATGGTTTTAATTTTTTAAAAACAATAAAAAAACAGTGCAATTTTGCTATTTAAAAATTTTTCTGAAAAAAGTACTCCTATTAACCCCGTCTAGTATTTTATTTATATAAACAGTTTAAATGAATAAAATCGTTACAAAACGTTTTAGATGGTGCGAAACAAGCCCCAAAACTTGAGTACAATAATTGAATCTTTGAGAATTAAAATACAAAGTTTATGACCTTATGGTCATGAAACTTAGAGTTATAAATTATTATCGTTAAAAAGCATAAGTGTGTGAGCGTTTAAAACATATTTTAAATTTCAATGTAAATAATCTAATTCTTAATTTGCTTAAGTATTTGTGATTATTTTTATAAGGGGGTTTTAAACAATCTTACAAACTTTAAGCTGAAAAAAATTTTTAAATTATAAAAATATCAAAAATTAGTATTTAAATAGCTAGTGATTATTTTAAAAACACTCGTGGAAATACGAAAAAGCACTATTATTCATAATTATTTTGGATGTGGTTCACGTCCATGTTATTTAATTAAATACATTTATTTAGTTATTTGGACCAGTTTATTATAAGATAATTTTATGAAATTATTGCTAACGTTTTGAGGGCACTTTTGTTCCTTTTCATCAAAGCTAAATATCTAAATTAGATGATGCCTATGTGTTAAATTTTTATTAAAAAATCCTTGAATAAATCTATTTAACTCATTATTATGATCATGTCATATTCTTGGAATGTTTTTAAATGTTACATCCAACAATTCAAACAATGTGATTGCTGATGAGTGGGGTGATAGTTATTTAGTTTGATTTTCAGAAAACCAACTTATATTTAGATTTATACACATTTTTTTATTTTTTATTTTAATTTTGTTCTTAAATTGGTCTTTAAACTAATAGAATATTAACAGCTGGTTTAAACATAATAATTCAGCAAAATTGCTTGAACATAATAGTTTTAGTATTTGTATTGTAATACAGTTTATTATATCTACATTGGAACAGCATTATGTAAAATGCAGTTTGAAAATGCAGAAATGTATTTATTTACTTCTCTTTACCAGGTAAAATGGCCAATATTTTATTATAATCAGAGAAGCAAAAGATAAAGATTTTATTGCTTGTTTTTTTATAATCCAGTGATTGACAGCTGTCAATCACTGGATCAATGCAAGTGCAATGCAATGCACCGCGTCAATTATAAAACATTCTTCAAATCAACCTTACACAGTTCTGCAATGCAAGTGATATTTTTAGTAAAAAACGTTGCTTATAAAATTCGTTAGTAAATTATGATTTGCGCGCAAATGTACATACACTAGAAATTACAGTTAAAGGTTTGGAAAAGTTTTTCAAAACCAAGTCAGCATCGTATGCAGTTCTAAATAATATGTAACTTTTAAATGTATTTTGATTGCTAAAATAAGTGTAGCAATTCCACATAAAATTGATAACAAAATAAGTTTTTTGTTGTGGTTTCTTCATCAGACTATTTTTTAAAAATATGTCCTACCCCTAGTTTTATTATCAGTATAAATTTGAAAAAAAAACTTGGTTTTTCTAGATCCGTTCTAAAATAATATAACAAATTCATACCTGAAAAAGTTGGAGTCTTGCTTTTTTGATAATCTGAAACATCTATTGAGTTTAAAATGCCACGTCTAACTAAAGACGTAATCATATTTTTTGCAGCATAATTTTGGGCTTTATTTTTTGTAGTAGACCTTCCAAAATTGACGTGGGGACATCCTTTAATGCGGACATAAGAACAAAATGACCAACGGTGATTTTTTCTTCCTTTAATTTCACATTTGTATGTCTAATGCATGATGAAATAAGTAGCATTTACCTATCAATTGAGTTTTGCACAATAATTCTTTCTTCTTTTTCTGACAAAAGTGACGCAAAAATAATATTGCGTTAGTCATTTCAATAATAACTTTTTTTTATTTAGATACTTTTCTATGATTATTTTACTTATGCCTTTTCACTACCGTTAGTTACCACGCCCGTAACTCAACAAATGACTTATACTTAGTGGAATTAAAGCATACAAAACCATAAAAAACCCTATCTTTGATAGAATGTAATCTGTAATGGTAACGACCGGTAACATTCTAGTGGCGCCACCTGCATCTAGGTTCTGCGTGCTTCGGAACCATTCGGTCGTACTTGGTCTCAATCGTTTACCGCTTCTTTTTTAATATTGAAAGAAAAAACTGTTTATCAAAAAAATATATATTGTGACAAAAGTACACTAAAAAATAGTGCGTTAGCTAGATGTTAACACACTATTACCAATAATGCAATACACAAAATTATATAATACTATAATAGAGTCTGTTTGTGTAAACAATAGCCCATGACAGCATTGACTCAATATGCCCTTGACATTTATTTGTAAATGTCGGAGGGTTAAATCTAAAGTGAAGAAGTGTTTACAAAAACGAACAAAATAAAATATAGCCATACCAATAACGTTATAGAAATGCTAAGTAAAAAATCCATAAAAATAAAGTAGGCAACAGACAGATTGCATAACAATCGCAGTACTTTTCTGTTCATGAAGTATTCTGATGCTACCAAAATGTCTACCATTCATTGTTCATAATATATCTTCCTATTATGTCCGGTTTGTGGAGAGGTGGATGCAGGTAGGCTTTCCAATTCCTTACAATTCCTTCCCCATGGTTGTTTTGGTTAATAGGAACAAATCCATCTTTAAACAAAGGACGCCGATAGTTCAATCTCAAGACGCCATCTTAGAAAGTACTTCAAGGCCAACGCAGACACGCAGAAAATTAAATTTGTGCCTAAACGGAACTATTTATTAATTATTGTATTGACACAATTACAGCTTTTTGAGATACATGTTCTAGTTAAAAATATTTAATCAAAAATCTATTTATGAACAATAATAGATTGCATTATTTACAAAACACCTGTTGGAATTTTTAATGTTGTGGTAACATCTACTAAAGCATTGTCTTTCAATATTAATTGCAAAGCGAATTGTTTTATGATAACAATAAATAATTGTCAAAAACCTAATTTAAAATAGCATAAAACCAGAACTTTGTTTATTTAGATTTTCGCCAAATTAGTTAAATAATTAGACAAAAATAGAAATCGGAAAAAAAGGTTTTTCAAAAATAATAGGTAAAGGTATTCTTTAGAAGGCTTTCTAAAAAGGGTTTTTAGCAAAACTAATCGGTAAAGTGTCAACAGCTCCAACACAACTGAAGAAAAAGGTCATAAATTATTATAGTCAAGGGTGAAGGCAGGTTGAGATACTTACTCAATTGTTAAAATGAAATTTTGAAAAGTAATAAGTTGCAAATACAATTTTCTAAATTGTATTGATAATAAAATAACTAATTTGAGTAAATTAAAAAAAAATACTTTGATATTTTAGCAACAAAACATTTTTGTAAATTGATCTTCAAGTTTTAAAGTTAATTTGGTTTCAATAATACAAAAAAAATATATAGATCAAAATGACAAAACTAACACTTAAGGATTAATAATAATAATAATAATTATAATAATAATAGCTTTTATTGCTCAACAGAAATCCATTTACAGAGCAAATTTAATGTATAAAAGAATTATTTAAAAAAAAAATATTAAAAATAAAAAATAAAATGTACAAATAAAATACAAAAATACATAGTTTTGAACTTAAATTGAAAATAGTTATACATAATATAATATTCACATACTTACAAATTATATAATAATACTTTTAGAGAGTTATACGTGCTATCAAATATGTCGCATGCATCAGAAATCTTGTTAGCGTTTGCCATCATGACGTCAATTGGTGCTTTCAGCAGCAGGTTGGTATGAGGGTTGTTGCGTAAAAATGTAACATGATATCTAGACGATAATCTTGGCACCATAATATTTATGCAGGATAATAGCTGAATACAATCAATCTTATTGTTTAGTAGCTTATGTAAATATAAAACTGAAGCTATATTTCGACGTTTTTCTAAAGAAATAAAATTAAAGTCAAGCAGCAATTCGACATAATTGCATCCTCTTTGAGGATATACTCCAAGAGTTTTAAATGATAAATATTTTAAGAATGATTTTTGAACTTTTTCAATAACTAGTTTGTACTTGGTGTAAGTTGGATTCCAAATAAGGCTGGCGTATTCTAATTTAGTTCTAACCAAACTACAAAACAAACTTGTAAGAGCAGATGTATCATAAAAATTTTTACAACTTCTAAAGATAAAACCTAATGTTCTAAACGCTGAGTTAACAGTTAACTCAATATGATAATTGAATGTCAGATGAGAGTCAAAATAGATACCCAAGTCTTTGACATTATCGCATCGTTCAAGAATTACAGTATCAATCACGTATTGAAAGTGAATGGGATTGAACTTGCGACTAAACGATGTAACTCTGCACTTGCTTACGTTTAAAAACATACCGTTTGCTAAACACCAATTATATAAAATATTAATCTGTTTTTGTAAAACAATACAATCATTAATTTTATTTATAGAAGAATACATTTTTAAATCATCGGCAAACATCAAAATATTGCACTCTAAGTGATCACAAATATCATTAATAAAACACAAAAACAGTAGAGGACCTAAATTAGATCCTTGTGGAACACCGCTTGTTATTGAGTATGTGTCAGAACAAAATCCATTATAATAAACATATTGGTCACGTTGACTTAGGTAAGATCTTATAAGTTTAACATAATTGTCACTAAAACCTAACTTTGAGAGTTTGCTAATTAATAGATTATGATTGATCTTATCAAAAGCTTTGGAAAAGTCGGTATATATAGTATCAACTTGCCCTCGACTGTCTACATTTTCACACAAAAATTGACTAAAAACCGCTAAGTTGCTTACAGTAGATCTACAATTCACAAAGCCATGCTGAAAAACAGATATTTTATTATTTACTGCTGCATATATGCGACTGTAAATAATACTCTCAAAAAGTTTGGCTACATTATTTAAGATTGAAACAGGTCTATAATTTATAATGTGAGAACGATTTTGAGATTTATGTACTGGACATACTTTGGCAGTTTTCCATAAAGTTGGAAAAACTGATGTTTTTACAATTAAATTAAATATATTCAGCAAAGGATATACTAAAACTGTCAAGCAGTCTTTCAAAATGAAAGAAGGAATTAGATCTGGACCTGCAGTAAAGTTATTTTTCAATTTCTTTCCCGCCCTTAAGATATCCGTTTTAGTTATTGGTTCATTACTAATCTCTATCGCATTGAAAATGTCAGATTTTAAATTGGAAAATTCATTGTCAGGTGGTTTTAAATCAGAATATACACTTTCAAAATGTTTTTTAAATGCATTTACTATTGATGCGGGGCTATCACACACATTACCATCATATACCATGTTTCCCGGAATTCGAGAAATTTTGTGCTTATTCTTTATAAAACTCCAAAAAACTTCTTTTTTTAGATTAGCTTGAACATTTTGCAAGTATTTAGAATAGTCATCTTTTATTTTTTGTTTAACTGTTAACCTAAGCTCTTTAAATTTGTTAGTGTAAAAAGATGTTTTATTTTTACCTGACAACTTACGAAATTTAGATTTTAATTTAATTAAACGTATCAATTCACTCGTATACCAAGACGGATATTTGTGACTATAATTTTTGTAAACCGGCACATTTTTATCTAAAATTTGGTAAACCTTATTATAAAAACGCTCAATTACCTTATCCACATCACTACAATTTTCTAGAAAACTCCAATTACAGTGCATAAAATCATTATATAGAGAGTAATAATTTGCTTTCCTAAAATTATAAGCCTTATTGCTGCTGTTTATGCCAAAATTCTTATGTTTTAAAAACAAACCATCTAATTCAATTGATAAGGATGGATGATGAGCATCTGCAGGTACCAATGTTACATCTTCACGAGTGACTTTACAACTAAAATTACTTATTACTAAGTCTAATTGTCTGTCGTTTTTGTTTAACACCTCACTGAACTGTGTCATGTCTAACAACGCCAGCAAGTCCTTGATGATGCGAGATTTACGGTCATCCAAATAATTACTTGAACTAAAGTTAGGACAATTAAAATCTCCTACATACATTATTGTGTCAGAATGAGAAATATCCCATTCTCCAATAGTTTCTATAAAGTTATTCACTATTTCAAATGATAGAAATGGCGGTATGTATACAACACCTAGATAGAAAGTTTTATATTCAAATGAGCATTTGACTACTAGAAAATCAATTTCAGGGAACTGGACATCGAATAAGGAAGTATCTACAACTGTAGATTTAATAGAATTGTTGATAGCCAACAAAACGCCGCCACCAGTTACCAACTTTAGAACACTGAACTTACGATCACTTCTATAAACATTATAAATGTCAGAAAATAACTCTTGTGAGCTTAATTCCGGTTTAATCCACGTCTCGCTAAGCGCAACTATATCAAACTCACATTCACTAACACTAGAATAGAAAACATCAATTTTGCTGTTAAGACCTCTGACATTTTGATAATACACAGCTAGATTACAGCAGTCAAAACTCTGACCATACTTTAATTTTGATAAATTGATAGGACAATAGTTGTTAGTTGAGATCGTTGTCAGCTTGTTGTTGTTGACAATATCACAAGAAGTTTGAGAACTTATTATTTTATCACACGTTGTTTCCCTAATTTTTGAAAATTCTGATTTGTATCTTTTCCATGAAAATACCTACTGACGGCCACACCAGTAGGCCAAAAGGAAACATTCATAATCTTGTCCAACAACAGAAAATTAGCGGACAATTTAAACGAGCTGTAAATTAACGGATGCTTTGAATTTAGTTTGAACAATGTAAAATCATTCATTGTATCATTCCCGCTTGGTATTTTACTAAATTGAGTCTTAATATAGTTTCTCACTTTATCTTCATCAACTGTAGGATTAACACGAGTAATAAATACATGACATTTTCGAGTTTTTGTCACCGCAGTAAAACCATCTGTTTTATTTTCATTATTTGCTCTTATCGCACTATCGTTAACATTGACGTCAGATGTTATAGATCCCGAACCTATTACAAAAGATCTTCTTCTCAATTGTTTAGAGCTTAATTGTGCAATATCCTTCTTATTATCTAGCATTAAAGAACTTTGAATTTGATGCTTATTTGAATAATGCTTTATGGAAACATTATTGTCGTTCCCTTTAATAAAAGTACCGTTAGGATCCGTACCTTCATTTAGTTTCGTACCCTCCATGGCAATATTGGGTACTGATAAATCCTCTTTTGGAGCCGAAGCTACCTGTTTCGGTGTTTTACCCTTAATCCGCTTGGGTGATTGCGGTGACTTTGTTGCAGATGTGGCTGTTACATTGTTCGAGCTTAGTACATTGCTCTTACTAGAATTATTATTTATGCAACTATTTGTTGATGCATTGTCTAGTAGCCTGATTAAATCAATATTGCTTTCACGCAGGTTACATATATCTTGTTTGAGACCCTTGACTTCATGTTCAATTGCTTCAAGAGAAGCTTGAAAGTTGGCTGTTTTGGCGCTTGATTCCAGCAAATAGATTTTGTCATATAATGACCGATTACATTGACGCATCTCAACCACCAAACTCATCAAACTTTTGAAGGAATCTTCTGAAAATTTTAATGACTTGATGTCTTCATCGATATTTGGAGGAGAATTGGGCAATACACTTCCGGAAACATTGTTAGCATCTGTAAGTGTATTTTCATTCACATCACACTTCACACATATCCAGTCTTTTTTCAAATGCAAGCCTCTAGCAGTGACTTTAACACATTTAGGGTGAAATTAAGATTCACACTTACTACACCTCAGTATTGCTTTTCCTTCGGAAAAACCCACAGAGCACAGAGCACAATTAGACACGTCTACACTCTTCGACATCTTCAAACCTACTATATTAATATTTTATAAACAAAAATTTTCGTACAGCAGTTAATCTCATCTGGCAAAATTATACTTTTATAAGTCTAATTAATAAAGTTATGTTACTATTTAAAAATTTAGTAGAGCTAAGTAAATAATAATTATAGTTTCTAAAATTCATAATTAATTATGTGTATTGGTACTTGCAATAAAATTCAGTGTGAATTTTATGATCATTAATTGATAGTTAGCTGAGTATTCTAAAGCCGCAAAGTTTACAATTTAAATTTGATAAAAAAATAGACATTTGGTTAAATAGTTAGTTTATTAGTTTAGAGTTTCTTAAAATAAGATGAGGTAAAAATTACTTAAGGATATTATCTGCTTTTATGTGTCTACCTGCCATTAAGTAATTTTGTCAAACTAACTTTAAGTACAATTAAATTACAAAAACCAACATTAAATATTCTAATTCATCAAATAGAATTGGTACTTTCTCTCACTAATACTTATCATTTACACCTAAATTTTTGAAAATAGTCATTTAAGGCATTTCATATCATCATTTGTCACACATAAATTTATTAGTTTATTGTGAAGGAGTGAAACAAAACAAAAAAAAATAAAAAGAATCTGGAGCTGCCCCACGTGTTGACCACATGTTGTTAGATATTGTCGCAGTTAAACAGGTAGTCTTGACCGTTTTGGGTTTAGAGTGAATGCAGTTTCTGAGTTTTAAATTAAAGAAATAATATTGATATTGTATACAGTAGAGCCTATTTTAATTCATGATGAGTAATTTATTTGTTTTACAATCAGTTTTGATTTAGATTATAAATAAAATTGAGAAATTAATAGAATTGAATATTTAAATTAAAATTCAACCATTTAGAATTACATTTGCAAAAAAAAGTAATAATCGCTAATACAACAAAATTAAAACAAAATTAAAACCTAATAGAAGTTAGTTTTGAGTATTTAAAATTTCTAAAATTAAAGTTTGACACTCGAAGATAATTATCGGCGATGAATGAAACTATAGCAATAATTGTTAGTTTAAAAGTCTTATTTTCAATTAGTTCTCTTCAAACAATTAGTAGACAGTAATGAGGCAACTAGTTCTTTAAAAGCAATTATCATTTTTAAATTATTTAATTTATATTACAAAGTGTTGAAAAAAAAAAAACAAATAAAACTAAATTGATGTGATTGGTTAACATGCTAAAGCTTAATTTTTGATTTAGTCAGGCGCCGTTAGTTTTAATTGGAAGATGATTAAAAAAAAACGAGTAAAGTATGTAGTTAGAAACGTTTAAATGTTAGTCCTCTTTCGGTCAAACTATTTAAACTTGTAAAATACACTGCTCCTACTCTCTTTACAAAAATAAAATAAATAAAAACATTTTTAATTTTGAAAACAGAGGTTTTAATAAATGTCTTGTTAATTGGCTAGATAAGAGACCAAAGTGTTTCAATTTTAAATAGTGAACACGTAAGTGCTGACTTAATTAGTAAATTAAAATTTGACAAATTAAAAAAAAAAAATTAACAAAAACAAATAAATAAAACAATTCAAAAATAAAGTTAAAGATTGTTTTTTTAATCTAAAAGGTTTTAAACAAGAACTTAATTATATTAAAGCAATAATGTTTATCTCAAATATCTTATAAGTATTTCATTTTAATAGTTGGGTGACTTGACATAAAATTACATCGGTTGAGTAATAATTAACAACTTAAAAGTAAAAATACGTTAGAAGCAACTGAGGGTATTCATGACTTATAACTTGACTATTCATGACTATTGACTAAAAGAAAAAAATAACAAAAGAAGAAAGAAGAGAGAAAATCAACATGAGAAATAATTGGATGAAGTTAGCAACTGATAACGTGTGCACACAAACCAAGAAAAACTATAAGAAACAAAAGCAATTGCTAAATTACATCAAAGATTATAATTAACAAAAAAGGTATACCTTATCAACGATTATGAGATCTCAAAAATTAAATAAAGAAAAAAAAAATGAAACAGAAACATCTGTACAAATACAAGGATTGGTGACGACATATTGAACTTAGAAAAATTAAAACTGGAAGAAGAGACTGTTGACTGTTGACGTAGACAAACTCAAATGGGGTTAATTTGTATCTGCTTTTGCTACAGTATTGCTATTTATTTGGGAGGTAACAAGTATTATTATAGTGGTAACTAAACAGTAAAAAAAAATTATTAAAGACTGTCACTCTTCTATTTGATAAATAAATATTAAACACATTTTTAAGATTTAAGCTAATGTGAATACAATTAGGTTAAAGTAAAATAATTATTGATAACTTTTAGATTAAAGCTTGAGAATAAAGCGTAAAATCATCATTAAAATAATAAGTAGAAAATCTTGGAGACAAGATTGAAGTCAGGATGGCCGAATGTGAAGGTTTTTGATTTTATAATAATTTATAGTTATCTTTTTAAGTAAAAATAAGCCAATAAGGCGCTAAATCGCTTGTATAATTAAATGATCTCGATGAGAACCATATGGCATCTTAAGTAAAGAGGGAGAACATAGCCTTAGCATCCCTTGAAGGGTGGAGACCAGTCAGTAAGAACTAAACCGGGCGAGAGGGCAAAAAGTCAGAGCGGTCAGACGGGCAGTATTATAAATATTTAAACTGTTGACTTGATAGAGAAAGATAGTTAACGTGTTGATCTTGTTGATCATGTGTTCTTTGTGGTATAATTGTTAATTCAGTGCAGACTCCCTGAATTCGAAGGAATAATGAGTAAAGTTTTATTGATAAACATCATATGTTAATATGAAATATCTACGGCAAAAACTATAGTTTAATACCTGGGGTACGGTCTATGTGTTAATTTATTTCAGATTGAGGTGGTACTCCCATGACGTCTGTAGGCATTTACAGATTGCTATCCTGGTTTTCTACTTTCTAGAACAGAGACGAAGAGGTAGAGAGGTGGGCTGGAGCTTGTTAACCGCTATGGTTATGTTCCTATCAGTGTATAAAAAGGTTGTAAATTTCCCTTTTGCTGGTATGACGGAGTAATGCGTAATTTTTCTAGGTTCTTCACTTATTTATCTTTATTTTATACCTTTTCCTATCACGTATTATTCTTGGCTAGTCTATTTCGCGTAATGTGATTGAGGCCTAGCGACACCGTCCACGTTGCTCCCGAACATGCACATATTCTCATAATTTTACGACATAAGGATCGTATGCTAGAACCAGAGAGAGTTGATTTATTAGTTTCAGCTGAAATTCCAGATCCAATCCGTCACCTGAATTATATGAATTGGTAAAAACTCATATGGTACATGGTTTATGTGGACCACAATTTAATAATAATGCAATCTGTATGGTTGATGGAAAATGTAGTAAAACATTTTCAAAACAATCTTCAAATGAAACCATTATTAAGAAATGGTAGAAATCAATATAGACGCCGACATACAGGTATAACAATTGTGAAAGGTCCGCATGTATTAAATAATTAATGGATTGCACCTTATAATCCATATTGTTTATATAAATATGAATGTCATATTAATGTTGAAGCATGTGGCAATTTAAAAACAGTTAAATATTTATATAAATATATTTTTAAAGATGTCGATAAGGCATTATTACGTATTCGAAACATTGAACAGAAACGTAATAATAATAATAATCAAATGGATGTTGATGAAAATTCATCTTTATCACCTCATCAAATTCAAGGTGATTATAATGAGGTAGAAGAATATCTTATAGCCCGTTATATATCACTATCGGAAGCTGCATGGCGTATTAATGATTTTGTGTTACATTTTAGTACACATACAGTTATACGTTTGTCAGTGCATTTAGAGGAACGACAAAATGTTATTTTTCGAGAGAATGATCCAAATATTCCCGAACGTTTTGATCTCTATCGAAGAACAATGTTGACTTAATGGTTTACATTGAATCGAAATAATTTCTACAATTCGAGACAATATCTATATGTAGAAATTCCACCAAATTTTACATGGATGGCATAAACAGCACGAGAATGGCGTCCACGTCAAAAAAATCGTTCTACTACACTTGCTAAAATGTATAGTGTTAGTATACGAAATAAAGAGTTATATTGTCTTTGTCTTCTATTATTACATGTACGAGGTGCAACATCTTTTGAGGATCATCGTACTGTTGATGGTAAAATTTGTCCAACATATGCTGAAGCATGTAGTAGACGAAATCTTCTTAATGAAAATATGAAATGGCAACGAGCTCTTCGTAAAGCTGTCGAACAACAAATGCCTAATCAATTGCGACAAATGTTTGTTACAATTTTAGCGTTTTATACTGTCTTAGATCATTTAGCATTATGGAACAAATTTTGTGATGCTTTAATGGAAGACTTTACAAGACATGGTTTGAACGTAATTGAAGCTGAAAACCGTGCATTATATAAATTAAAAATATCATTAAATGTACATGGTTTAACTTTAGCACATTTTAAATTACTTGAACCACTTGCCATCTATTTAGATAATAACAATGACGATGATGATGATGATGATGATGATGATGATGATGATGCAGATGATGATCGTATTGATGTTGCATTTGAACAACAACAAAGTGCTGTTTGGCTTAATCAATTAAATATTGAACAAAGACACATTTTCGATAATATTTTAACATCCATCAATAATAATAATGATGATCATTTATTACAAATGAATCATTTATTTTATTTGGACGGTGCTGCTGTTACTGGTAAAACATTCCTCTATAATACAATCATTAGTTATGCGAGAGGACAAGAAATTAAAGTATTAGCAATGGCATGAACATGTTTAACAGCATCATTATTAATTGGTGGTAAAAGTGTTTATTCAACATTTAAGCTGCCTGTTCCACTTTTAGGAACGAGTACATCAAGTATTCGAATTGAAAGTTCGTATGCGGAAATCTTACGACAAGTAAAATTAATTATATGGGATGAAATAAGTATGGTTAAAGCGATGGCCTTTCAAAAAATTAATAAAATTTTACGATTTCTTTGTCGCACACCACATCTTCTATTTGGCGGCAAAACAGTTATTGTTGATGGAGATTTTGAACAATGTCTACCAATTGTTCCATATCCTGGAACGCGTAATCAAATTGTTGCAGCCTGTGTTAAATCGGCACAATTATGGAATCGATTTGAAAAGTTCTCCTTAACAATTAATGTTCGTGTATTGCCACAACAAGTTGAATTTTTTCAATGGCTTTGAATTTAGGCAATGAACGATTACCACAAATTCAATACAAATTATCAATATAGTATTTTTCAAACACCGGAGCAATGTATCGTTGAAAATTATAATTAACTAATTAATTCATGTTTTGGTAATGTTCTTTTAAGATCTAATGCTCCATTGAAAAGTGCTATTTTAACACCATTAAATGAGATATGTGATTGAATTAATAAGAAAGTTTTATTAGAAAAAATTAATAATCCAGTAAAAATTTATTATAGTGTTGATAGTATAGAGCCGAATGATGCTAATGGTGCAATAATTTTAGAAGCGGCTAATTATCAACCTGAATTTTTAAACGGTTTAACACCAAGTGGTCTACCACCACATCGTTTAGAATCAAAAGTTGGTGCAATAGTTATGCTTTTACGTAATTTAAATGTTTGTAAAGGATTATGTAATGCGACGCGTTTAATTGTAAAATTATTGGCCCAAAATTATATTAAAGGTCAAATTGTATCGAATGATGGTAATAGATTAACAAATCAATTAGTTTTAATACCTAAAATTCGAAAACACATTTACCATTTCAATTTCGTCGAAGACAGTTTCCTGTTCGTCTCGCTTATGCATTAACAATTAACAAAACACAAGGTCAAACTTATGATCATGTATCACTTTATTTGCCAAATTCAGTTTTGCTCATGGTCAATTATATGTTGCATTTTCGCAAATTTGACAATTTTCTGATATTTCAGTATTTATTGAAAATACTGCCACTCAAGGTCGTCTTTTGCCTGATGACGAGAATACAAATATTTATACTAAAAATATTGTTTATAATGAAATTTGTAAATCAATTGAGTTTTGAAAAGATTTTATCACTAAAAAAAAAATTGATCACAATTAAAATAGTCAAATTTTAGAAGAAAAATGCAGAAAAAAAAGAAGGAAGTAATAAAATAGAAATAAAGGAAAGAAAAGAGAAAAGAAACTTTTTTTTCTGCATTTTTCTTCTCTTTCCTTCATTTTTCTTCTATTATCTTTATTTTTCTAAATTTTGCTGTCAACAAACCTCAATTTTGAGTCTATAGTACCAACTATTCAACAAGATAAAAGCAAAATAAACTAGTCAGAATCAATTGGTACCAATTGCAATTATGAAATATTCCTAATGGTTACTCATGTTAAAAAAAAATAGGCTCTATACATATTCATATGTAACGCAATGGAAATTTGGATTCAACTTTATAATAAATAAAATCGTAAACAAAATAATATTTTGGAAAGTTTGAAGTTAATAAGTAATATTTATATATACTTCAGACAAAAGGCCGTAAAGAATTAAATCAGTGTGGTTGGTTCTAGCTATGGATCATTTCGTAGAATTTTAAAAGAAATTCTATAAGCGGGTAAATTTCTAGTTGTTGTAAATGAGATTAAAAGCAAAAAGACGCCTTATTGTGAGTTGGTACAATAGAAAGGCAAAAAGGTTTTTGATTGTATGAGCACGTTTAGACAAACGCCGAAAGAAACTTTTACACTCTGTTTTGAGAATTATATACAAAGTAAAACTAAAAAAAAACTCCAGGATTTAATATTTTGGGGAGAGGGAAAGAAATAATCACCAGAAATTTAAAATAGGAAGTTAATGTTAGTTTGGGTGGCAGTGAAAAAAGGTGTCCAAATTTAGTGATGCAAATAAAGAATAAAGTGGAATCCAGAAGTAAAACTGTGAGTAATTGACCTCACAGAATTTGTATAACACTTTTCGGGATTAATGCTTTTGATGAGTTATCTATCAGTTAAATAGTTTCAAAAATTACTTCATTAACTAGTTAAGAAAATTAATTAAGATCTTAAATAGCTTAAAGAACAAAAACCAAATCGTCAATTATCATACTATATATTAGAATAATGCAATAATAAAAAATATTATTTCAGTCTCATCACAGTTATTAAATTACGAATTAAAATATTACTAATTAATTTGTAATGATGGTTTTGTTTTAAAATACAAAATATGTGATTTTGATATAAATCTCGTATCGTCAGATGATGTAGTTTATTAAGTAATTAATAATTCAGTCATCAAAATAATTAAATCGCAGTTTAAATTAGATAATTGACGTAATTAAGCAGTCTACATTAATAGTTCTGAAAGAACTAAATACTGGCAAGTTGGTGGTCATTCGTTGGTTTGGCGTTATTTACATAAGAAAAAATGTGCCAATTTGACAGTAAAAAAAACAAAATCGCATTTATTAGAAAAAGTAGTTGAATGTGATCAATGTGATTTTAAAACTCATTGAAGCGCTTATTTAAAAATACATAGAAGAAATAAAAGAACACGCTTCAATTGGATCGGCAAAATGGTTTCAATACGACAACTGTGAATATCAAACTAAATTTAGAGCTTATTTATTAAAACATTCAAAGATGCCTTATGGAAATTGAATTACAAACTGTCTTTAACAGCAATCTGTGTGAGTTTAAAACTAAGCATAAATCTCATTTGAGAGAGCATAAGAAATTGAAACATACTCTAATTGAATTGCATCCTAAATTCAACTGCAATGATTGTTAGTATAAAACTAACATTAGACGTTATATAAGGCGACATTAGATAATGAAACATACTCCAATTGAGTTTCAAAACAAGTTTCAATTGCAGTAAGTGTGAGTATAGAACCAGGTTCCAACATAATATGAAAAGACATAAGAAAAAAAGACATACTCAAATAGAATTGCAAGAGGTTTTTAATTGTAATGAATGTGAGTTTAAAAGCAGATGTAAATATAATCTAAGAAATCATAAAAAAAACATACTCTAAATAAATTGCAACTATTTTGACTTCCATCTGTGTGATTGTAAGTATTGAATAATAATTTGTTAAATGAATATAAATAATAGTTTTATTTCCCAACAGATATATTATGACTATAATGGGTACAAAATATCTAAACTATAGCTTATAATTATTGTAGTTTCAGATAATAAGTTCTAAATAATATAAACTAAATTAAAACATTAATTCTAATTTTTACAGTTAAAAATCATTGAAAAATTAAATAAAAAATATCAATATCATTCGAATAGAAATTATTGTAAAGCCTAAAACAAATCAACATAGGACTGTTGTAATAATGATACGTTTCAGGTATACTGTAATAAAACAGTCTAGGTAAACGACCTGTCACTCTCGGAACAATAAAAGAAATTAGACTGAAAAGAGCTTTGCTTCGTATATCACCGTTCACAATTTTCTGTAGAAATATTAAAGCAGCTAAGTTTTTTCTAGCTATCAGCGATGTTTTATTAACAATGCTAAGAAGTTCTAGTTGATTGCAATGGCTAACCGGATAAACACCAAACATTTTATAATAATAAAATTTACAAAAGTTGCGCAAGACATTTTCAACTAATTTTTTGAAAATTTGCTGATAGGGATACCAAACCACCATACAGTATTCTATCTTTGATCTCACTAATGCATAAAATAGCAGTGTAAGACAAAAAATATTTGTACTATCCCTAGTATTTCAAATAATAAAACCAAGAGTTTTCAGCGCACTATTTGTTACTTTAACAACGTGTGAGTTAAACGATAACTTAAAATCGAAAGTTATACTTAGATCTCTAACTTCATTGCTATGATTGATTACAGATCCCTTTATATTATAGTAGAAATGCATTGTACTGTTTTTTCTTGAAAATGATACAACTTTATATTTATTAATATTCAACCTGAGGTGATTGATCTCACACCAAGAAACAAATTTATCAATATCAGATTGTAAATCTAAACAATCACCTTAACAATTTTTAATTCATCCGCAAATATGAACTTATTTAATTGCATACATTGCACTACATTATTAAAAAACATTATAAACAATAGTGGACCAAGATTTGAGCCCTGCGTAACTCTACTTACAGCCGAATAATTAAAGGACACATAACCTTTATATTCGACAAATTGAGTTCTATTCATTAGGACTGCTTTTAGTATATTCACTAGTTTCTTGCATAATTCAAAAGATTTTAACTTATGCAATAAAATACATTGGTAAACTTTATCAAAAGCTTTAGATAGGTCAGTATAAATGACATCTACCTGCAGACGTTTATCCAAGATTTCCGACACTAGTTCAGTAAATTCACATAAATTAGTGGTAGTAGATCTGCCTCTTACAAATCCATGCTGTATGCTGCAATACTAAGAGATACATGAGGATATATTATACTTGACAAAATGAATTCAAAAAGTTTACCAAAATTACATGAAATAGCTATCGGTCTATAGTTGCTAACATCAGTACTATCACCTGGTTTGTAAATTGGAGTTACCCTAGATTGTTTTCAAACCTTGGGATATTGAGAGGATGAAATTATTAAATCAAAAATATGATACAAAGGAGTGTATAAACAACGAATGCAATCTACAACTAAGAACGCAAGCACCATGTCGGGTCCCGATACATAATTACTCTTTAACTTCTTAGCAGCTTTCTTTATGTAACTTTTTTCTACACGAGTCAAAGAAAGAACAGAATGATTATTAGTAAGATATTCAGGTTTTATTACAAAATTCACACACGGTACTAAAATCACAATGAATGTCGCACTTGGGCTTATCTCTAACATCACAATACACCCTACCAAATTGTCTTGCAAACGCATCCACAATTTCCTAGGATCATGCTTAATAGAACATTCAGCAGTTTTAATAAAGTTTGAATATTCAATAGACATTTTACGTTTTAGTTCTTGCCTAAGCTGTTTTATTCTATCAAGGTAATATTGTGATTTAGTTCTTCTGTAGCTCTTCCATGCATTTCTTTTTTCTTTAATGAGCTGCATAATTTCACGTGTATACCAATATGGAAAATTAGTTCTGCCTGGTGTAAATTTAATTACAGGAACATACTTTCTAAATAACTCGTACAAAATGCTATAGAGTTTTTGACAAGATTCCTCCACATTATCATTTGTTACAATTTCAGTCAGTCCAATCAACTCTCAAAATCGATTGATATAACTCTTGCAAATTCGCTTTACTAAAATTAAATTTTTCATTGTAACCTGTTTTAAAAGTCTCATATACTTCCACATAAAATGATAAAATGGCATATAAGCAAGGGTGATGCAAGTCTTCATTCACTAACGGTGGGCCTCCTCTTGGGATTTTAAGTTCAACATATCTATTTGACAGAACCAGATCCAACAATCTTCCATTTGAGTTTACTATAGCGTTCTTTTGCGTCAAACCAGTCAGTGATAAAAAATGTAAATATTCTCTAAATAAGTGAGTGGATTCATTTCTAAACACACTCATAAATCTCAGGTATATTGAAATCTCTAACAATGACAGCAGGTTGTGAAAATCAATCAGACTTTCAAAGTATTCAAAAAAAAGGATATAGCTGGCTAGTGAAAATGCAGGTGGAATGTAGACAGCGATTATGATTATTGTTAGCTTCATGTTGTTAATAAGAATCCTTACTGCAACCAAATCAATTTGTGCAACGGGAGATATAAAATTTAAATTTTTGACAATATATTTGCAGTTTATAGCTACCAGTGCACCCCCTATACGTCCTGTTTTACAATCATTCCTGAAAACATTGGAATGATTAAGAAACAACTCTTGCGACAATACACCGTTATTAAGCCATGTTTCTGTGAGCAAGATTATATCAACATCAGAAGCACAGACACTAGTGTAAGAGTCATCAATTTTTTGAGTTAAGCCCTCTTGCATTTTGATATATGAACCGTAAGTTTTGTTGTAGGGTATTTGATAAAGTTATAGCCTGTTGGGTAGTTTAATTAGTCTATTAAATAGTCAATTTAATAGTTTTGTCGCTTTTCGCTTCCTCTTTAAATTCTTTTCTTATTTTGTAAGCATACTTTTGCTGCGTCGATGTAAGATCTTTATTTATATACACACCATTTGCATGTTCATAATTTGTTGCAACATATTTTGCTTCTTCTCTTGACGACAATATTACCTTAATTGGTCTTATTTTATTATTTACATATTTCCTAATTCGATAATACTTAAGAACCGATACGTTTCTGTTTCCTATTTTTTGAAATAGATTATGTATTTTGTTGCCGTCATTAGCATTACGATCATCTTGTTCGTTGGATCTTTAGATTGGCCAGTATTTAGCTCTTTCAGAACTATTAATGTAGACTGCTAAATTACGTCAATTATTTAATTTAAACTGCGATTTAATTATTTTGATGACTGAATTATTAATTACTTAATAAACTACATCATCTGACGATACGAGATTTATATCAAAATTACATATTTTGTATTTTAAAACAAAACCATCATTTACAAATTAATTAGTAATATTTTAATTCGTAATTTAATAACTGTGATGAGACTGAAATAATATTTTTTATTATTACATTATTCTAATATATAGTATGATAATTGACGATTTGGTTTTTGCTCTTTAAGCTATTTAAGATTTTAATTAATTTTCTTAACTAGTTAATGAAATAATTTTTGAAACTATTTAACTGATAGATAACTCATCAAAAGCATTAATACGGAAAAGTGTTATACAAATTCTGTGAGGTCAATTACTCACAGTTTTACTTCTGGATTCTACTTTATTCTTTATTTGCACCACTGAATTTGGACACCTTTTTTCACTGCCACCCAAACTAACATTAACTTCCTATTTTAAAATTCTGGTGATTATTTCTTTCTCTTTCCCCAAAATATTAAATCCTGGAATTTTTTTTTAGTTTTACTTTGTATATAATTTTCAGAACAGAGTGTAAAAGTTTCTTTCGGCGTTCGTCTAAACGTGCTCATACAATCAAAAACCTTTTTGCCTCTTTATTGTACCAACTCACAATAAGGCGTCTTTTTGCTTTTAATCTCATTTACAACAACTAGAAATTTACCCGCTTATAGAATTTTTTTTAAAATTCTACCAAATGATCCATAGCTAGAACTAACCACACTGATTTAATTCTTTACGGCCTTTTGCCTGAAGTATATATTAACATTACTTATTAACTTCAAACTTTCCAAAATATTATTTTGTTTACGATTTTATTTATTATAAAGTTGAATCCAAATTTCCATTGCGTTACATATGAATATGTATAAAGCCTATTTTTTTTCAACATGAGTAACTATTAGGAATATTTCATTACTGCAATTGGTACTAATTGATTCTGACTAGTTTATTTTGCTTTTATCTTTTTGAATAGTTGGTACTATAGACTCAAAATTGAGATTTGTTGAAAGCGAAATTTGACTTTTATTGTCACTTCTCATTCACTTCTTTCAGTTACTTGAATTTATCTAATATTTCTGAGAAAATGAACAGAAGTAGATGCAAAACTATTAGACTTGATACAAAACAACATATTCAAAAAAATCACCAATCGTTAACAAAAACTGAAATTGTTAAAACTGTTGCAGACATTTTTTCCGTGTGTACCTACACCTATTATAACAAAAAGTTAAACACCACAACTGAATATGTCTTTAGGTGTCGGAGAGTGAAGTTTACAAAATTTTAAAGGAGAGTTACGACAATTTAACAGCCACGAAAAGGGGTAATAACAAAAAAAGAGAAACATTTTGGAATTACATGTTTACAAAGGATTTACAAGGACACATTTAGGAGCTAAATACAAAAAATGTTTACTTCACAATTGACGATTTGCTCAATTATGCAAAAAAAGAGTTGGAGTTTGATGGTTCAAGATCAACTTTGTACAAAATTGTGCGATCAATCGGTTATAAATATAAAACCGTTAATAACAGAAAAATTTTATGTGAACTAAAACATGTTATTGTAGCAAGAATTGGGATTTTAAGAAAATATTTACAGAATTTGGAATCAAATGAACAAATTAATTTCATATTTTTGGATAAAACCTAGATATTAGACAATGGTAGAAGTAAATTAAGACGGTGGGTTCACGATACCGATAAAAACAGTAATCCTACAAAAGTTAAAGGCAAAGGAAAAAGATTTACAGTGTTACATGCTGGTTGTTCATCTGGATTTTTAGATGGATGCGCATTATTACTACACTCAAACAATAATGACAGGGACTACCACAAGACAATGGACGGCGACTTATTTAAAATGTGGACAGAGGAACAACTGTTGCCTGCATTGAATCGACTGGAGGGAAAATGTGTTGTAATTATGGACAATGCTCCTTATCCAGAAAGGATCAAGTGCAGGCGTGGCTGACTGACCATGAAATAATTTTTGACAAGACAATGATCAAAAAACAATTATTCGATTTAATGAAACCTTTTCGCAAACGACAAAAGACCTACGTAATTGACAGTATTTTAAACCAATACGGACATGACGTTCTTCGCCTCCCGCCTTATCACTGCCAGTATAACCCTATCGAACTGGCATGGGGGCAGTGCAAAAGTTTTTATAACAAACATATTAATGCACAGCCTGTCTCTAAGGAGAGGGTTACACATCTATGGCGGGAGGCTGTATCTCAATGTACTTTGAATATATGGACAAAAAACATTGACTACTGTAACCGACTCATTAAAGACGACTGGACACGAAACATGGGACATATGAGTGTAGATAATATTCCACCAATTATTATTTATTTGGGAGACGATTCGGATTCAGAATCACAACTTGACTTTGGTGATGACGATTCCAACGACACTGGCTGCGAAACCATTGAATTTATAATAGAATTGTTGTGTTGTTCACAAATTGTTGGTTGTTCATGAATATTTCCTCTACCTACCATTTACAATAAATTTTTGTTCGTTCCTTGAGTAATTCCGTTTTCAACATTAACTTGACAAGAACTGTTTTTGTTATTTGTGATTGTGACATTTAAAAGTAATATAACCTCAATAATATCCTTTTTACAATGCAAAAATGTTCATAGTTGAAAGCTATGAACCATAAAATGTGACACACCATAAAAGTTACTAAAGTTACTAGATTTGGTTACTCATGTTAAAAAAAATAGACTTTAATACAATATTAGGATTATAAAAAATCCATCTAGTGAATTTTTTCTCAGGTTGAAATATATACTGATTTAACTATTAATATTAATTATTATAACAATGCCAGTAATGTCAATGTCATTGGCATCACAACTAATAACTATACCAACCCACGTCAAAAGTCTCTAAAAACGATTGCACAAAATGCAATTTTGTTTAACTATTTTTTTTAGAAACAGTGTCACAAAATCGTTATTGTAAACGTGAAATAGAAAAAGGATTTTTACAAAGTGTAAAAATAATTCCTATCAAATAGTTTTAACATTGTCATATAGATAATTTGTATAATTTAAATATTCGAAGTATAAAAAGAAAGTGCATGAAGGTCTTATAGACATATTTTGCATAAACGAGCGCTGGATCTCAGCTGGTGACTTAAATTATTTTGATACTGGTAATCTATCAATTGCCGCGGATTTTCGTAGAACTGTGTCCAGACACAGTGGGGTAGGTATTTTTCTTTCAAATACTATTACTGCTTACTGTAAAATCGATGTAAAACGGTATTTTCGTAAAATACAATGTGAATTTGCGGCATTGTGCAATTGTGTTGACAATTTTTTCAAATCTTTTGACAAGGTCTTTTCTGAAAGATGTCAATTTTTCGATAATTTAAAACAATATTTTTTAACAATTCAGCACACTTATTACCGTGGCCCAAAAAAACACACTGATTTTTTGTGAAAATATGCTCGCTTATGACGTTCCAAATAATCAAACTAACTCGATCAAACTTTTTTTAGGGATCGTTTGCAAATATTAAAAATTTCAAAAACAGTTACAATTAGAATCATTGTTTTTTTAATTTATTTTCTAGCCAAAGCCAACTTATTTGAATTTGGCGTCAAAGCTTGCCATAAATTTTTAACATTGAACTGTGCTTTTACCATCGAATCAAAGTGACAGTTATTAATTTTACACCTCACTTATAATTTAATAAATCCATAAATCAACACGTCAATGAGATTAAATTGAAAGCACTTGTAGTGTTAAAGCAAACAAAAAAATTAACTTTTATTAAAGAAATAAAGCTTATAATAAATAATAAGAATGACGTTCTTCAACTTCAAGACATTTGCAAGCTTTTTGAACAATTGCGTTATTGACATTCTGTTGCCGAATGCTTGTGTATTATTATTTATTTCATTAATTTTGGCAACTATTGTCTAACGCAAGTCATCAAGGTTATTTAAGCGCTGTTGGAAAATCAAGTTCTTTCACTAGAAACATAAAAAAAAGTCACATAGAGTGAGGTCGCGGCTGTATTTTAACTGATAACTTGACAATCATAAAATTCGTGTATCATATGCAAAGACTCGTAAATAGTTTTGCTAAAAATACCCGTTTACAACTTCATCGTAAGATCTTCTTTCGATATCTTGCAACAATTATTAAAAAAAATTGACTCAATAACTAACAATTCACCACTAACAACTCGGTGACCGCTACAAGATTTCACTACAAAAATTTTTTGAGAAAAAACCATTTAAATTTCAAAAATTTTGAAATTATTTTGACATTTAAAGTAATATATGTTTAAAAATTATGATTCGTTTACAGAAACTTATAGGCATGGCCGACTAAATGGTAATAATGACAACAGAGATATTCAACTTTAAGATTGCAAATGCAATAACTCAATGCTTTCCCGAAAAATTCTGTAAATTAAGAAATGAGTTGGGCGCACACTGGTACACAAAAGGAACTTAAAAACATGCGTGATACTCTTAACCTACTACATGATATGTCTAATCATAATTATATAAATACTTCCATTTATAAGACTACTCAACTAGCTGGCCCGGCGAATTTTGTTCCGTCTAAACAAAGATATTATTTTTAAAATAATCATACCAAATTCTTTAAAAATCATACTAATATTGATACTTGTGATTTTTTATCTTTATCCCACCCTTTATCATCCCTTTGTTAATAAAAACTATCCTATTCTTTTCATTCGAATTCAGTCATCAGTTTGTAATTTTCCGTACAAACTTTCACTCAACGTTGTTATATGGGAAGTTGGTATATTGTCTCATGCAAGACAATACCCTCTTCCTCTTTTTTCTCTTCCTGTTTATATACTTCTACACTTCTTTCTCCGTTCTTATTCTTTTGGCTTCTTTTTTCTCTTTTTTTTCTTTACATTTACCTTTAAATTCTCTATTTCCTTCTATAAGGAAAGAGAGAATTCCTCTTTCGTTTCTTTTTTTTCTTTCGACTTTCTTAACGCTTTCACTGCTTCTGTCTTCCTTTCTTTGCATTCTTGGTCCCACCACTCGTTATTTCTCTGTCTTCCTCTCCAGACTTCTTTCTTCTTTGTAGCTTGTTCTGTTATCTCTCTTAGTTCTTCTATCATCTTTTCCAGTTCCTTCTCGCAAAACCTTTTTTTTCAGTTTTTTTCTGTATTTCTTAATTCCTTTCTCATCCCATAGGTTTATTGTTCTTTTCTTTCATCGTTTCTTTTCTCTTTCTGCGCTTTTCTCTTTTTCCTTTCCCGCTCTTAGTCTTTTTTTTAGCAAAAAAAGATTCAATTCCAATCTTTTCCCTACTGTAAATTCTTTAACTTCTTCCCATGATTATTGAATTGTTAACCCATAATCTATTACTGACTTTCCCTACCTTCTCACATAGTTCCATTTCCCGTTCCGGTTTGTTGCCGTTCAGTATCTTTCATTTATTATTTTCTCAAAATCAGTTTGAAAAATTTTTTCCTCTCGCTGTTATTTTTTCTCTTTTGTCTTTCTTTTTTTCTCTCCTCTTGTTGCCCCACTCTCTTGCTTTTTTCTTCCCTATTCTACAGTTAAAGACTCCTCATATATACAGTTTTCTTTCTCTAATCTCTCCTTCTTCTTGTTGTAATTGCTTTATTGTGTTTTCTATCTTGTTACTATGAACTGTTATTATTCTCCACCACCTATTCCTTACGTAGACCTCTCTCTCCATGTACCCTTCCTGTTTTTCTTTTGTTTTTTTTTATTACTTACTCTCACTTTTCCCTTTCTTTTCTTTCTTGCTTTTTTTCATTGTCTTTTTTTATATTTCCGTCTCGTTTGTTCTTGTTTCTTTGCCTAGGTCGCTGTCTTTTTTTCCCCATCTTGCCCTCGTGCCCTCTTCAAAAATTTTTTATCACTTTCAGTCTATAATCCAATGTATATATCACCCCTTTTATCTCTATTTTTATGTAGTTAATTTTTGTTTTTTTCTCTTTCTGTCGCTTCTTTTTTGCTAGATCTCGCAGTTTCTTTTGCACCTCTCTCTCTTTCTTCGTCATATCATCATTAACAAACACTTTCTCAGATCTCTTTTTTTACCTCAGTTTTCTATTCTTTTTTATCCCTTCCACTTCCTCTTCCATGTCTTCAATCTCCACTACTAGCAAGTTTTCTCTTATTATCTTGCAGCTCTTAGTAGATAGAGAGTGAGAGTACAAATGCCCCCCCCACCACTTTTACGTCATATGACCTTGGACTTTGAAATGTCCTTGACCTTGAACCTTGGAACGACCATGGAACACCTGTTTTGTACATTTGCTCTTCGACTACTGTGTTCTCCCCCCACCACATTCCTTTCCCCCCACCACTTTTTTCGAAAATTGTGATAGCCACTTTGGAGCATTCACTCATGAAGCGCGAGCAAAGCTCGACGTGCTTAAATAAAAAAAAATGTAAATTTTGCAATACCAAGAATCAAACAATAATCGACTAACAATGGACTAATAATCAGGCAATAATCAATAAGCAATAATCAATAATCAATAATCAATAATCAATAATTAATAATCAATAATCAATAATCAATAATCAATAATCGATAATCAATCGATAATCAATTAATAAGTAATTAACTTCAATTCTTTGAATTGGAAATACAGTAAGATGGCTGCTTGGAACACCTGCCACATGACCGTGAGCCTTAACACCTGTTGTCTTGAATATTTGCATTGATCGTTTGCGCATGCGCTTCTCACTTGCCTTAGTGAATCGCACAGCTCCACTTGCATATTTGTCTCCAAATGATGATTAACCATCGTCACCTTGATATGATGTGTTTGTAAAATTTATTGCGCAAGCGTCACATGGCTACCATAAATTAATCATTAAGCGAGAGCTAAGCTAGACTTTTTTCAGGTAAAATAGTAAATTATGCGATACCTACCAATCAATAAGTAATCAATAACCAATCAACGACCGTGAGTGTTAACACCTGGTGTCTTGATCTTGGAATATTTGCCATGACCGTTTGCGCATGCGCTTCCCACAAGCCTTAGTTAATTGCGCAGCTTCACTTGAAATTTTTCCTCCGTCGATGATTAACCATGAATTTTTTCTTTGAGATATGTGTTCTTGATTGCGCAAGCGTCACATATAATGGCGAGCGACCAGAGAGCTAAGCTAGACTTTATCAGGTAAAAATGTAAATTGTGCGATACCAATAATCAAACACTAATCAATCAACATGACTACTGTAAATTTTGAAGCTGGGCTCTCAATAGAAAAATATGATAATGACGTCACTATCAAAGTTGACTCATAAAATATAAATGAGAATTCTGTATCAAGTAATAGTAAATGTATCAAGTCGTATGCTTGAATATAAAGGTAGATGATAAATTTTTGAAAACAATTATGACAGCCGAATATTGTTGAATAAGAATAGTTAGAGCAGCCTTAAAAAAAGTATATAAGGAAAGTGTAAGTTAAATTACAAGTTAGTTTGTAGGTAGTTCTGTTTGTTTGTAGAAATGAAAATATATAAAGACAGAAACCAAAATAAAAAGCTTAATTCTAGTGTAAACACCTGCAAGAAAGGTACTGGATTTATTAATAATTTAATTAATAAACTACCTGTAGAATTGCATTTACCTGGGTATCAATTTTGTGGTCCTGGTACAAAGTTAGAAAAAAGATTAGAACGAGGGGATAGTGGAATAAATCTGCTAGATTCAGCTTGTAAGGAACACGACATAGCATATTCTAAAGATAAAGAGATAGACAAACGTCACAAAGCAGACGAATTATTGATAACAAAAGCAAAAGAACGGTTAAAAGCAAAACATACACCACTTGGAGAAAAAGCCGCAGCAGCAATAGTCATCGCGTTGATGAAAGCAAAAACAAAGTTAGGAATGGGACTGCAAAAAAAAAAAAAATTAAAGAAAAAACGAATATTAAAAGCTCCAAAGCGTGGAGGATTTTTACCGCTACTGCTTCCATTATTAGGGATGTTAGGAGGTTTAGGTGGAGGTGCAGCTGGAATTGCAACGGCTGTAAATAAAGCGCAAGCAGATAAGAAATTATTAGAAGAAACTCAACGACATAACAAAGTTATGGAAGGAAATGCTAAAGGAAAAGGATTTCGAAAGAAACGTTCTGTACATAAAAAAAAGAAAGGAAAAGGCTTATTTGTTGGACCAAGTCAATGGTATCAAAAAAACTACCAATAGCACTACCTAAGCGTGCGTTATTTAATACTGATCTAATTAAATATGTTAAGAAATTAAAAATTCAAGGCTTTCGTGGTGTGTATATGAGAAATGCCACACCAAAAAAAATTAGAAAAAATGAATGTGGTATAATAAATATGGATGATAAATTCGGTCCTGGTACACATTGGACTGCGTATATAAAAAAAGAGAAAAAAATTATTTATTTTGATAGTATGGGTGATTTAAAACCACCACTCGAATTAATCACATATTTCAAGAGTGATAATATAAACAATCAAATTCAATATAATATAGAAAGATTTCAAAACTTTGACACGTTTAATTGTGGTCATCTTTGTTTAAAGTTTTTATATGTTTACAATTGAAAAATAAAAACAGTTGAAAACATTCTTTCTAAGGAAAATGTTGTTTGTTCTAACAGGAAATTCATCCGTTCTTTCAAGTGATTATAATCCGCCTATTGATATAAGTGATAAAAAATATGTGATAGGTTTGACGAGTTTTGAAGTATATAATTCTATACCAAATATAGAAGAAGGGTGTAATAAATTTTATTTTGGAAAAAAAGAATTTACGATACCTACAGGATGTTACCAACTAGTAGATATATATGAATATTTACAAAAAAAAGTACAAAAATACTTTAAGCATGATTTTTTAATAATTAGCTCAAATAGAAATACTTCACACACTCAGATAAAAGCGACACAAGAAATTGATTTTGAAAAACCAAATACAATTGGACCAATATTAGGATTTAGTAAAAAAATCTTAAAAAAAAATGTTGTTAATGAATCAGACTGGATTGTTAATATAATGAAAATAAACTCAATTTGTATCGAATGTAATATTGCTGTTAATAGTTTTAGAAATGATAGACCCGCTCACATCATTCATCAATTTTTTCCAAATGTACCTCCTGGATTTAAAATTGTAGAAGCTCCAGATCATATAATTTATTTACCTATTAGTGTAGACGCCATTCGAAACATAACTCTTAAAATAGTGGATCAAAATGGAAACTTGATCAATTTCGAAAACGAAACCGTCACTGTAGGTTTACATGTGAAAAGAGATGGGTCTTAACTTCAATAAAAAAACAAATAAATTAAGTAAAGTGTGTATAAATCGCTTTAGTAAGACAAGAAACGTGAAGCGGATAACTGCTGAAAATAAAAAATTTCTTGAGTCATTAGGTTTTAAATTATATAAAAATGTTTGAACTTGCTGAAAAACCATCAATAGATGAGTCTATTGTTAGCTATAGATTTTATAGTCATGAAGCTTATACATCGCGATATGAAAATAATGATGAAATAAGAATTCGTTTACCTGAAGACCTATGTACTAGACCTAGTGATAGCTATTTGTTTATACAAGGGCGAATTGTTGAAGAAGATAACATAACTGCATCCCAAGCACAGTTTGTTAATAACGGTGTGACATTTTTATTTAGTGAAATAAGATATGAAGTAAATGGACAAACAATAGATATTAATACAAAACCAGGAATAACAAGTACAATGAAAGCACTAGCATCTTTTAATCATAGTGAAAGTATACGATATCAGAACGCCGGGTGGTTTATGAATGGAGAAGGCACTGTAGTGGAAAATGGAAAATACAACGTTTGCATTCCTCTTAAGATGTTATTGGGTTTTGCCGAAGATTATACAGAAGTGATGGTTAATATTGCTCAAGAATTGATATTGATTCGCAGTAATTCGGACAACAATGCTTTAAGCGTAGTGAACGAGAATGAAAAACCAAAAGTAGTGATAGACAAAATTGTTTGGAGAGTACCACATATCGCTCCTGGTTTGAGAGAAGAAGTCGAACTTACAAAAAAAATTGAAAAAGGAAAAGATGTTATTTTATCCTTTCGTAGTTGGCAATTACATAGTTATCCGTCGTTACCAAATACCACAAAACATATTTGGTCCGTGAAAAGTTCTACAAAACTTGAATCGCCACGTTATATTATACTTGGTTTTCAAACTAATAGAGAAGGAGATTTGAAAAAAGATATGAGTAAATTTGATCATTGTGATTTTGCCAATATACGCGTATTTTTAAACAACGAACGTTATCCATATGAAAATCTAAATATATCTTTCAATAACAATCAATTTGCTACATTATATGAAATGTTTACACAGTTTCGAAAAACTTACTATTATCAAGATAAAACTGAGTGTTCAATAACACCAGCTCAGTTTAAATCTAACTTTCCTTTGATAATCGTCGACTGTTCTTATCAAAAACTCGGTTTTCAAACTCAAGCCGTAGTATTAAGAATAGAATTCGATACACATTCTATAATTCCAAATAATACAACCGCTCATGCTATTATAATTAGCGATCGTATCTTCACATATAATCTCCAAACACAAGCTATAAAACAAATGTAATAATGAATGCGGTTGTAGATATACAGTTATTTAAAATAGATCATCAACAATATATTGTTAAAGAATTAGCTGTAATCAAAAACAAAAAAATTGCACATTTTGTGTTTAAACCACCGTTTCCGTTTGAAGAGTTATCTGCAAAATATCAGGCACAAGCCAATTGGTTGATGAAAAATCATCATTGTATAAAGTGGAATAAAGGCGAAATTGAATGTGAAAAGTTTGAAGATATATTGAAAAGTTGTACCTATGATGTCAAAAAAATTTATGTTAAAGGAAGAGAAAAGGCTTTTTATTTAGGAAAAATTTTAAATAAAAATATTATTGAACTACCAGAAAGTCCATCACTAAAACTAGATACACCTAGTTGTTTATTTCATTCTTCAGAGTGTTGCCGTTGTAGTTTAAGAACTGTGAAAGTCTTAGAATCTATTTGGAAAATTGGAAAATGAATTATTCAAGTTAAGTTTAGGGATAAGTAAACGTATTTTATATTGTTTTTTGTACTAAAGTCTAGTACTGCATTTAGCAGCAATAATGTAAATGTGTTCCAAAATTTGACATGTAATCAAGTAGAAATAAAATTACATTTTAACATAATATGAGTCTTCCTATATAGATCCTAACAACTCTAGTTAAAAAATAAATTATTTATTATCAAAATAGAAAAATAAGTTATAAAGTTTGATTGATGTAGATTGTTGACGATAATGAAGAGTTTATAAATTTTTATTCTGCAAGAAAACCTTGACAATAAATAAGAGGTCTTGACCTGTTAAGAATTTGTTGCAACAGGTGTCAGCTGCAGCTGTGTGATAACGAAGCCTTGAAAACTATAAGAAGGTCATGCGCATAGGTACATTGCACATGACCATTGCGCCTACTCCGTTTTTCAGATAAAAAGAAAATTTGATACGTGGCAATCAGTTCCATTTTGTTAGTGATACAGTAATTATTGTTTTTCACTTGTGTTTTAACGGTGCAGTTTTATTTTTATACAATTTTTTAGTGTAATAATGTCCAGTCATCCAGTGCCAAACGTAAGTTAATTTTTTTTAAATGATCTAAGATGTAAATAAAGCAGATGAGTTATGACGTAATTTGAAATATTTTTTATTTCAGAACAATTTTACTTGCGATTGGTGTCGTAAGCAGTTTTCTAGAACTTACCATAAAAATAGACATATGACCAACTCATGTACTCCAAGCAAAAAACAAAAAATGTCAGAATCGAATGGTGAAATTTAAATTATTAGAAAATTAATCTATATTGATAATTCTTTTGCAGATTTGGTCAAGTGCGATCCATGTGATTGTTTTGTTAATCGCCAACAGTTAAAAAGTCATCAATCAAGTCGACACCATAAAAATAACTGTGTTACACCCCTGGCTGCAAATATTTTTACTGTTGCTACAGCATTCGAAAAACGAATTGCGACCTATCGTTTGATTCCCGAAGAAGAGTATGTGAATATTTCGGAGTTTTTTGAAAATGAAAAAGAAAAAATCTTAGACTTACTCCAAAAAGAATTAAACAAAATGATTACTCTTAAAGTTAATGTGGAATTACATGGGTTATACACTATTGAAGCTAAAAACTTGACGGACATCAAATCGTTTCAAGCAACTAACAAAATAATCACACCTGGTTCATCTCTAGATGAGATTTTGTTGACATTTAAAGAAGATATTCAGCATAAAATGGAAATATTTGCTGAAAAAGACTCTGGTAAGAAATTTTTTCATACGTACATTTATTACAGTTTAAATTTTTAGGATGGGCTTTAAAACATATTTTATATTTAGAAATAAATATAAATAAGTATAGTCCTCTTCGAGCGTCGTCATACATTGGATTACCAGAATGCATTAGTAAAAAAAAAGCCATTATAAATATCCAAAATAATGACAACAAGTGTTTTGGTTGGAGTATTGTGGCAGCACTAATCAAGCCAAATGGTCCCGAAAGCAGTCCAATGTCATACCCTCATTTTACGCAAGTGTGTAATTTTTCTGATATAGTATTTCCAGTTAAATTAGAAAGTATTGCAATTTTTGAAAAAAATAATAATATTTCGATTAATGTTTACGGTTTAGAACTTGTTTTTCATAATAACAAAAAAAGATATGAAATAGTTGGCCCGCTATATTTTTCAAAATTCAAACAAAATGTTCATATTAATTTATTATTGATTGATGATGAATCTGCCAACCAGCATTATTGTGTTATTAAAGATTTATCGAGATTAGTATCAAGTCAAGTTTCAAATCATAACGGAAAAAAACATTTTTGTGATGGTTGTTTGCAATATTTTAATACTAAGAATATATTGGAACGACATTGTGAAAACGATTGTACTACAGTAGCTGTAAAAATTCCTAGCACAGAGATGAGAAAAACTAAATTCGGTAAATTAATCCCATCAAATATTTTACAATTTGAAAATTATCAAAAAAAATATAAAGTTCCATTTGTTGCATATGCTGATTTTGAGTGTTTACTTATGCCTTTAGCTACTTGTCAACCAAATTCTACATCAAATACAGAAAGTTTTCATGTAAAAACACATTTGCACGAACCTTACTCATGCGCATACTATATAAAATGTGCTTTTAACGATGACTTATCTTTTTTTAAAACATTTAGAGGTAAAAATTGTGTGCAAGAATTTTTAACATCTTTAGAAACTGATGCAGTAGAATTGTATCATAAATATTTAGAGCCTATAAAACCAATGGTACCTCTTTCACCTGAGGAGGAAGCTAAATTTTATTTTGATAAATCTTGCCACATTTGTGAAAAAGAATTTACTGAAACAGATGTTAAAGTTCGAGAGCATTTGCATACGACAGGCTTTCTCCGTGGCGCAAGTCATAACGCATGTAATTTAAATTTTAAAGTTCCAAATTTTTTTCCAATTTTTTTTCATAATTTAACAAATTACGACATGCACTTATTTGTAAAGCAGTTAGCTCTTCATCGCGAAAATATTGAAGTTATTGGAAAAACTAAGGAAAAGTATATTGCACTAACTAAAATCCTTGATGTTGGTGAATACACAAATAAAAACGGACAAATTGTAAAAAAAAAGTTCAAATTACGTTTTATAGATTCGTATCGATTTTTATCATCTTCTTTAGAGACTTTAGCTGATACTTTAGAAGCATATCAATGTAATGAAATCAATAAATATTTTCCACTTGACGAACAATTTTGCTTAATTAGACAAAAAGGTGTGTTTCCGTATTCATTTGTAGACGATTGGGATAAACTAGATTTACAACAATTACCCAATAAAGAAGATTTTTTCGATAAAATTAAAAATGAAGAGATTTCAGATGAGTCATACAAACGCGCTCAATTAGTGTGGTCAACTTTTGAATGTAAAACGTTGGGTGATTATTCAGATATTTATTTAAAATCAGATGTTTTATTACTTTGCGATATTTTCGAAAACTTTCGAGAAGCTTCTTTAAACGCGTATGGTTTAGATCCTGCGCAATATCTTACTATACCATCGCTTAGTTGGGACGCGATGTTAAAATATACACAGGTTGAACTAGAACTCTTAACAGATATAGATATGATTCATTTTTTTAAAAAAGGTATTCGAGGTGGTGTTAGTACGTGTGTTAAGCGTATTTGTAAAGCAAACAACCCCTTGATAGATAATTATAATTCAAAAGATCCCTTATCTTATATTTTATATTTGGATGCTACTAATTTATACGGATGGGCAATGAAACAATATTTACCCACTGGTAAATTTAGATGGTTGAATGAAAATGAAATAACTACTTTTAAAATTTTTGAAATATCCCCTACTTCAGAAGACGGGTATGTACTTGAAGTAGATTTAGATTATCCAAAAGAATTACATGATTACCATAACGATTTACCTTTTTGTCCAGAAAATATTGTACCACCAAGTGGAAAATTGCCAAAATTAATACCAAATTTAAATAATAAATCAAATTATATCATACATTACATCACTTTACAGCAATGCTTAAAACATGGATTAATATTAAAAAAAATTCATAGAATATTAACTTTTAAACAATCTCCTTGGCTTGAAAAATATATCGACCTAAATTCAAAATACCGCGCGGAAGCTAAAACCAAATCTGAAAAAGATCTGCGAAAATTATACAATAACAGCGTATTTGGCAAAACTATGGAGAATGTTGATAAATATATTAGCATCAAAATTGCAACTCATTGGGCAAAAGATATTTGTAAATTTGGTGCAGAAACCTGGCTTGCTAAACCAAATTTTAAAAATTTTACAATTTTTTCCGAAAACTTGATAGCAATTGAAATGAATAAAGTTTTTGTAACGTATGACAAACCGGTTTATGTAGGTTTTTGCATTTTGGAGTTGGCAAAAACTGTCATGTATGAATTTTTTTACGATTTTCTTAAACCTAAATATCGGAATAATATTTCTCTTCTATACATGGATACTGATTCTCTAATATTAGAAGTCTTTACTGAAAATATTTATGAAGATATAAAACAGCATAATGATAGATTTGATTTTTCCAATTATTCAAAATTTAATAGTTACGGAATACAGCCAAATGTTTCAGTTGTTGGTAAAATGAAGGACGAATATGCAGGTGCTCCAATTAAAGCATTTTACGGTACTGGCGCCAAAGCATATTGTATTGACTTGAACGACCACACTGATAAAAAAGCTAAAGGTGTAAGTAAACACGTTGTACAAACTACATTGCAAATTGCAGATTACCAAAATGTTATACTTAATAATGTATCAGTCTATTGTAGTATGTCAATCTTTAAATCTTATTTACACAACATATACACCGAATTGCGTCATAAAGTTGCATTGTCAGCAGTCGATGATAAACGCTACATAATACAAGGTTCAAATAAAACATTAGCATGGGGCCATTATGATATCGAACGTCAAAATAATTTCAACCTTTTGTTTGATCTTTTGAAAAATATTTAAATGTTAAATTTGTAAGAAAATGATTTTTTCTCTTACAAAGTGGATTGTTTATTAAAATGTATATAATGTTAGATTTTATGTAGAATATTTAGTTAGTACTTACAATTTGTACAAAGCATGAAGATTGTTAAACAAAAAGATTCATTACACGTTATAAATCATGACTTTTGTAGCGTTACTAATTCCTTTAAAAAACACAATTCTCTTTTTGGTTCTACAGTAAAGCGAGGACTAGTGATTGGAAGCTCCGGGTCTGGAAAAACTAATGCTTTACTAAGTTTATTACTTCATGAGAACGGCTTACGTTTTTCGAATATTTATTTATATTCCAAAACATTGGATCAACCGAAATATAAATTTTTAAAAACAGTTCTGGAGCCTATAAAAGAAGTCTCTTATATAGAGTTTGAAGATAGTAAAGATGTTTTAACACCACAACAAGCTAAACCACTTTCAATCATAATTTTTGATGATGTCATATGTGATAATCAAAGCATAATACGTGATTACTTTTGTTTTGGAAGACATTATTATATCGATTGCTTTTATTTAGCTCAAACCTATTCAGCCGTACCAAAGCAACTTATTCGTGATAATACTAATTTTATTATAATTTTTCCACAAGATGTTACAAACCTCAAACATATTTTTAATGATCACGTAAATGTGGATATGTCATTTGAAAAGTTTCAAAACATATGTACACACTGTTGGAAAGATTCTTATGGTTTTTTAGTGGTTGATAAAGATTCTGAAATAACTAATGGTCGATATCGCAAAGACTTTGACAGTTTTATTATACCATAAGCAGTGATAAACATTGCATTCAGCTTTAATCATTCAACATGGATAAACGTCGTGATTTATCTCTACAACTAGAGAAAGCTAGAAAAAATGTGAGAAGCAAGTTGCGTGGTTTGCAAACTGATTTAGAAACATCCCAGCTTCAATTTGAAAAAAAATTACAACCTTTTTCTGAACCTATCCACAAACTGATAACTGAATTAAAACAAAATAAAAGAATTAAACAAGAGCCGCATATAAAAAATGAAGTGCTTGAACATATTTCATCAACTCCAAATATTAAAGGTCATAAGACCGCACTAAGTAGAAAGCCCATTATGACTCCACAACATAATTCTGTAATTTTTCCACCTATGGAAACATTTGAATTCACACCAGACGTCGAAACAAAAGCTGTACATGATGACACTAGTAATATAACAAGAAATCCAATAGATGAAGAAAATCTAAGTCAAACAGTAGGATTCCAAGACTATTTGGATCAGTGGTCTGGCCTTCCTCATCAATATATTGAAGGACTTATAAAGGACGTTGATGGGTCTTATGACACTCAGTATGGTGTGCGACATGATGTAAAAACTGCCAAATTTTTTATTGGAAATTCGGAAATTGATTTTAAAGGCAATGATTTGTATATTAAAAAATTACTTTACAAAGGTACACCAGGTTTATTTGAGTTACTGTTTAAAAAAGATCCTAAAGGATATAGTGAATCAGATCTCACACAATACCGTGATATTGTAGAGCGAACAGCCGCGAACAGAAAACAGTATAACCCCAACTTCCAAATTGCTGGTAATATAGGCGTCAAATATAAAAATATTATAAAAGACTTTCAAAAACCTGCACCGTTTTTTCAACAACGTCCACGAACAGGAAGTTTACCTAGCGTAAAACGAGGAAATTTGAGCTCTATCTCAAAAATTGGAAAATCTTTACGTACGCTAATTTTAACTAACAAAAAAGTGCAATTTGTTCCATATAAAGACCCAAACACACTAATTCAGCGCCTTCAAACGTTGGTTGCATCACAATTAGCAGGAAATACAAACAATGAGAACGATATTAATTATATTATTAACGAGTTAAAAAGGTCAAAAATTATTAAATTTTAATTATGAAAGAGTCGTTAAAAAGAGATATAGTCAATGAATTACATAAACCTGCTAGAGTTAATTATCCAAGACGTCGTGTAATTGTCAAAGGTCTAAATGATTTATATCAGTGTGATTTAGTTGAAATGCTTCCATATTCTAAAGTTAATAAAGGATTTAAATATATTTTAATGATAATCAATGTATTTTCAAAATACGTCTGGAGCTATCCAATTAAAAATAAAAGTGCAGGGGAAGTAGTGCGCACATTCAAACAATTTTTAAGTCAAATAAAGCATACCCCCCAAAATTTGCAAACAGATTTTGGTAAAGAGTTTTATAACAAAGAGTTTGAAGCACTCATGAAAAAGCATAAAATAAATCATTATAGTTCATATTCTAATCTGAAAGCTAGTGTCGTTGAACGAGTCAATCGAACAATAAAAAATTTGATGTACAAAGAATTTAGTATGCAAGGAAATTATAAGTGGTTAAATATTTTACCTAAAATAATTTTTAAGTACAATAACACAAAACATAGGACAACTGGATATAAACCATGTGATGTTGATGAGCAGAATGAAAAATTGATATTACAGAAAGCCTATACCCATCTAAAAGTTATTGATGTCAAAAAACCAAAATTTAAAATTGGAGATAAGGTCCGAGTGAGTAAGCACCGCAGTGTGTTCAAAAAAGGTTACACACCATCATGGAGTAATGAAATATTTTCTATTGTAAAAGTACAAATGACCAATCCTCGCACTTATATTATTCAAGATTACCTTGGAGAAATAATTAAAGGCGGTTTCTATGAGTTTGAACTTCAAAAAGTAAAACACAATGACGCTTATTTAGTTGAGAAAATTTTAAGACGGAAAGGAAATCAAGTGTATGTTAAATGGTTAAATATGGACAAAAAACACAACTCGTGGATTGAATTTAAAAATCTTACAAACTTGTAGAGTATGTTTTATAGTAAAAGACAAATTAGCAAATTATTTGTTTTATTAAAATTTATTTTAGCATTTGTTTTTTAAATCTATTATTATATATAGTCTCTCTGTGACAAATTTCTAACACTTTTGAAATTTTTAAACCAGTGGCTTCAATTCTTCTATGAAATCTAGCAGAGTCTCTTGCAATCATTTCCCATTGACCAATGCGTGATTGTTGATATGCAAAACTCCAAACATGCATAGCATGAACTTCTACACTAGAGTTAAACCTAACAGACTTTTTATTTTTTTAGAAAAATATGCGACATGTTTCCATATCTTTTTGTACCACATCAGGTTCATAAAGCACCAACTGTTTTAGTGCGCAAGTGTTTTCATCTGGTTTCATAACTTTGAGCAGCTCCTTTATATTCTCCAGCACATTACCTTGTCTTTTACATGATCTTCTTAAAATTGATTCATAGAATTCTCTAAACTGATGTTCTTCAAGTAATTGTAGTTTTGTTAAAATTAGCTGTGCTAGGAAAAATACACTTTTCAAGGATTCTTGACCAAGGAACATTACAGTATCTTGCGATTTAAAGATTTGTAGAACTGGTTTTGTCTTAACGTCATAGAACATAACAGTTATTTTTCCACATTGCTTGATCTCTGTTCGGTTATCATTTTGAGTAATTGTTGACCAATTTTCGCAAATGTTGGTAATCCACTGTTCTAACTCCAAAAAGGCAATAAAGTCTTCACGGGACATATCCACAACTTGATAACTTCGGGTTGCAGCAAAGCGAATTGTTGGAGAAAACAAAATATCGGTATTAAAACCAACAGTTAAATATTTAGATTTTGACTTGTTTAGAAAAAAAACTTGTTCACTCAACATAATGGGAATGTTACTCTTAAGCACAAAGTGGCAAGACATAATGAACAAATATACTAATCAAAATTGTCAAACCTTTTCTTATTTTATACATTTTTTCACGTATCTGCGCATGAGCATCATTGTTTTAAATAAGTTGATTTAAACATAAACTCAAGGCCAATCTGTACATGTGTAAACAAGTTTAAAAAATAACCTTGAAAGATCTCTATATAAACTCCACCTCAATCAAAAACTGTTTAGTCGTGTTTCTGTTGATAATGTCACTTGATAAATTCTTCAATCATACAGAAACTCATAATTTTCATCGACTATTTGAAAACTTTTTAAGCGATCTATACTATTTCCAAACTATACAGTTATACGGTAACATAAGTGAACAAAGTTTAGAGTTTACACTTCCCACGGGAGATACTATATATATTTTTCCATATATAGAAGGAATTGTAGAAAACATTTTACTTAATCCTAATAAGGGGATAACTCTTAAAATTAATAATAATAAAATTTCCTTAAAACAAAAGCTAATTCTTCGGTTTGGTGATAAAATAACCGTTGAAAGAAACTCCTTCGAGAATAAAATTTCGTATGTTTTTGTGGAATTAGTAGTCAAATTACCAATCATTTTTGAGAGCAAACTGTCTGGAAACATAGAGTGAAAGATTTAATCTACATAATGTGCCTCGATGATTCTACTGGAATCCCTATTTTGAAAAACAATTACTCGTGTTTTGATCAAAGGCTTTTATCGTTTAAGACGTGGAAACTCTCTTCACCTACCGCGATTGATTTGTCAAAATCTGGATTTTTTTACACAAATTCCTTCGATACAGTTATCTGCTTTTGCTGCAAGCTTCACTTAGGACACTGGAAATCCACCGATATAGTACAGCAGGAACATTTAAAATTTTCACCGGATTGTGCGTTTGCCTTATTAAATCAATCTATTTTTCATAATGCTGTATTCACTCAAAAGATTAATGAATCTAATCTGTTTATTTTGATGTGGATTAGTTTCTTATATGCAACCACTTTGTTTATTTACTTACTGTTTAAGTAATAGAATAAATGTTTGTAAATTGTACTTATATATTATAATTATATAGTTTTTGTACAAAATCTTATATAAAAATGACAACCATTATTTTTTAACTGTATTGTCCATCAAACTCTTCATTGTACAACAAGTAAAAACTTGCAAATAAAAAATGCCCATTCCTGTGAATTATACTTGTATAAACTGTGGCGGAGAAACAGAGATAGCTGCTTCAGAATGCATTGCTTGTCAATTTGCACGCCATATAAAAGCTGTATACCAAACGAAACATGTACACTATACAAATAAATAAATACTAATAATAAAAAAACATTTTATTAATAATCCTTTTGTTTTTGCTTCTAAACTACACGGTTTACCAATAAGCAAAAAAATTAAATAGTAAAACTCTGTATAAGCGGAGCATTCATTTATATTTTATGAGTCAACTTTGATAGTGACGTCATTATCATATTTTTCTATTGAGAGCCCAGCTTCAAAATTTACAGTAGTCATGTTGATTGATTAGTGTTTGATTATTGGTATCGCACAATTTACATTTTTACCTGATAAAGTCTAGCTTAGCTCTCTGGTCGCTCGCCATTATATGTGACGCTTGCGCAATCAAGAACACATATCTCAAAGAAAAAATTCATGGTTAATCATCGACGGAGGAAAAATTTCAAGTGAAGCTGCGCAATTAACTAAGGCTTGTGGGAAGCGCATGCGCAAACGGTCATGGCAAATATTCCAAGATCAAGACACCAGGTGTTAACACTCACGGTCGTTGATTGGTTATTGATTACTTATTGATTGGTAGGTATCGCATAATTTACTATTTTACCTGAAAAAAGTCTAGCTTAGCTCTCGCTTAATGATTAATTTATGGTAGCCATGTGACGCTTGCGCAATAAATTTTACAAACACATCATATCAAGGTGACGATGGTTAATCATCATTTGGAGACAAATATGCAAGTGGAGCTGTGCGATTCACTAAGGCAAGTGAGAAGCGCATGCGCAAACGATCAATGCAAATATTCAAGACAACAGGTGTTAAGGCTCACGGTCATGTGGCAGGTGTTCCAAGCAGCCATCTTACTGTATTTCCAATTCAAAGAATTGAAGTTGATTACTTATTAATTGATTATCGATTGATTATCGATTATTGATTATTGATTCTTGATTATTGATTATTAATTATTGATTATTGATTATTGATTATTGATTATTGCTTATTGATTATTGCCTGATTATTAGTCCATTGTTAGTCGATTATTGTTTGATTCTTGGTATTGCAAAATTTACATTTTTTTTTATTTAAGCACGTCGAGCTTTGCTCGCGCTTCATGAGTGAATGCTCCAAAGTGGCTATCACAATTTTCGAAAAAAGTGGTGGGGGGAAAGGAATGTGGTGGGGGGAGAACACAGTAGTCGAAGAGCAAATGTACAAAACAGGTGTTCCATGGTCGTTCCAAGGTTCAAGGTCAAGGACATTCCAAAGTCCAAGGTCATATGACGTAAAAGTGGTGGGGGGGGCATTTGAACTCTCACTCTCTATCTACTGCTCTTAATCTTTGTTTTCACCACGTTTTTCTTCAAAAACTCTTCTACTTCTATCTTTATCTTTGCCCTTTCTCTTTGTTTCACACTCTACACTGTTATTATTATGTTCTGTCTACTTTTTCTTCTCTCTTCCAGCTTCATCCTATCTTCTCTTACTGCTCTTCTTCCTTTTTTAATTCTTCTTTTAGCTTTTGTAATTTCTCTGCTACTTGCGCTTTTATCTCCTTATTGTCCTCCCTCAGTTTCCTCAATTGTTCTCTCACGTCTCCGTTCTCTTTTCTTATCTTTTTTAACTCGCTTCATATCTTCTTCAAAAGATCTTTTATTTTTTGTGTGTTCTTTTTTTCGTTCGACAATCTTGATGTTTTCTTCGACCTTAAAAGTATTTTCCCTGCTTTCCCTTCCTCTTTTACTTTATTTTTTTTTCCTCCCTCTCTCTACAGGCGCTGTCACTGTAGTTCTTGCTAGTTCCCTACTTAATTCAGATAACAACCTACAGAAAACGCTGGCCTGCTTCTGCTACTTTGGCAACTAGTAGAGTTGAGAAGTTAGCACACAGCCAATTGTTATCAGCTCCTCCTAACCCCTTATCAATAGGGAAACTGATAATATAAAATAGCAACAATAATTTTTCAGAACAGAGATATTAAGCATTTCAACTAACTTTACTCAGCCCGCAAATAAAGAGCTCAGACCAAAAAAAGCTAATTAAATGTCTCTAGAAACACCAAAAAACCGTAATAATTCACCGAGCAGCAAACACCACACGCATTCACGGCTGTGTTCCCTATCAAAATTCATTATTTGTAATTGTGCTAATATATCTATTTGTTTTTTTTTTAAATTTTTGGTTGCTTATTTTTCTTTTGTATTTCACGTTCACAATGACGATTGTGTGACTCTGTTTCTAAAAAAAGTAGTTAGACAAAATAGATGTTTGTGTAATTGTTTTTAGGGACTTTTGTCGTAATTTGGTATGATTAGTAGTTGTGAAGTCAATTGACATTACTGTCATTGACAATCAATGACAATCAAACTACTGCCAATAACCGCTTATTAATATTTATTCTAGTAACATTTTGAAGAACGATATTCTTACGCCAGCTTTTGGATTGGACCTAAACATTTAAAGACATTGAACAGTTGTTAACAAAATTACTGCTAGTAAACACTTTTATAAAATTTAAAAACTCTAAATTGTACCAAAAAGTATTTACATTATTTTTTATGTAATTTTAGAAATAACGTTAGTAAAATATTTTTGTTTTTGAGAAATTTTTAAAATGCAGATTATTCTATAAATTGTTACTCTTATGCCGGAATTCATAGTCGTATCTCAAGTTCAAGCTTGAGTCCGTCAAGCTCAGCTCGGTCTTAAACAAGGACTCTGGCAATGCTCGGGAAAGCGTTTGCCTGCGCTTTGAAATAGTTGTATTGCTGATTCTGCCTCAAGCAACGATTTTGGCAATGCTCGTGAAATCTGATATTCATATCTTGAGCTTGAGGTCGACCTCAAGTCCGGATCGGTATTCATAGACAAATCTCAAGATTTAAATATCAAATTACGGTGTGAATAAAGGCAATTTTTGCTTGATGAGTAAGCGCACTGGGTTCATCTCAAGTCGGACTCAAGCAAGGCCTCGAGTTGTCTCAAGTCCGACTCAAGACGCCATTTGCAAGTTATGTCATCGTTTGACGTTGGAAAATACTGAAGAGTATTATGTGTTGCATTTTATAACAACGAACATTGACATGCTGGACGCGTTATGTGCGGGGTGCTGCGAACCCATTGGAATTTTTTTCCAACTTTGAATGTAAGCGTCGCTACAGCTTCACAAAAGACAGTGTAGTATAAGATAATAGAAAAGAGAGAACGTTATAAGATAATAGAAAAAAGAGAAAAAGAGAAAGAAACGAAGAGAGAGAGAGGAGAATATGGTTATCCCAAATTAATATTTTTTTTAAATAAAGTTATTTTGAATCTTACCGTTTCTGCTAGAGGAACTAATAGAATTGTCTGGATAGCCAATCGCACGTTCAAACGCTAATCCTAAAACGTAAAAATGGCGTTTGAGTTTTCAATCACGCATAAATCAATAGGAGTAAGCAGTTTGCTTATTAACACATAATGATAATTAGCGGTACTTATCTTGTTATAATATAGAAATAATATCTAGATAGTTATATTAGTCTTTTATATTATAATTTATATTAGACTTTAATATTAGACTTTTATATAAAGCTGCAGTCATTATATTATAATGTATTATTCTGAGCACTGTCTTTAAGGTAATAGATAGGACGGCGGCAATCAGAAACAATTAATCCTAAGATTAAATGACCATTATAGTACCGCAAGAGTAGCTATGGACTTCTGTACGTTGGAAAAGCTAGCTAACAAAATGTGCATAAACACCATTGCCAATGTAGATGTTATCTAATAATGAGGCTACGATTACATCCACTAACGAAACGAAAACGTGTTCTCGGGCGTGCAATGCTTTACAAAAATATCCTTGGGTATCTATCTGACTGTTAAGGTCAACTCAAAATGCAAAGATATAAGTAGATAGAGAATGAGGGTGCAGTTGCCCCCCCCACCACTTTTACGTCATATGATCTTGGATTTTGGACCTCGCGCCACTTTGTCGGTAAGGTAGGGAGCTATCGGTTCTGATCCATGCTAAGTTTACCAGATGGCGCTACTATCGCGGTTGGGTCGGTAAGGTAGGAAGCTATCGGTTCTGATCCATGCTAAGTTTACCAGATGGCGCCATTTTGTCGGTAAGGTAGGAAGCTATCGATTCTGATCCATGCTAATGTCGGTAAGGTAGGCCACTATCGGTTATCTATAACACCAAAACTATAGAGCTGCTTAGTTGTGACGTCACTAGCAATATGGCTGCTTAGTTGTGACGTCATTAGCTGTAATAATTTACTTTATGAAAAATCACAAAATGGTTTATAGACATATTTAATAAGCTAATCTAGACAAACTAGCACCTATAATCTTCTAAAAAACTGTCAACATATTTAAGTTTAAAAACCAAAAGTATAGAGCTGCTTAGTTGTGACGTCACCAGCTGTGAAAATTCTTGATCCATGCTAAGTTTAGTTTTGGCGCCACTATCGCTTAATATTTTAGTATAGAATTAGATTTAATTAGGAATGGAGCAGTATCAATGTTTTCCTAAAGATAAAAAATGATCTAACCAAGTCTTGTTACGTTACAAGTCGCGAATCTGTAATTAGCAGGCCCCCAGCCCCACCAGCAGGTATTAGCGGACAGCCCCCCACCAGCAGGCCCCCAGCATCCTTCCCCACCAGCAGGTATTAGCGGACAGCCCCCACCAGCAGGTATTAGCGGACAGCCCCCACCAACAGGTCCCCAGCATCCCTCTAAAATTTGTTTATCTTTTAGAAAAAAGGATGTAGTTTCAGGAAGCAAGTAGAGATAAAACAATGTGAAAAAAGTTCTGATAATTAAAACACTTTATCGTTTTTATAGTTTTTTATTAAATTCACATTTCATTAGGAAAATATATATTCTCTCATACAATAGCTTTGATTATTGTTATAAGTATTACATATTTGAAAGTACTAACTAAATATTCTAGATAAAATCTAACATTATATACTATACTATAAAAATACTCATTTATTCACAATATTAGATATTTTTCAAAAGTTCAAACAACATGTCAAAATTTTTTTGACGTTCGATATCATAATGCCCCCATGCTAATGTTTTATTTGAACCTTGTATTATGTAGCGTTTATCATCGACTGCTGACAATGCAACTTTATGAATAATGATGTAATTGCCCTATTTTTCGATAGATTAATCTAAATAATTACAAAAATTGCTATAATTTGATATTATTTTTTACAAAAATTATTGTCTAATCGATTCTATTGCATAAATTACAATGCTTTTGGAGTATTAGAAAAATATTCTGATATCTTATTGTTTATAATCTTAGCGCAAAGCACACATGACCTGCTTGAAAAATAACAAAACCATAAAAATTTGATTCCGAGAAAAGAGAAAAAAAATAGTAAACAAAATGCTCACCAAATTTCATCAATAAACAACGGCATTGAATAGGATGGAATAACTTCCTAATCATTTTGTAAGAAGTACTGTTGCTGTTTCAATTATTTATTTTGATTTAAAATGTAATGTGTCGAAACTCTTCCTTCTGGTCACCATCCAAATTGCAGTCCAGAGTTGGACAATTGAATAAATTTCATTTTCTGAAATGTTTCTGTTATTTAATTTACAATAAAAAGAGTCAAAGTTTGGCAAATGATTCTTTATTTTGACATGCACCCCCTAGTTTTTCGTATATAACATGGCGCAGTCAACTGGAATAAAACTAAAAAACGAGTTAGGTGAAAAAACAGTCAAAAGAAAGATTATTAAAATATAAAATGTTTAGAATAATTAATGTTTTTTACAACAGATAATCACAATAGAAAAATTTATCCAAAGATAATAATCAACTAAAAAACGAGTTAGGTGAAAAAACAGTCAAAAGAAAGATTATTAAAATATAAAATGTTTAGAATAATTAATGTTTTTTACAACAGATAATCACAATAGAAAAATTTATTCAAAGAAAATAATCAATAAATTTATCTCAAAAATAATACCAAAACTAGATTAATTTTCAACATTTAAGAAAATAATCAATAAATTTATCTTGAAAATAATACCAAAACTAGATTAATTTTCAACATTTTTTTTGATTGCGTATTTGACGCATTTTAATTAAAAAACATTATGTGTACATATTTTGAATCTGATTTTTCTTCTACAGAAGATTCTAGATCTGTCGTCCAACGATCACCAGAAAGTTCAAAGAACCCCTTATTAACAATATTCATTTCACCACATCTAGACTTTTGTTTTTCAAACTCAAGACGATTTTCTTCAGTCAAAAAAACACACGAGTATAGATTAGGTAAAAAAACACTTGTCTTGCGGTCTAAATTGTTCGTGAGCGCCATTTTTGCCATTCTCCCCTGTCAGGTACTCTCCAATTCAAACAAATTGAGCAAAAAAGCCATTTGTTTAATTTAATAATATATTGTACCAAAGTCGATTTTTTTATAATCAGTTGTCAATGTCAAAAATCAAAGTCAATTAAATACACATTATAACCGATTGCTATAATAAATGAATATACACGGGAGCTTAATAATTAATAATTTAATAATTGGAAATTAAAAAAAAAGAATGATAATAATTCCTGAACCTTGTCACTTTCAAATCTAAAAAAAATATTAGATGGCAAATTGAGTGGGCTTATGCCCTTTGCAAGCGGTACTATAACAAGCAATACATATGTTTCGAAATGATAAGATTGATAAGAGTAAGTAAAATAAAAATGTGTGACCTAAAGCAATAATAAGCTTTGGTAAAAAATGTGAAGAAATAGACCTAGACACTGTGAAAAACTCGATTGGTGCAAAAATATAAATAAAGTGTTCAAAATTTTCAATCTATTTTTAATACATTTTTTTCCCTTACCTTTGTTTTATTTATTCAGTATTGACTGATATTAAAGACATCTCTTAGTTTTTGACAAAATCAGACAAGTTTAAACCCTATAAAAATCTGACTTCTGTCTTCTGAAAATAATCTGTCTTCTCAAAAAAAAATACCTATAAAGCGTTGCCGCTCATCCCTAACTTTGTAAAAAATGCGACTATAGCAAACATTTAAAAAAAAACTTTATTATATCTTCAGCAGCATAAATTATGTGAAAATGCACGGCTTAGTTAACAAGTAGATGAATTCCTTAAGAATAAGAATGCCAAAGAAAAGTTACCTGTATTTGTGTAATACTTCTAGGCAATTGAACATGTTCGGCTTTAATTCCAATAGCAGAAGCAGCTTTAATCTTCATTCGAATATAGACATTAGAATCTTTGCGTCCCCCAACCTGAACAATAGCCAAACTACAAGAAGTCAGCACCCAATGAGGCTTGTTCTTGTATTGCAACTAATATTAATTGAGAAAAACAACGATAATAGGTTAAAAGTTATCAAAGACAAGATTATTGGTATATGGCTACATACGTCACAAATTAAAAATAAAGAAAATAACAATAATGATGTAATTGCCCTATTTTTCGATAGATTAAACTAAATAATTACAAAAATTGCTATAATTTGATATTATTTTTTACAAAAATTATTGTCTAATCGATTCTATTGCATAAATTACAATGCTTTTGGAGTATTAGAAAAATATTCTGATATCTTATTGTTTATAATCTTAGCGCAAAGCACACATGACCTGCTTGAAAAATAACAAAGTCATAAAAATTTGATTCTGAGAAAAGAGAAAAAAAATAGTAAACAAAATGCTCACCAAATTTCATCAATAAACAACGGCATTGAATAGGATGGAATAACTTCCTAATCATTTTGTAAGAAGTACTGTTGCTGTTTCAATTATTTATTTTGATTTATAATGTAATGTGTCGAAACCATTTTGTAAAAAACAAAATTTTTGGCAAAATATGCGTCATTTTGATCAAATATTTTACATAAATCATATATAAAAATATATTTTTTTACAGAAATGTATGTTTAAAAAGATAAATTTCCTTCAAAACTAATTTCAAATTAAACATTTGTTATTTTATTAATACTATTGTCAAAATTAAATATTGTGACAAATATTGTAATTTTCAATAGATTTAAACCCAATTTTTTATTCTCGTCAAGTATTTCTACGTTTTTTTGTTTGAGAAAACGGTTTATATTCATAAATAATATATAATTAATTGATTGCTTTGGAATCTTTAGCACAATAAACTATTCACACAGTTTTACCATTTGCCAAAAAGTTTGCTTAATAAATCCTAACAGATCTTTCAACCACCATTTTTTATAATTTAAGTTTAAATATTTTTTTAAATTTTGAGTGATGGTGATCACTTGATGGTCGAAAGAGCTCTCGAAATTTATTAAACTTTTTGACAAGTGGTAAAATTGTGTGAATAATAATATGTTCAACTCTTCCTGTCCTCGAGGCACAGCAGTTTTGCCGGATTCTGACAATATTAGTTTTTCAATAATAGGTACCTATGTTATTGTTTTTATTTTTATAAATAGAAGTTGAAGCGATAAACAAATAGATAAGACACAATCTAAGTTTTAAGTCTTTTTCTCACGCTTCAAGCTTGTGAATAATTAATTTTTGTAAGTTTATGAAATTTAGCGCCTTTTAGCGGTTTTAGCAATCATTTGAAAAGTGCAAGTGCATCAAGTAATCTATCAATATCTAAATTAATAAAATATTCATAAAGTCGATACTGCCACATTTTTATTTGTGACGTTTTGCAGAAAAATTTAGACTTTAAACTATGTGCCACATTTGTCAACATCAAAATTAATAATAAATAAATAAATCAAAAATGTTGATAAAACAAAATGACAAATGACAGTAGAAATTGATAAAAGTGAGGTTATGCTAAATTTGTTATACTTTTTTGTAGAAATTTTAAATTAAAATATGATTAATTATCAAAATATAGAATGGTAAGTGGAAAATAACAAGAGTTTTAAAATTATACGTTTTCTTTTTACCGTCAAATATAGGAAAAGGGCCTAATGCTGGGGGCCTGCTAATTACAGATTCGCGACTTGCTAAAATTTTAGATATTAAATAGTATTTTTATATGAAAAAAACAGATCCGCTCAACCTGCTAAATTAAATAGAATTTTTTTTTGGGGGTTGCCTACCCTGGCTCCAACCGCGATAGTGGCGCCATCTGGTAAACTTAGCATGGATCAGAACCGATGGCTCTCTACCTTACCGACAAAGTGGCGCCATCTGGAAACTAAACTTGTTGGTTAGTATTATATTTTTACATTTCACATATTTTATTTTACAATTTCAGAAAAAAATTTATGTACATCTTAACACTAAAGTTATTGTTTCTTAACATAATGTTTCAAATATAAATAAAAATAATAATATATATTATATTATATTATATTATATTATATTATATTATATTATATTATATTATATTATATTATATTATATTATATTATATTATATTATATTATATTATATTATATTATATTATATTATATTATATTATATTATATTATATTATATTATATTATATTATATTATATTATATTATATTATATTATATTATATTATATTATATTATATTATATTATAAATTTGAATCAATCCTTAAAGAAAAGCGTCATCCTAAAAATCTGCAAACCGATCAAGACAAAGAGTTCTTCAATAGTAAATTCAAACATTTGATGGATAAATACAAAATCAATCATTATAGTACTTATAGCTACAAAAAAGCTGCAATAGTTGAACGTGTTATTCGAACATTAAAAGAGAAACTTTTTAAATATTTCAGTTTGAATGGAAGCTATCCTTGGGTTGATATACTATCTACAATCGTTGATAATTACAATAAAATAAAGCATTTAAAAATAAAAATTGAACCGATTAATGTCGATAAGAAAAATGAAAAAACTATTTTAAAGAAATCATATAGTTTTGTGAAAATTTTTCCTCAAAGTAGAAAATTATCAATTGGAGATGTTGTACGGATCAGTAAAGCAAAACATGTTTTTGAAAAAGGCTATACACCCAATTGGTCTACGGAGCTTTTTAAAATCATTAAAATACAGGTTACAAACCCCTTAACATATTTACTAGAAGATTTGGAAGGTGCACCAATCAAAGGTGCACCTTCCAAATCAAACGTGCACCTTTTTTATTTCAGAACAATTTTACTTGCAATTGGTGTCGTAAACAGTTCTCCACATTGTATAATAAAAATAGACATATGGCCAACTCATGTACTCCAAACAAAAAACAAAAAATGTCAGAATCGAATGGTGAAATTTAAATTATTAGAAAATTCATCTATATTGATAATTCTTTTGCAGATTTGGTCAAGTGTGAACCATGTGATTGTTTTGTTAATCGCCAACAGTTAAAAAGTCATCAATCAAGTCGACACCATAAAAATAACTGTGTTGCACCCCTGGCTGAAAATATTTTTACTGTTGCTACAGCATTCCAAAAACAAATTGCGACCTATCGTTTAATTCCAGAAGAAGAATATGTGAATATTTCGGACATTCTTGAAAATGAAAAGGAAAAAATCTTCGACTTACTTCAAAAAGAATTGGACAAAATGATCACACTCAAACTTAATATGGAATTACATGGTTTATACACAATTGAATCTAAAAAATTGACAGACATCAAATCGTTTCAAACACCAAACCAAATAATCACACCTGGTTCATCTCTAGATGAGATTTTGTTGACATTTAAAGAAGATATTCAGCATAAAATGGAAATATTTGCTGAAAAAGACTCTGGTAAGAAATTTTTCATATTTTTTAAAACACTTATTACAGATTTCATATTTTAGGATGGGCTTTAAAACATATTTTATATTAAGAAATAAATATAAATAAGTATAGTCCTCTTCGAGCATCATCATACATAAAACTACCAGAATGCATCAGTAGAAAACAAGCCATTATAAATGTTCAAAATAATGACAACAAGTGTTTTGGTTGGAGTATTGTGGCAGCACTAATCAAGCCAAATGGTCCCAAAAACAGTTCAATGTCATACCCTCATTTTACGCAAGTGTGTAATTTTTCTGATATAGTTTTTCCAGTTAAATTAGAAAGTATTGCAATTTTTGAAAAAAATAATAATATTTCGATTAATGTTTACGGTTTAGAACTTGTTTTTCATAATAACAAAAAACGATATGAAATAGTTGGCCCGCTATATTTTTCAAAATTCAAACAAAATGTTCATATTAATTTATTATTGATTGATGATGATATTTGTCATTTTGTTTTATCAACATTTTTGATTTATTTATTTATTATTAATTTTGATGTTGACAAATGTGGCACATAGTTTAAAGTCTAAATTTTTCTGCAAAACGTCACAAATAAAAATGTGGCAGTATCGACTTTATGAATATTTTATTAATTTAGATATTGATAGATTACTTGATGCACTTGCACTTTTCAAATGATTGCTAAAACCGCTAAAAGGCGCTAAATTTCATAAACTTACAAAAATTAATTATTCACAAGCTTGAAGCGTGAGAAAAAGACTTAAAACTTAGATTGTGTCTTATCTATTTGTTTATCGCTTCAACTTCTATTTATAAAAATAAAAACAATAACATAGGTACCTATTATTGAAAAACAAATTTATCTTCTTAAACATACATTTCTGTAAAAAAATATATTTTTATATATGATTTATGTAAAATATTTGATCAAAATGACGCATATTTTGCCAAAAATTTTGTTTTTTACAAAATGGTTTCGACACATTACATTATAAATCAAAATAAATAATTGAAACAGCAACAGTACTTTTTACAAAATGATTAGGAAGTTATTCCATCCTATTCAATGCCGTTGTTTATTGATGAAATTTGGTGAGCATTTTGTTTACTATTTTTTTTCTCTTTTCTCAGAATCAAATTTTTATGACTTTGTTATTTTTCAAGCAGGTCATGTGTGCTTTGCGCTAAGATTATAAACAGTAAGATATCAGAATATTTTTCTAATACTCCAAAAGCATTGTAATTTATGCAATAGAATCGATTAGACAATAATTTTTGTAAAAAATAATATCAAATTATAGCAATTTTTGTAATTATTTAGTTTAATCTATCGAAAAATAGGGCAATTACATCATTATTGTTATTTTCTTTATTTTTAATTTGTGACGTATGTAGCCATATACCAATAATCTTGTCTTTGATAACTTTTAACCTATTATCGTTGTTTTTCTCAATTGATATTAGTTGCCATACAAGAACAAGCCTCATTGGGTGCTGACTTCTTGTAGTTTGACTATTGTTCAGGTTGGGGGACGCGAAGATTCTAATGTCTATATTCGAATAAAGATTAAAGCTGCTTCTGCTATTGGAATTAAAGCCGAACATGTTCAATTGCCTAGAAGTATTACACAAATACAGGTAACTTTTCTTTGGCATTCTTATTCCTAAGGAATTCATCTACTTGTTAACTAAGCCGTGCATTTTCACATAATTTATGCTGATGAAGATATAATAAAGTTTTTTTTAAATGTTTGCTATAGTCGCATTTTTTACAAAGTTAGGGATGAGCGGCAACGCTTTATAGGTATTTTTTTTTGAGAAGACAGATTATTTTCAGAAGACAGAAGTCAGATTTTTATAGGGTTTAAACTTGTCTGATTTTGTTAAAAAACTAAGAGATGTCTTTAATATCAGTCAATACTGAATAAATAAAACAAAGGTAAGGGAAAAAATGTATTAAAAATAGATTGAAAATTTTGAACACTTTATTTATATTTTTGCACCAATCGAGTTTTTCACAGTGTCTAGATCTATTTCTCCACATTTTTTACCAAAGCTTATTATTGCTTTAGGTCACACATTTTTATTTTACTTACTCTTATCAATCTTATCATTTCGAAACATATGTATTGTTTGTTATAGTACCGCTTGCAAGGGGCATAAGCCCACTCAATTTGCCATCTAATATTTTTTTTAGATTTGAAAGTGACAAGGTTCAGGAATTATTATCATTCTTTTTTTTTAATTTCAAATTATTAAATTATTAATTATTAAGCTCCCGTGTATATTCATTTATTATAGCAATCGGTTATAATGTGTATTTAATTGACTTTGATTTTTGACATTGACAACTGATTATAAAAAAATCGACTTTGGTACAATATATTATTAAATTAAACAAATGGCTTTTTTGCTCAATTTGTTTGAATTGGAGAGTACCTGACAGGGGAGAATAGCAAAAATGGCGCTCACGAACAATTTAGACCGCAAGACAAGTGTTTTTTTACCTAATCTATACTCGTGTGTTTTTTTGACTGAAGAAAATCGTCTTGAGTTTGAAAAACAAAAGTCTAGATGTGGTGAAATGAATATTGTTAGTAAGGGGTTCTTTGAACTTTCTGGTGATCGTTGGACGACAGATCTAGAATTTTCTGTAGAAGAAAAATCAGATTCAAAATATATGTACACATAATGTTTTTTAATTAAAATGCGTCAAATACGCAATCAAAAAAAATGTTGAAAATTAATCTAGTTTTGGTATTATTTTTGAGATAAATTTATTGATTATTTTCTTAAATGTGGAAAATTAATCTAGTTTTGGTATTATTTTTGAGATAAATTTATTGATTATTTTCTTTGAATAAATTTTTCTATTGTGATTATCTGTTGTAAAAAACATTAATTATTCTAAACATTTTATATTTTAATAATCTTTCTTTTGACTGTTTTTTCACCTAACTCGTTTTTTAGTTGATTATTTTCTTTGAATAAATTTTTCTATTGTGATTATCTGTTGTAAAAAACATTAATTATTCTAAACATTTTATATTTTAATAATCTTTCTTTTGACTGTTTTTTCACCTAACTCGTTTTTTAGTTTTATTCCAGTTGACTGCGCCATGTTATATACGAAAAACTAGGGGGTGCATGTCAAAATAAAGAATCATTTGCCAAACTTTGACTCTTTTTATTGTAAATTAAATAACAGAAACATTTCAGAAAATGAAATTTATTCAATTGTCCAACTCTGGACTGCAATTTGGATGGTGACCAGGAGGAAGAGTTTCGACACATTACATTATAAATCAAAATAAATAATTGAAACAGCCACAGTACTTCTTACAAAATGATTAGGAAGTTATTCCATCCTATTCAATGCCGTTGTTTATTGATGAAATTTGGTGAGCATTTTGTTTACTATTTTTTTTCTCTTTTCTCGGAATCAAATTTTTATGGTTTTGTTATTTTTCAAGCAGGTCATGTGTGCTTTGCGCTAAGATTATAAACAATAAGATATCAGAATATTTTTCTAATACTCCAAAAGCATTGTAATTTATGCAATAGAATCGATTAGACAATAATTTTTGTAAAAAATAATATCAAATTATAGCAATTTTTGTAATTATTTAGTTTAATCTATCGAAAAATAGGGCAATTACATCATTATTCATAAAGTTGCATTGTCAGCAGTCGATGATAAACGCTACATAATACAAGGTTCAAATAAAACATTAGCATGGGGGCATTATGATATCGAACGTCAAAAAAATTTTGACATGTTGTTTGAACTTTTGAAAAATATCTAATATTGTGAATAAATGAGTATTTTTATAGTATAGTATATAATGTTAGAGATTTTATCTAGAATATTTAGTTAGTACTTTCAAATATGTAATACTTATAACAATAATCAAAGCTATTGTATGAGAGAATATATATTTTCTATAATGAAATGTGAATTTAATAAAAAACTATAAAAACGATAAAGTGTTTTAATTATCAGAACTTTTTTCACATTGTTTTATCTCTACTTGCTTCCTGAAACCTTTTTCCTAAAGATAAAAAAATTTTAGAGGGATGCTGGGGACCTGTTGGTGGGGGCTGTTCGCTAATACCTGCTGGTGGGGCTGGGGGCCTGCTAATTACAGATTCGCGACTTGTGACGTAACAAGACTTGGTTAGATCATTTTTTATCTTTAGGAAAACATTGATACTGCTCCATTCCTAATTAAATCTAATTCTATACTAAAATATTAAGCGCTAGTGGCGCCAAAACTAAACTTAGCATGGATCAAGAATTTTCACAGCTGGTGACGTCACAACTAAGCAGCTCTATACTTTTGGTTTTTAAACTTAAATATGTTGACAGTTTTTTAGAAGATTATAGGTGCTAGTTTGTCTAGATTAGCTTATTAAATATGTCTATAAACCATTTTGTGATTTTTCATAAAGTAAATTATTACAGCTAATGACGTCACAACTAAGCAGCTCTATAGTTTTGGTGTTATAGATAACCGATAGTGGCCTACCTTACCGACAAAGTGGCGCCATCTGGTAAACTTAGCATGGATCAGAACCGATAGCTCCCTACCTTACCGACAAAGTGGCGCCATCTGGTAAACTTAGCATGGATCAGAACCGATAGCTCCCTACCTTACAGACCCAACCGCGATAGTGGCGCCATCTGGTAAACTTAGCATGGATCAGAACCGATAGCTCCCTACCTTACCGACAAAGTGGCGCGAGGTCCAAAGTCTTAGATCATATGACGTAAAAGTGGTGGGGGGAGCAACTGCTCTCTCATTCTCTGTCTACTGATATACTTGTAAAGACTCCGCAGTAACACAAGCCTCTCACTTAGACCAGGTAGGATAGACAAGTGCGTACTATTACATTAAATTTAACTAGTCTGAAGTTTACTAACTAGTCCACTCAGTAAATATTAACTACAAAGATACACATAAGACTTCTAAGATAATATGATATCTCAGGTAATATTATATTTAACAACAAAATGCGAATATAATCTTTGATTAGTGTACCTAATTTGTTATGTCAGCTAACAGCTATCACTGTTACACCAAGTCACGTCTGATACACCTTGTATATAGACTTTCTACTGAGGCACCTTGTATATAAATTATTTTGCATATGCTTAACTATAATATAATCTTTGCCAATCAACGTAATCGACTACTGATTTAGATTGACAATGGTTCTACTTTAGGTACCATTAATTAGTAATTATATTTTTGTCACAAGAAAATGCAATATTAATAAAATAAATTGTGACGATAAACCATAATTAGATCTACGTTACTGTAAGATTAATTCTTAAAACTTGTTTTATCGAGATAATCAGATGATTCTGTTTATGAGATTAATTCAATTCTTTTAATATTTTTCTTTAGTCAAACAACAAATCAACTCTTTCAACTGATGCGGTAATTGAGAAACTCAGTAAGACAACCTTACCTTTAGAAGTTAACTTGTTGGATGTGTTTAAGCGGGTAGATGAATGTGGGCAATTGGCGATATAAAACACTAAGAATTAACTAATAATTCTAACAGCACTTAACTTAACCACTGCTAAATTTGGAATGCCTTTTGGTTTGTAGGGTCAAGTGTATTGAGTTGGCACATCTGAAAATGTATCTTTTCTTTTAGAGAGTTTTGAGGGTCGAAACACACAAAAGATGATCTAAAAATAGATTATTCTCATGGTTTGCTTGGGTCAAAGTGACTTAAATAAGCAGGCTTTTACAGTAGTAAATGTGGGATTGCTTTCAAATTAGTGGAAAGACAATTATTACATACACAAAATTAAACGATTTGCCACATTTTATGCAAAAATGAAAGCATTGAATAATAATAAAAGTCACAGATACTTATTAATTGGGTAGTATTCTTATTTTGTAACACCTTCTACTGGTAAACATATGTACAAAAAAAGTAAAATTTTTATCAGCTTACATTTTAAGTGTAAGATATTGTTTGCAGAAGCATAGTAAACAAAACGGCAGCCGAAAACTTTCATCTTTACACACTTCTAGAATAGCTCCTACTACGCACTACTCTGATAACTTTTCTGCATCACATTTCCTACAATAAAAGTGGGAAAAGTTTGGTAAGATTTATATTAATGTTGCACTTACATTGTCGCGCAGTGTGAGCTAGCTTCTGTTTGGTCGCACTTTTGCAGCTTTCCTGTTTTGCAGAGAATGTAATAATGGTCCAGATTGGTCACTATTGCGGCATCCGTTGTATTACTTTCTACATTATTGGAGTTGTCCATGCGAGACTACAGCAAGGGTCTTGCTTTTTGTGTATACGCAGCTTTTTCGTCTATAATGCACATTTTATGAAGTTACCATACACGTATTCTGACAGTAGACATGTACTCACCCGTCGTCATTCTTATTTTTTGCAAAAACAACACAAAACACTTTCGATTTAACCCCTGCGGCATCGAGTTATTTTTTGACCTGTTACTTTATATATACACGGAGAATGACTGGCATGCGTCAAAATGTTAACTTTTAAACCTAACCACACAAAAATCACTACTTTTCTAACTTCCGCAAGACGCACGTTTTCCGGAGCATTGTTGAAGCCCTTGCTTGAGACGGAGCTTGAGAAACGACTATGAATACCGGCATTACAGTCGAAGAACAAAAGCTTCCATGACCCGAATTTATTAAAATATTGACATCTTTTGGAAAAGACCGTGTCGAAAGGCTTAATAAAATTGTTGACGTTTCGCACTGCATCGGAGGAGGCGTCATCAATAAAGTTGCCTAAATATAAATAAATAATAAAAACATTTTAATAGCTACATTTTTAATAAATTAATGAATATTTCTAATTGTTACATTTTTTTAAAACTGAATATGCAATTGCTTAGATTTAAAATAGTAATGTCACTTGAACCAAGTCCAAAGCTAACACGTCGTCTATTTGCTCCAAGTATGTTTATTGGAGCAATTTTGATTCTGTTCTGTAAAGAATTCTCAACAGATTTCAATAATTTGACTTAGGTATTTTTTTCGATTGTTATCCACTTAATTGCTTTAAGCTTTTTTAAGCACTTCTACGACAGCATGTTTTGTAAATTTGCTTGGATCCGGTAGTTTAACTGATTCAGCAATCATCCGGAGTATTTCTAAATTGTTTTTTCAACACTGACTGAGCAGAGCATTTCCCACAATAAACATGGTAAAAGACAGAAACAAGCAGTTGATTTTGACGTATGTAGATCGTAGGGCAATATATTTATTGTACAAAAAAACGCAATAAACGGACCCATCGTTCTGTCATCACCTACAGAATTAGTTTATATGAACTCAATAAACAAAAAAAATCTTAAAATCTTTGACTATCAACAACAACAACATTGTTATGTGTAATAATATATGTAACAAAATTGTTAATAATAATTAGAATAGATTTGATTGTACCTTACCATTTGAGATAAGTAAGCCACAGCCACTGTTTCTTCGCAGCTGCTGATATTTTTCTTACACTACCAGTCATAAAATTTCTTGTAAAAATAAGACGTTATATGTACCACAAGCATGATTAAGATTATGTCTTTAATATATAAATAACTATTATTTGTTTTAGTTAGTAAAATAAGATTTATGGTAAGTTTTATAATCCGTCTATTGTAATAAAAGAAATCACTGGTTAGGTAATTCAAACATGTGTTCTGTATTGATATTTTTTCAGTTTTTTTTTCTAGAATTGATTGTTTTTATAGATCTTATAAAAACGATTTTTTTAATTATACTCAACATTAATTTATAATCACATTCGTTCAAAGTCAAAATTGTTGCAATTCAATTACAAAATGATTTTTTTTATGTTGTCTAAGATTATGTTCCAGTCTGGTTTTATACTCACATACATTGCAAGTAAAAATAGTTTGTAATTCAATTGCCATATGGTATCTTTAGTTATGTTTGTGAGAGTTTTTGATTTTGTAGTTGTTTTTTTAGATAAAAATAAGCCAATAAGGTGCTAAATTAAAACTGTTTATTGTTTTTTTCAAAGGGTTGAAGGTAAGAAGGTTAATTGTTTATTGATAGAGAAAGATAGTTAACGTGTTGATCTTGTTGATCATGTGTTGTTTTGTGGTTGTAACGGTTGAATTGCGGCACACGCCAAAAATTACGATAAATTAGCGCCTTCTTGCCATTTTGCGGTAAACTACTCATTGCATGACGCTAGTTTGTGCACTATTGAATTTGCTGTCATCGATTTAGTCTAGAACTGCAAAGACCCGACGCCTTTGAGACAATTTATGTCTTTCAAGTAACTATCTTTTCTGAACACTCTGTATATAAAGTAAAGCAAGCTAACTTTTTTTATTGACCAGAAAAAAAACCCAGGTAGTTTTTGACGGATAGGAAAAGAATCATCCTATAGCAAAGCAGAATTTACCAGATTTTTAGCGGGAAAGATACCGACTTTATATATAGGAGTGGTTATAGCGTCCATGTTTCACTTTAAGTCCGCCACCGTACGTAGTGTTAGTGTACCCTTCTACGCCAAATTAGTCAGTCAAATAAACCCGGTAGTGGGTATTACGTGTGTTCACAACTTTTTTGACAAGAAAATTGGTACGTTTTGATAACGACTTTACCATTTTTGCGATTACGTGACGTTAGAAGGGGACAAGTCTAGGGACAAGTCTAGGGGACAAGTCTAGGGACAAGTCGAGAGACGACTCAATTGCGGCACTCGATCTCTTCCTCCTGTTATCCTGCTTATTACCACCGAGCTTCCAAGGAGTAAGCCACTGCAAAACAACCATCTTCAACGGAAACAGCAGATAAGATTAGTTCAAGGTCTATGAAAGGTAGAATGAATGTTTGAATGTTAGTAAGCCTTTGAACAACACCTTTAAAGTAAAGAAAACCTTCCTTTTTATTATATTTTGTTTCATTAAATTATTGCCTTTATTGTTTGTGGTAATCAGGACAATCTGTAAGGGGTCCTTGAGTTAACTTCAAGGGAATTGTCTTGTCTAACTCAGACTGCATCGAGTCCTGTCAAGTTGTGTTAAAATTGTGATAAAATTTTATTTGAATTGTTTAGCACTAATTAATTATTTGAACATTCTGGATTTACCTTTTTTTTTATTTTCTTTTATTTCGATGCCAATATCACTTATTGCTATCAGTTAGTTTTTTTATTTGTTAAATTTTCTTTTTTTTTTGTTTATTTAATATATTAATATTATTTTACTTGAGCTTTTGTATAGCCTGCAGATCTTGACCCCTAAAAGGCTAAAGGGAGGCTAATTTTGGCTATTGTCTGAGCTTAGGTTGAGTGGCGCCATCCACCACCTGTGTTCCTAGATTCACGCCCCTACGGCTGAACTACCGGGTAATTTTGAACAGGGTAAAAGCTAGCCGAGATTAGCCTGTCCTCGAGTTTTCCTATCCCCTTTATTCCCTTCTCTCTTTTTCCCCTTGTGTAACTTTACGGTTACATGGTATAATAAGGAATTCAGTGCAGACTCCCTGAATTCGGAGGAATAATGAGTAAAGTTATATTGATAAACATCAATATGTTAATATAAAATATCCACGGCAAAAACTATAGTTTAATACCTGGGGTACGGTATATTCATTTCAGACTAAGGTGGTACTCTCATGACGTACAGATTGCTATCCTGGCTCTCTACTTCCTCAAACAGTGGCGAAGGGGCAGAAGGGTGGGCTGCAGCCTGTTAACCGATATGGTTATGTTCCTATCAGTGTATAAAGAAGTTGTGGATTTCCCTTTTGCTGGCATGACGGGGTAATGCGTAATGTCCTTAGGTTCTTCACTCATTAATCGTTATTTTATACCTTTTCCTATTACGTATTATTCCTGGCCAGTCTATTTCGTGTAATGTGATTGAGGCCTTGCGACACCGTCTACGTTGCTCCCGAACTAGGTACCGAAACAATAAAGACATCATTGAGAACACGATGCCAAAGTAAAGGGTGAAGATTGAGTCAATCGAGTCCATGGAGTGGTTGTCCAAGTTCAATGAGCCTTGTGATGTCTTCCACTATGAGTTCGAGAGAAAGAGAATCCTGCGAGGGGGAGAAAAGCCCCCGGTGAGTTACTTTACAGGTATTATTGACAGGTACATTATGTGTAAATATGTTTCATGTGTCGCCAAATCGATCCGTCTGACTGCTCAAGCGTTTCTCTAACAATGAATATAGAGGGGTGAGTTGCAGTAGATTGTTGATAATAATGTAGCTGGCTGTTGCTATTCTGTACACTGTTTTTGAGTGAATAATTAAGGCTGATAATCGTAGAATATAGACATCCTGACAAATTTATTATGGAGAAAGAGTTAACTGTTATTTAATTCAAATTAATTGTTAAAATTTGGCAAAACGTAAGATTCTTACGATAAAAGAATCTTACATGTTTTACTAAATAATCTTATTTATTTCGGTATCCACAGTTATCGCATTGAAACCATTAATTCGATCCAATAAAAGCGTTTTTTTCTATGCTTTTCCAAACAAACCCTTCGATGAGTTTGAAAATTACGCTGATCACATCCAACCAACTTTCCTAGTAAATCAATTTTTGTTTTTTTTTCCTGGCAAATTGTTGCTATTGACACATCTCTTTTTATGATAATAGCTCCTGACAAATAAGTAGCTAAATATTAAAACCCCCTTATGTTTTATATACATATCAATTTATATTGTTTTTAATATGGAAGATAAGAATAAAAAACAAATAAACAAAAAAAATAACTTTTTAAAATAATAAGTTTAAAGAGTAAAGTTAATATTCAAATTTTTTATTATTCGATATTTATTATACAAAAAGAAAAATTTTAAACACACTAAGCTTTAGGCTACAGAAGAAATGATGTTTCAAATTACTTAAATATTTACACTGATGGCATTAGAATCTTTGCTGCAATTTACGCAGAAAATGCTTCATTTCATGTGTTTCAATGAGATATTTATAAAAATTTCTGTTGTAATTCGCTTGAAACATGTTTTATAACTACTTGTATCTTTACAATGATTGCAGACAAATTCTGGATGCAGTTCACTTAAAAGGTGCCTTATTCTGTGTGTTTTCAAATGACTTTTGAGGCTTGTTGCATATTTAGATTGATTGCATTAAAATTTTAGTTGTAGTTTGTAGTGTAGAGTATCTGTTGAGATACGTCTATGGTTTCTCTCTGGCATGAAATGACAAGTGACATTTCATATGATCACTTTGGGATTGCTGATCCAAGACCTCATGTAAGATAGACGTTAATAAAGTGTTCCTGAATCATCGGAGTTGTTTGAACTCATCCACCATCCCACTTGTATCCAATACATAACATCACATGGCGCTGCGACAAAAACGTGGAAATTAATGAAGAATTCCATCCGAGGTGAAAAATAGAAAAGTCTTTGAAAAACCGGTAAATAATAGGTGAAGAAAATGGCTGCCATGCTACCAGCACTCAAATTAAATGGTGAAAACCCAGCGGAGGCATGGAATCAATGGATCAATAGTTTCGATATTTATCTAACGGCCACGGAAGTAAACAAGAAAGAAGAAAAGATACAGGTGGCTCAATTGCTACATTTTGGTGGCGCCGATCTTCAAAAGATATATGGGACACTTCAATTCGAGGGGGACGACAAGAACAAATTAAATAAGGTAATAGAAAAATTAAATGACCACTTTCGTTCAAGAAAAAATTTAACCTATACAAGGTACAAATTTATTACGAAGCGACAAGCTGAGGGCACCACGTTGCAACAATTTGTCACAGAACTACGGAAGGAGGCGAATAACTGTGAATTTGGTGATCTTCGGGAAAACCTGATCAAATTAATGCTGATTTGTGGTACGAACAACAGCGAAATAAGACATAGGCTTCTACAAGAAGACGAGGGAGATCTGGAGAAGTATGTGAGGTTAGCATCTCTTATTGAGGAGTCCAAAACCCAAGCCAGGATCATTGCGGAGAAAAAAGGAGAGTATACGGCTGTCGAGGCAGTGACGGACAAGGCAAAGACGAGGTACAACAGATCCAAATCTAGAAGTAGAGGTTATGAAAGGTCGAAATCCAAAACCATCAAAAATTGTACAAGATGCGGAAAATCACACGAAATCAAGAAATGTCCTGCATATAATAGGGAGTGTGGTAAGTGTCACAAACTAAACCATTTTGCAATTATGTGTAAAAGCTCGCGATCAGTGCACGACGTGGAAAAGCAAAATAATGATAATAATATAGATATTATAAATATAAATAATATTAGCGAATGTAATGAACAAATCAGTATCGATGTACTAAGCCAAAATTCCTGGTATGTCAAATTGAGAGTTGGAAATAGATCATTTAATTTAAAGGTAGATACGGGTGCTGCCATAAATACAATAACAATTAAAGATTTTCAATTGTTAGGGTTGTCGCGGGAAATAATTAAGAAATCAACAACTATACTAAAATCGTACACGGGAAATCATATTCCTGTAATAGGAGTATGTACATTAAAATGTTGGCTTAATGATAAGGAATACGATTGCAATTTTTTTGTAATTAATCAAGTAGGCGATTCGTTATTAGGATTAAAGTCCTGTATAGATCTTAATATTATTAAATACAACGTAGAAAGCGCAATAAATTTAAACGAAATAACAGCAGAGAAATATAAATCTCAGATAAATGAATTATTTAAAGAAGTATTCACCGGAATAGGGTGTATAAATCCACCATATCAGATTAAGATCGAGAAAAACGTAGAACCGGTAATCTGTCCGATTAGGAAAGTGCCTTATGCATTAACCAGTCAATTAAAAGACACACTTACGGAGTTGGAAAAATTAAATATAATTGAACGAGTAAACGGTCCAAGCGAATGGGTACATCCGTTAGTTTTAGTACAAAAAAGTGACAAAACACTTAGAATCTGCTTAGACCCATCATACTTGAATAGGGCAATCAAACGTGAACATTGTAAATTATTAACAATTGAAGACATCACAAGTCAACTAAAAAACGCGGAAATATTTTCAAAGCTAGACGCAAGCCAAGCCTTTTACCAGATACCGTTAGATAAGAAAAGTAGCGACTTATGTACATTTGGTACATCTTTCGGTCGGTATAAATTCATACGCATGCCGTATGGTATCAAATGTGCCCCAGAAGTTTTTAATGAACGGTTCAGAAATATATTTAGTTTGAGAAACGTAGCGGTTTATATAGACGATATTATAATATGGGGGAAAACTAAAGCGGAACATGATCAGACACTAAATACTGTGTTACAGATAGCTAAAACCAATAAAATAAAATTTAACTTGAACAAGTGTAAGTTCGGGGTAAGCGAAATTAAATTTATGGGTCACATTTTTAACAAAGAAGGCATTATGATTGACCCAGAAAAAACTAAAGCTATAGAGCAATTTGCGCAGCCGCAATCTAAGAAAGACATTCAAAGATTTCTTGGGGTAGCAAACTACGTAAGTAAATACATACCCAATATCTCAGAAGAAACGGGACAACTGAGAAAACTGCTAAAAAAAGATGTCATGTTTGTGTGGGACGAAAATTACGAAATTACGTTTAATCGCATAAAGACGAAATTAAGAGAGAGTCCAGTATTAAGTTTTTTTGATAGCAATAAAGAAATAGTTGTGTCAGTTGACGCCAGTCAAAACGGGTTGGGCGCATGCCTTCTGCAGGATAATAGACCGATAAGCTACGCGTCGAAAGCTTTAACATCGGGTCAGAGCGCGCAACCGCAGATCACAAAAGAACTGTTGGCAATATGGTTCGGGTTGTCGAAATTTCATAACTATGTGTTTGCACGACATGTTACCGTAGAATCAGATCATAAGCCTTTACTGGCACTTTTTAAAAAACCGCTGAACAGCGCTCCCGCACGACTACAGCGTATAATGTTATCATTACAGAGGTACAATTTTACCCTTGTGTATAAACCAGGGAAACAGTTAATAATCGCGGATGCATTATCACGGGCGTATATTCCAATAACAGAGCAAAATAACGAATTAGATTTCAATGAACAAATATGTATAATTCAAGAAGCAAGCATTTCGGATGAAATGTTGACGGAAATAAAATTGAATACACTTAAAGACGCAGAATTAGAGCAGTTAAAGACAATAATTCTGAACGGATGGCCAAACAATAATAAATCACTAAATAATTCGATTAGACCGTATTTAAGGTATAAAAGCGAGCTTCTAGTCGAAAATGATATAATTTATAGAAATAATAGTTGTGTAATACCCAGAATGTTAAGGAAAAAGGTACTTGAGAACATTCATTATAGCCATTTGGGTTATAACAATTGCATTAAATTAGCGGAAGAGTCGGTATTTTGGCCCACAATGCGAAACGAAATTAAACAGTTGATTGATAGTTGTGAAATATGCCAAAAATATAGTGCATCTCAAACTTCAGAACCGTTAAAAACGCACGAAATACCAACATTACCGTGGTTTAAAGTAGGTTGCGATATATTTCATTGGCTAGGCAGAAATTATCTAATTGTGGTAGATTATTATTCAAAATACGTAGAATTGGAAGAGTTAAATAAAACAATGACTTCGTTCAAAGTCATCGACTCTTTTAAAAAGATATTTGCCAGGCTGGGGGTACCGCAAGAATTAGTTAGTGACGGAGGACCTCAATTTACGTCGGTAGAATTTGAGCAGTTCGCGAAAAGTTGGAATTTTCAACATATAGTATCCTCGCCAACTAATAGTCAGTCGAACGGGATGGCAGAACGCCATGTTCAGATCGCAAAACGGATGCTAAAGAAAATACTGGATGATCAAAAAGACATTCATTTAGCATTATTACAATTAAGAAACGCGCCAGTATTTGATAAAAGTTCTTCAAACGAAATTTTAATGGCAAGAACACTCCGCAATCCATTATTACCAACACCTAAATTAAAATTGAAATCTCGCTTAGTAAATAGATCGAAATTTAAAGAGTTTCTAACAAATAATCAACAGAGACAAGCTAAGTATAATAACACGCGAAAAGGGGTAAAAAAATTGAAAATATTGATGCCTGAGGCACCAGTAGTAATACAACTCAAGCCAAACTCAATTTGGCATACAGGGAAAATTGTTAAGCAGTTAGGTGACCGTAGATATAAGGTTTTAGTTTATGATAAAGGTAATTTTGTAAGAAATAGGAAGTATATCAAACCCTCAGTGTTAAGAAAAGAACAGGAACGCCTAAGTAAAAAATGGCAACATAATAAAAAGGTAATATCATGGGGTCCTGTTCTAGTTTCTGATGAGGAGGAGAAAGTAATGTTAGAAAAGTTAGAAGGATTAAATCCGCAGTTAGATGTGGAAAATGAAGTATCTGGAGAATCGACGAGTAATCAAGTACCAGATAAAACCATTAATCGAGGACGCGCTAGGAGAGAGATCAAACCTCCGAGGCGTTATAGACAGTAGGTAATAAGTTTAGTTTAGAGTAGACAATAAGCTTAGGGGACATTAAGTGATTCAATTTGAATATGTAAATAAAGTAAATAGCTTTCATTGTAAAGAAGGAAGATGTAGTGTAGAGTATCTGTTGAGATACGTCTATGGTTTCTCTCTGGCATGAAATGACAAGTGACATTTCATATGATCACTTTGGGATTGCTGATCCAAGACCTCATGTAAGATAGACGTTAATAAAGTGTTCCTGAATCATCGGAGTTGTTTGAACTCATCCACCATCCCACTTGTATCCAATACATAACATCACATAGTTCGCTTGAAAGATGTTTTGCATTTATATGTTTTTTTAGGTTTCCTTTATAAAAAGTTGTAAATTCACACTGATCGCATTGGAATTTTTGTTGTAAATCTTTTGAAAGATGCTTTGCATTTATATGATTTTTCAAATGCTCATTTGTAAGGGCTTTAAATTTACACTGATTGCATTGCAATTTTTGTTGTGAATCTTTTGAAAAATGCTTTGAATTTATATGGATCTTCAGGTTTCCTTTATAAAAAGTTTTATATTCACACTGATCGCATTGAAATTTTTGTTGTAAATCTTTTGAAAAATGCTTTGCATTCATATGTTTGCTTGGACGATTAATTTTATGTTTTTTCAAGCGCTCATTTTTTTCGGTCGTTTTAAAATTACTAAGCATTTCCTTTGCAATTTTTTGCAATTTTGAATATGAGTGCTTTCTGTCTATATGTTTCTGATAAATATGTCTTTTTATCTGGAATTTGTATTTACTTGTATATTTGCCTTGATCACATTCAAAACAAGTAGCAAATTGTTTAGGTTTATTTGTTTGGCTAGTCGTTGTAGTAATACTGTTTCCATTTTTCGTATTAGTTGTTGCAGATGATTTATGTTCTATAAAATTACACTTTCTTTTGTGAAAGTATCTCCACACATACGAAAAGCTACCCACTCTGCAACGTTGACATTTTTCGAAAGAGGCTTCATCCAAAACATCTAAAAACTCACAATTGTGAATAAAATAAACAATTTTTTCATTTGTTTCAAAGTTGCATAAACGGCATCTATAAGATTCCAGTGAATCGTAACAGTCAATCGACATTTTTGATAACGTCAAATTGAATTAAAACATCAAAAGTTTAATATTTCTTATTAAAAAGTAAGCCGTTAATATAACCATTCATTTGATACGTTAAAACTGCTTTTTTTGAAACTGAGATGATAGTAGCACAACACTTTATTAGATGAAAATCTAACCTTATTTCTAAACTTTCATTAGTAACATTCAGCAGACAGAACCGCAGCGGTTCACGCCCATTCGTTGCTTGGTGAGTAAAAGCTGTGTCTGCTGAAAGCACTTTTTATTTCTGTTAATCTGTCATTTTGCCTAGCAAAACGTCAAACATCGAATTTTAAAATAAAAAATCGTGTTTTTTTCTAATAACCGACATGATCTAATAGCTGTATTCATAGTCGCTTCTTAAGCTTGACCTCAGTCTCAAGCATTGCTCAAGTCCCGATTGGTATTCACAGACAAATCTCAAGCTCAAGTTTTAGTGTGCGCAAACGCTCTTACATGATTTTTAGTGTGCGCAAGCTTCCTTTGCGCGATCTCAAGCTTGGCTCAAGCAAGGACCTGTCTCAAGTCCGACGCAAGTCGCGATTTGCAGGTTAATGTCCGATTTTGACGTTTGAAAATATAGTTATTTAACTCACAAGGCCGCAAATAGGCATTTTGCAAGGCGAGTGATTTTGATGGCCAAGACCGAAGGCCGAGGCTTCCAAACTACAAGCCTTTGCAAAAGCGTTTTCGGAGGAGTGACTCACAAAGTTTTTTGTGCCGCTGCCGATTTTTTATTTTAAGAAATAAAAAGAGTTTTTTATTAAAAAAAGTTTTTTCTATGTTATGGCAACGCTAAGTTAAAAATCCAGATGTTCTGTTTATTAAAAAAAGATATTTACTTTGACATTTCAAAAGTTACCTATTTGCGTTCTTAAAAAGTAAAATTGCTGTTTTCTGAAAAAATCGATACTCTAGCACACATTACGGCTTAGGAACTTTGGGGGCCTATCCATTAATTGTAACATTATACAATACAAATCGTTAGTTGTCATTGATAAATGTCTGACAATTGAAAACTACAGCAAATGTCATTGTAATCATTTTCTAGCCTAGGCTGGCAAGACGCCGTTTCAGGCCGCTTTGGACACGTTGAAAATTATGTTTTGCAGGCGCAAGACACAAAAAAGTTATTTCGTGCGGTTTATAACAATGAACAAGTTTGTAGTTTTTTGACAAATTGAACAATGAACACAACGTGATAATGCCAACACGATGTGTGCGGGATGCTGCAAATTTAATAGAATTTTATATTTAAGCGGCGCTATAGGCTTAGCAAAGATAGTGTAGTGAATGTAGGATTGCCTTAAAATTAGTGGAAAGACAGATATTACCTACACTTATTAGTCAAAAAAAAACTAGGTTATTTCAAATTTTGTCAAAAAATTAAATCATTGTTACAGATCAATATAACAAAAAAAGTTACAAAGAATAAATAATTGTAAAGTAATTTTATTTTGTAACACCTCCTACTGGTAAAAATAAGTACAAAAATGTAAAATTTTTATTAGTGTAAATTATAATTGTAAGGTATTGTTTGCAGAAACATAGCAGACAAAACAGCAGTTGACAACCTTAATCTTTACAGACTTCTTAAATAGCTCTTACTACTGAGTACTCTGACAACTCTTCTAAATCACAGTTACTGTAATAAAAGTGGGTAAAGGTTTGGTAGGATTTATTAATGTTGCACTTCCATTGTCCCTCTCAAAAGCGCGCAGGTAGAGCTCCGTTAGCTTCTGTCTTTTCTTACTTTAGCAGCTTTCACTGCTTTCAAAAGTTCAGTCTCTGTTTTGAGGCAAATATGATAATGGTCTAGACCGTTCGCTTTTCTTGAACTGCATCCGTCTTATAACTTTCCACACTATTGGAGTTGTCCATGCGCGACTACAACAAACGTTTTGTTGTTTTTGTACACGCAGTCTTTTCGTTTATAATGCAAATTTTATGAAGTTACTGTACACGTATTCTGTCAGTACGGATGTACTCACTCGTCGCCATTCTTTTTTTGCAGAAATAACACAAAACTCTTTCGATATGACCTCTGCGGTATCGAGTTATTATTTGACCTGTCACTTTAAAGTAAACATAAACACGTAAAATGACTGTCATGCGTCAAAATTGCTAAATTTTAAACCTAACAACAGAAAAATTACTACTTTTGTGACTGCAGCAAGACGCAAACAAGCGCTTTTCCGAGAACGGCCAAAGCTTCAGCTTGAAACGAATTTAAGTCCGACTCAAGCTTGAGCTTAAGATACGACTATGAATATCAGTATAAGCTACTCTGATCTGGGAACCGATTCTAACTCACTATCGAAAATGTTTTGATTCAAATTCTGACAAAATTAACTACATTTGTAAAAAAGACACTTTTTAAATCCACACCACATTTCAATTAAACTATTGTCTTAAAGCTTACCTCTGTTATTATTTGTTAGAAAATTTTGTTGAGTTGATTCACAAAACACTAATTCTCTCTTATTTAAAAATGATATTAGCAGACCCCCACAAACCAAATAGTAAACAAAACTCTAATCCGACGTTGCCCGCCCTTGCAATTTTTTACAAAAATAACAAACTTTTATATTGCACCACGCTTTAGCTTTGTAGGCACGTACCTTGCAAACAAAAAGCGTGTGGCAACGTATATACTCTGCGCTTAGAATGCTCTTTTTATGCATTAAAACAAATTGCCTACATCCTGACTTCATTCTATTATAGCTCTATAGGTCAAATAAACAAGTGTCACAAACATGATTTGTAAAACGAGTGTAACATGCAATATTTTTATCTCGCTTTTATTAATATGTATGATTCAATATTAAGATTATAAATAATACATCTGGGGGCCAATTCTGTAACTTTTTTTTAACTAAATATGTGGTTAGAAAAGCGCGTACAAGTTAGAAAATCAAATTTGTTACCTTTGAACGCACGAAAAGTGCAAGATGTGTGACAGAAGTGCGAGTACGACATTCGACCGAACAACATGTCTGATAACATAGTGTGCTTATATTGCAAAATTAAAGCCCAAAACGGGTCTAAATGCTTGAACTGCAGTCGAATATTTTACCCAAAGTGCGTCTCAAGACGCAACATTGAAGTGCTTGATTCGGCGACTGTAACCTGTTGCAAAAAAGTCGAAAAGTGCTCTGAATTAAAGGAAGATAGTAAGGACAATATAATCGTGTTATTTTTAAAAACTGCTGCATTTAAATGTATAATAAAAAGCGCAATATCAAGTGAGATAAGAGTTCTTCAAAACGAAATTAATGTATTAAAAAATTAAATCGATACTCTCAAAGAAACCAATGTTGAAATGATCCGGCTATTATCAGCAAATAACGCAAACCGTAGAGACTTCAACAATGAACCGGACAATCTACAAACAATTAACAAAAATCACAAAGTTGCTCAAGAAGAAATTGGAAAAATTCATGACTTTGTCGAAGAAGAAAAAAACCCTTCAAATAATTTGGATGATTCCTCGAGCCTGGACGATATTGTAATCAGCGGGCCAACTAAAAAACTCGAAACAAGAAATCAACTGATAAGGTCTGTAGATATGATAGACAAAACAAAATCAAGGTTCAATAAATCAACATTTGATAAGAAATCTGATGTAAACAATTCCAAACCTTATTTAAAAGATGATGATGATTGGAAACTAGTAGCAAGAAAAAAGCACAAAAGATCATCTGAGATGACAATACTGGGCAAGGCCTCGAAAATCGATTTGGCAATAAGAAGAGCTCCGAAAATGTTCTTATTTCATGTGTACAGACTAGATCCCAAATGCTCTACTGAAAATGTCGAAGATTTCTTAAAATCTAATGCAATTGATCAATACCAAGTGGAAAAATTGCAGTCTAAATTTCCCAATAATTACTCCCCCTGTAAAGTTGCGGTGCCGGAAGGTCTACAACAGAAATTCACTGACCCAGAATTTTGGCTGGAAAATGTCAGAATCAATCGTTTTTTTCGCCCACGCGGAATGAAGCCTGCCACCTTGTAAATAATAGTGTACAGTATAAAAACAATAAATATTATACAGTATACTACCAAAATACTCGGGGTCTACTTACAAAAACCACAGAAATATTTAATGATACATCGGCGTGTAGCTTTAAAATAGTAGCCCTAACTGAAACATGGCTCAATGATTCAATTTTTAGTGGTGAAGTTATTCATAATGAGTATAATGTCTACCGTGCTGATCATAATTTTGTGGAAACCGACACCCGTAGAGGAGGTGGGGTTTTGCTGGCCGTACATCAACATATTAGATCATCTATAGTGAACGTCAACAGACAACAACTACCTGATCAGAAGGACATGTTAGCAGTCAAGACTACTGTTGACTTTTATTTTATTTAATTTTTATTTATTTTATTTATTTTATTTTTCTAATTTATATACCTCCACCTGTAACTGCAAACCTTCTTGAATTAGTTTTAGATTTTATTGTGTCCTTGGAGTTTCTGCATAGAAAACATATATGCATTTAAGGGGATTTTAATATACCCAGCTAGCTATTCTGTTTTTTTAGATACCGGTGCCGAAACTCAGTGTGTAAGAGTACTCAACGATTTTTTATACTGCATAAATCTCTCACAGAGTAACTTTGTTCGAAACAAAAACAACAGTATTCTAGATTTAATCTTACATAACAATAAAAAATGTGTTGTTGAATATGCGAAAGATTTACTGGTACCAGAGGACAAATACCATCCTGCAGTTACTTTTTCATTTCACTTTTTTCATCTCACAAATAAAAAACGCGATCTTTCAATTAATTTTGATAATGACTTTAACTTTAGAAAAGCTGATTATACATTAATGTATGATGCAATTCTTAATGTGGACTGGTCTTTTCTCTCTCAGGAGATTCATATTGAGACTGCTTGTGACTTATTCTATATCAAGTTTTACGGTATTCTTAATCAATATGTTCCTCGCTACAAAAAGTCATCTAATAAAAAGTATCCTCCATGGTTTAACTTAAACATTATATGTAACATCAAAAAAAAGGCTAAATGTCATAAAAAATATATAGAAATTAGGAACCTCGTAGAATTACATAATTTTAAAGCTCTAAGGGCAATAATTGAAACCGATGTTAAAAAATCTTATGAAAACTACATTCGAAAAGTTGAAGTAGACATTAAAAAAGATTCAAAAAAGTTTTGGTCTTTTATTAAGAACAAACGTGTAATTTCGGGTATACCCAATTGCATGAACTTTAATGGTACTGAGCTACGGCAGTCACAAGATATATTAGACTCTTTTGTTATGTTTTTGAAACAGTCATTCTCAGATAACTTAAGTAATATTACAAATATAATAAATAACAACCACACTCTCCACCAAGATAACATCTGCGTAGATAATGTTACACAAGATGATATTATTAAAGCTCTTGCAAAAATTAAATCGAAGAGCACTGCCGGTCCTGACTTAATTCCAGCACTTCTTATACATGACTGTCGTTTTGCTCTTGTTAAGCCGCTGTTAATACTATTTAATCTATGTCTAAAAAATCAAGCAATACCAAATTTGTGGAAAACCTCCAAAGTTGTTCCCGTGTTCAAAAAAAGCGATAGGTCAAACATCACAAACTACAGACCTATTTCTCTCATCTGCAATTTTTGTAAAGTTTTTGAGTTTGTTCTATACAACAAAATATTTCCTGCGGTCAAAAACCACATACTTCCACAACAACATGGATTTTTTAAAGGCAGATCTACCATTACTAATTTGATCACTGTGTCGCAATATATTGCAGAGTCTATCGATGAAGGTTCTCAGGTTGTCGTCATATATCTAGATTTTTCCAAAGCTTTTGATCGATTAGATCATCAAATTTAAATTAATAAACTCTATACCTTTGGACTGTCTGACTCACTTGTTAATCTTTTTACCTCATACTTGTCTGGCCGTTTACAGTACATATATGTTTATGGGAACACATCCGGCAAATACTTTTCGTCTTCAGGTGTTCCACAGGACACAATACTTGGTCCTTTGCTATTTAATATCTTTATAAATGACATTAGTAAAAACCTTAGTGTTGATTTTCTATTGTATGCAGATGACATAAAAATATTTAAAAGAATCCAATCTCTAGATGACTGTTCAATTCTTCAGCAGAATTTAATGCAAATTACTGATTGGTGTCACAACAATAATCTGCAGCTAAATACAGATAAATGCCGTCTGGTGTCTTTCACAAACAAAACGACAGTCATTAAAAACGATTATTTTCTTGGTAATGAGCCTATAACCTACTCTCTTACTTTCAACGACTTAGGCGTCATTTTTGACTCTAAATTTTCTTTTGTTCCTCACATTAATAAGACATTGTAAGAGGCTACACGAAGTTATGGTTTCATTGAACGCTGCACTAGAGAGTTTAATGATATTGATGTAATTAAAGTTTTGTATAACACTTATGTACGCTCAAAATTAGAATACGCATCTCTTATTTGGTCCCCTGTGTATAATTTACATATTGACAATTTAGAACAAAATCAGCGCAAACTCTTAAAATATGCATGGTATAAAAGTGAGGGATTATATCCGTCACAAAGGTTTTCTCACACAACTTTATTAAACAATTTTGGTTACGTTACTCTCAGCCACCGTCGTGCCTATTAGTATTTAATCACTTTGTTTAAAATATTGAATAATATGCTTGACTGCGGTGACATATTGACTAAATTTTAGTTCTATGTACCCCGTATAAACACTCGTCGCAACATAATATTTCATCCACCTACACCAAGAACGAATGTCTTAAGATGCTCACCAGTTTTTGCAATGTGTTCTACATACAATTCTCATCCTGATTTAGATTTTTTTCTCCAATCTTTATCTGATGTTAGGAAACTAGTACCACATTAAGAAGGTTTTCATTGCCTACTAAAGTTCAGGTTTACTTCATTGGCAGAGTTATTTCACTTTAGTTCCCTAGTTCCCTTAGTTCTCTTAATTTCTTCTTTTAAGCTTAGATTTAGTTTTAAGTTAAAATTAAGCTCATATATATGTACATATTTTAAAATAATTATTAATTATTAGCTATAAAAACTTACCATGTACTCACTATATTGTAACATTTGTTCTACTCACCGTTAATTGGGTTCTATACCTGTTGAGTGAGATGTATTAAATTAAAAATTAAAAAAAATAAAACATCACGTGTGTTTTTGCCACATTTTCAGATTAGTTGTAATGTAAGTAGAATAAATGACCTTCTTAACTGTTCTATTAGTGTTCGTAGCGCATAATGGCTTTTTTAAATAAATACTAGCTGGCCCGGCGAACTTTGTTCCGCCTTAGTTTTGTTATTTTATTTTTTATTTTTGTTGTCATTTGTTTTGTTATTATATGTCAGATGCGTTTACGTTTTATATTGTATGTCACGTCACACGGAATGGGATAAAAAATAGTCTTTGTTAGGCTACTGGTTCTAAACGACCACTCCATCATTTTTCAGCCAAATCGGTCATAAATAGATATAGATTTTTAAAATAAACGACCCCAAAAACTTTAAAAATGATACCCAAATTAATTATTCACATTTATTACCCTTATCACATTTATTTTGCAACTCTCTTTAACATAAATATTATTTTCAAAATCAACAACCTGAAATTTCTCGAAAATAATACCCATATCGTTTTTTTACATTTTTATCCCTAGAACACTCTCTTTTCATCCTCCTAAGAGTAATTTTTTAGAAAGCAGGAAACATACTTATTTATTTTTTTTTTGAGAACTTAGGCAATTTATGGGAAAAATTATGAAAACGACATCAATCTTTAGACATTTAGCCCTCTTTCCGTCCTATCAAGGATTGATAATATTTTACTTCTAAAATTTCGGATTTAAACATAGATATTATTTTTAAAATAAACAATCCAAAGTTTTGAAAATCATACTAATATTGGTACATGTCATTTTTTGCTCCTATCCCACCTCTTTTTATCTCCTTGTTAATAAAAAGTATTCTATTCTTTTCATTCAAATCCAGTCATCATAATTTTCCATACAAACTTTCACCCAAAGTTGTTATATGGGAAGTTGTCTCATGGAAGACGATAAAGACGGCCACTGACGATCCAAGGTCCAACGCCACAGTCGTACTGCGGCGTTGGCGCGTTGGATCGTCAGTGGCCGGCTTTACATGTAAACGCACGGTCCGACTTTGGTTGGTGGTGGGGGAGTAAATCGATTTATTTGGAACAGTCATTTGCCGAGCCTCACCGAACGTTTCCGACATCGCAATTCAAATTTTGATTTAACCCTTCTTTTAGAGGGTGTTTTCTGGGATAAAAAGTATCCTATAGCATTCTCCAGGCTCTAAACTACCACCTCATCAATTTTCAACCATATCGGTAAAGCCGTTCTTGAGTTATAAGTGGAGTAACTAACAGACTTTCTTTTATATATATAGATATGAATTTTTAGTGCTAATTGGAGAGCTTGGCCATCAAAAACAGAAAAATAGGGCATGAATGTAGCGAAAAAGCAATGTGGAACCGTGTAGAAATAGATGAATAAGAGCTACTTTTACTGGAGTGTCGAACGAGTATGCAAAAGGGGGACGGGAAAAGCAATGTACCGCCAATGCTTGAAACCGTTTTGAAAAGATTCCTTTATAAATAAGCCAATAAAATAAAAACTATTTTACTTTTACAAATCATGTACTATTATTTATTTTTTTAAAGCAATCGATTAAATAAAACGTTGTTTTTTTTTATCTCGTTGGTTGATTTTGCTTTAAGGTAATTTTGTCTATTTTTATTTGATGCTTTCATATGTTTCTGCAACGGGTTTTTTTTGCATTAGACCTTAAGCCGTTAAAAAACCAAGTTTTATAAGCAAATATAACGGATATTGTCTGTGCGATAACCGTTGTTCATAAAGTGGATGTCGTTCAATATTTTCTACTTAATCCTAACGCATCGACACCACAATCCACATTTTTCAAAATAGTTCGTTGAACACATCAACACGAGTGCAGATGTGAATGAAATTGAGATGTTATCCACTCTTGCCGAATTGGGAGAGATTTTTTGTACTTTGTTGCTTAAATAAATATGGATGGAGTAGGCTACAATAGTTCAATTTTAAATTTAGTTATCTAATCGTATCATGTCGCAAAATGTGTTTTATATTATATTTTCTTTATTAAATATATTTTGTATATAATGTGATTAGTGTAGTTTTTGGTATTTTTTTATTTCATATTTTTGTAACATTCATATAGTCTTCATAGAAAGTCCTCATCTGTTACCATAGAGTTATAGATGCCATTTTTGATAATGTATTATCAATTATTCATTTTTTTAGTCTTTCATTTCAAAGTATTGTTTTTTTGTTAATATGCCAATTTCAAATGCTGAAGCGTTCGATATGCTTGCAGTATATTTCAAATGTTTTCAAAATGCGGTCATCGCCTCAAGAGTATATGCCGAAAAATATCCAGACCGACACCACTACGATAGACGGGTTTTCACTCGCATTGCTAAGCGGTTGCAAGAAACTAGCAGCGTTCACCGTCATCCCCATAACAGACGTCGTATAAGCCGTTCTGAAGCAAATATTATCAACGTTCTTGCATATGTTGAAATTTGCATGAGTATACGGCAGATTTCAAGAGACCTGGGGATATGCCGCACAATTATTCACAAGATATTGAAAGAACACAAGTTAGTGTTTCTACTGTTTAAATAGCATTTTTTTCAAATATGTTTTTCAGATTGCACCCGTATCATATGGTACTTCATCAAACCTAAGTAGAAAGAGATTTTATCGCAAGACTTGACTTTTGCCATTGGCTTCTAGGTATGCTAGAACAAGAACCCAGACTTTTGTCCAGAATATTGTAGACCGACGAGGCTACATTGAGCAGCGCTGGAACAATTAATTTGCACAATATGCATTATTGGTCTGCAGAAAACCCACACTGGATGCGAGAAATACAATATCAGGGCAGGTGGAGCGTTAATGTTTGGTGTGGTTTAGTTGAAAACAAAGTCATAGGCCCATATATATTCAACGAACCGCTTAACGGTCATACTTATTTAGAGTTTTTAATAAATATATTACCTCTTTTGTTAGAAAATGTGTCCTTACAAACTCGACAAGTTATGTTGTACTAACATGATGGATGCCCAGCACATTTTGCAGTAAATGTTAGACATCATTTAGATGAGCTGTATCCTGAAAAATGGATTGGGAGAGGAAGTTTATTTCCATGGCCACCAAGATCGCCAGACTTGACGTGCTTAGATTTTTATTTGTGGGGAAGGGTAAAAGATTTAGTGTACGGTACTAGACCAACAACACAAAAACACTTCAAAGTATTTCAGCAGCTGAAATTGAAGCAGCTGTAAACTCCACTTGGCAAAGATTGCTTCTTTGCATCCAAAATGACGGAAAGCAGTTTGAACATTTGACAAACCACTAGATATAGTACCTTGGTTGATTTTTGTGTGTTTTGGTATAATACGTGTATTTTTTATATTTGTGTGATAAACAACATTAAATTAAGAATTAAAACTTTGTTTAAACTTTGTTTATTTTATAATCAGGTTTGTAAATAGGTTAGTCTAATATTCTCCGTATCAAGCGTATTGCTAAAAGTGTAATACCTGTCATACTCCTTTCACTTTTTCACTTATAACTTTCGATGCAAAAAAGCTATCGACGTGCGGTTTTCAAATTTGAACTTGTTTTTTAATTTTCTTTACATTTATGTAAAGATTTATATACTATTCCATTTAAATTTTTAAAGAAAATTGTAAAAGTTTAATTTTTCTTTGCACAGTGTTTTTTATCACTGGAAAAACAAAGTTAAATTGTTTAATTTATCACATATTATATAAACCAAAAAGTTATCTCTCCATTGACACCAATTTTGTCAAAATTTATTGATGCAAGCCTAAGATATGGACGTTTTCCGCATTGCATATCCCCACCCTCTTCCTACTCACATTTGACAAATTAAAGTAACAAGTGCCAGATCAAATTTGTGCAAAATTGTCTTATCTTTGCAATAAACATATTTTTGATTAACGTTTACTAGACTTTTAATGAAAAAAAACGGTTTTTTTAGTTAGTTGTGACGATTTCGCTCTCTGGCGGCCAATCTAGAAACTTAAAACTAATTTCCAGCATTTTTTTTTGCCACTTTTGTTAGAAATTTTTTTATTTCAAAGCTCTATGACAAGTGGTTCCTGAGATATAGCTGGTGACCTTTCTTAACGGGACACCCGGTACAGATGCTTTGGTTTCATTTTTTTTCCTTCTTTATTTAATTTTTGTGCTGTTTCTTAATTTTTGAGATCTCATAATCATTGATTTTTTTGTTATTTATAATCTTTGATGTAATTTAGCAATTGTTTTTTTTTCTTATAGATTTTCTTGATTTGTGTGCACACGTTATCAGCTGCTAACTTCATCCAATTATTTCTCATGTTTATTTTCTTTCTTTCTTCTTTTGTTGTTTTTTTATTCTTTTAGTCAATAGTCAAAGTTATAAGTCATGAATATCCTTTAATTGTTTCTAACGTATATTTACTTTTTAGTTGTTAATTATTACTTAACCGATGTAATTTTATGTCAAGTCACCCAACTATTAAAATGAAATACTTATAAGATATTTGAGATAAACATTATTGCTTTAATATAACTAAGTTCTTGTTTGAAACCTTTTAGATTGAAAAAACCAACTTTAATTTTATTTTTAAATTGTTTTATTTATTTTTTTTTATAATTTGTCAAAATTTAATTAATTTTAATAATTTACAGATTGGGTCAACACTTACGTGTTCACTATTTAAAATTCAAACATTTTGGTCTCTTATTTATCCAATTAACAAGACAATAATTAAAACTTCGGTTTTCAAAATTAAAAATGTTTTTATTTATTTTATTTTTTAATTAGGACTGTTTACTATGGAATTTTTGTGAATTGTAATACTGTCGTCTATGTCATCAAATACAAGTTCTAAAGTTTAAACCAATGCTAGGTGCGAAACTATAGAATAGTTGCGCAATTAATTGTCACCGCTTTTAACAAAAATTAGACCTCACACCTCACGTGGGCTGTGACGACAGACTTTAAACTTCTATTTTTTTCTTAATTGACAACTGACACCAATGACAAATCTGTCAGAACTCACAACATAAAACTCTAAATAGATAACAGTGATTCTAACCGCACATTTTCAAAATCAGATATTTGATGTTTATTATTTAAGTTTTATAAGATTTTTCATGAGAGCTTTTTGCATTAAATTACTATAAAAGATAACAAAAAATTAAGGAATAGGAGAAATTATATTAAATTATTCGATTTTTTTTGTAATAATGGTAAACTGACAAAAAAGTATTATCTTATTAGAAATTTTCTTTTACTTTTGAGAAGTTTCAGCGATTACAGTAAAACAATTATTTGGATAACTCTCACACGTCGTTTTTTTCACTTTACGTATAACGGAGTTTAAAATATATAAAGTAAAAGCATTGCTGGAAGTGAAAATACATTCGATGGAGATAATAACTATAGCGGCATGAGATTCTTAATGGCTTTTGCCTTATAGAATGCTTTGATTAGAATATCTGCGTTTTAGGTAATATCTATGAAAATTTATAGTAACTCAGAATGACCCTAATTTTAAATCGTCTTTTTGCAATTAGAAAAGATAAGGCGCAGACGTTCTTCTTAAGATATGATGAAGAATTTTGAAATGTCAACTTTTGCTGCAGATACGTAAGCAAAAATGCCCGCTACTGCTCGTGGACCAGGATTTCCGTTAAGTGAAAAACATGTTTAAATAAACAGCCTTTTATGCAGTGCCCAAAAAGAAATAAAAGCTTGTTAAAATAAGCAAGCCGATTGGTACCTTATATTTACGTCTCTTTAGAAGTTTCGTATTAAACTGAAGATTTGTTTGTAGAGAAGTGTAGTGAAGGGAAAACAACTATTTTATTAAGAAACACTAATTTTATATATGAAAAACCAACACAAATATCAAAACACTAAAACTAATTACAAAATTTATAGTAATAAGGATATATGGTAAATTCTACGACACACTATAATATTTCTGTGTAACACTAACAGAAATTAATACATTATAAGTATTTAAAAACACCTAAAAAGGTGTTTTTAGGTGTAAAGCACACAGGGATCTAGAACACCCTGGATGATTAGGTCTGGCCGTCTATGACGAATTTTACGAACAGTCGTCAGCGAAACGTTCCAATTAATTCCTAAGATTTAATATCTTACACGAGCTAGGTCGTAGAGAGCAAAGTGGGCACCTTTAGCAAACAGTGCCTGAGAATAAAAAAAAATCAAAACAAAGGTTCAACTGTGCATAAAATGATACGTACTATTGGAATCCGTAGCTTGCTTTCGTGAATTTGATCCCGTATACGTTGTATATAAGGTATACAAAATTTGAAGTACACTCCACGACTCAGACAGCCCGCATTACAATCAAATATTTGCAAAATATCTGCGCCAGCATCAACTTGCATTTTTAAATACTTGATAATAGTATTAGTAAGCAGATTTAATAGCTTATGAGATTGCTCAGGATATGCATAAAGCCATTTTTTGACCTGACTACATGTTTTTGTGCTCCGTCCTCCTTCAATCATGTAGGCGTAGGCCATTAACGTCCACTAAAACAAAATAATTTTAAATAGTATTTACAAATTTCGTCTATTTTTATATTAAAAAATTTAAAGAAAACTATCTACTATCGCATAAAATTTCTGTATTATTTTTTTACAAAGGCAAAAGAAAAACTGACTGATCTTATGTTAAAATAATTTAAAAAACTCTCTCTAAAACATTTTAGACTTACTGGAGCTGCACTAAAGCCAAACAGAGGCAAATTCGGAAGCCAAGACGCTTCCATGACTTCCTTGGTTTTTAGTATGGCCTCTACGACATTGCCGAGACGTTCTCTAATATTGTCTGCATTAAGTATCGCATCCATATTTTCAATTCAAGCCAAAAGCAACAAAGTTGACAAGCGATATGTCACTTTTGACAATGACAACAAACCTACTCTATGCACGTACACAAACCACAGAAGAAAAAAAAATAGACTACTTAAGTGATGACGTATGAAGTTAGTTTTTTTACAAACAAAAGTTATGTTGCGTCATAAAAACAATAAGATTGTTAACAACAAAGTGTTTGTGACAGTGCAGGATACGTAAAACAATTAGTAAAAAATGTTAAAAAAGCTAACCTTGTATGCAACTTTTATTTCTTTTTTGCACTCATCGCAATGTAAGTGCGGTGTTTTCCGATTGTTTCTAATGAAATAATACGATTGTCTCGCACTTTTCTTTATACTTTGTTGCCGAATATATGGTAGAAGGTTTGAAACAAATATTGTGTATATAATTAGAAAAAAAATTGTACCAAACTTTTTCGGAAAAAAACAGCTTTTATGCGCACTAATGCAGAACTCTTGTCAGCCGTCTTGCAAACAGAATGCTCAAGTCGAATCGGTTATTTTCCAAAGTCGTTAGGTAAATAACTTTTACCTGCTTTTGCCATTTTTGCATGTTGACTTTACGACTGTGACGTCAGAATCAAGTAGTCCTAATATAAATGTGTCACTTGTCAATTTGCAGACTGACAATTGACAGCTGACAAACTATATCGGAAAAGCCGCAGCCATTTGCATTTATTTGCAAAAATATTAATTAAAAATTTGCGAAATTAAAATATTGTCGCCATTGATAACAAATGTAGTTATGTCTGTGATATACGCTATTAGGAGTTTTGGCAAGACCAAAATTGCAGCGATGGGAACAAATTTTAGAGACGCTGATGTGTGACCTTCGAAGACCGATTTTTGTGATGGAAGAATAACATTAGAAAAAATGTTGACAACAAAAATTCTCCCTACCAGTTAAAGGTGCTGTAAACAAAATGAACAAAATTATCACATACTGCACGTTACTATTTGATGAGATGTCGATAGAACTCCATTTGCAGTATAATCTGCACATTGAGGGGTTTATAGGTCTTCGACACGAAAGATCTACCTAAATATAGCTAATCATGTTCTGGTAATAGGTATAATGAATCGAAAAGTTTCAAAACTTATGTAGTTTATATGTTTGTAGGCCTACGAGACACTTTTAAAAATTGGAACCAACTACTTGCAAATTACTTGTTAAATAAAAGCCCTTACGCTAAAAACAATTACTGTTGATGTAATTATGGAACGTAAACGCAGCTTGGTTGATGGTTGTATCATCCGTATGCGACCAAGGAACAAATAAATTAGATGCACTTGTTTGTGATACGCAGAAAAGTGTGGAACCACACGATTATGTGTTTGAAGTAGATTGGCACCATAGTACGAATTTAGCGCACTGCGTAAGTTGACCGAATTTCACGGTAATGAAAGTTGAAAAACATTAAAGTGTCAATTGCTGTTCAAGTGTAAGAGTCATTATGTCTAAAAACTACTTTATTTTTATGGCTTTTTTACTTAGCATATCTGTATGGCTATATTATATTTTGTTCGTTTTTGTAAACACTTCTTTCCTCTAGCTTTAACCTCCCGACATTTACAAATAAATGTCGAGGGCGTAGTGAATCATTGCTGTTATGGGCTATTGTTTACAAAAACAAGCTCTATTATAGCATTATATTGTTTTGTGTATTGTATTATTGTTAATGGTGTGTTAACATCTAGCTAACGCACTATTTTTTATTGTACTTTTGTCAATTTAATTATATATATTTTTAATAAACAATTTTTTCTTTCAATATTAAAAAAGAAGCGGTAAACGATTGAGACCGAATACGACCGAATGGTTCCAAAACCCTTTAAGCCGATTTTAAGGTGGCGCCACTAGAATGTTACCGGCCGTTAGCATTACAGATTACATTCTATCAAAGATAGGGTTTTGTATGAAACCATCAAAAACCAGCAACGAGAAAGGTCTCAATTAAAACGTGGTCTCAAAGCAAGCACGTATTTTTATCATCTTTATAGAAATAGCCTATAAATACATCACATGGTCTTTCGTTCAAGCCGGATTAAGCAAAATTAATCAAATATTATCTAATCAAATATTATCAATCTTCTCATCGATCGACGTGTCGAGAATTTTATGGTCTCCAACAACACTGGAAAAAATCAAAGAAATTCCCCGTCATCCAAAATCAACATCCAAAGAAGGACCCGTTTAAGAAAAGAACGAGTCCTGATCTCTGCTAATTCCAATATATTCAACTCAACGTCCAAGGAGCGACCCGTTTAAGAAAAACACAAATTTTGGTCTTTACTTGTAATTCCAACAGCTTCAACAGGCGCAAGGTCAGTCTATTTCATAAAAAAAAACCTTAAGTTCACATGTTTCGATGCTTAATATTGTATTATTCTAGTATTTTATAGTAAGATGGCTCTTCATCGTAGATATTTATGTAATACTTAATTTAAATATAATTTTTATGCTTTTCTTACAATATTTTTTTAAAAAGTCACTAAAATTTAGGAACAATAAAAAATAAAATGTCCTCTCTTCGTGAATTAAAAAATTTAAATAGATGTGCAAAATCTGCGCTCACACGTCACGAAAAGTTCGCTAACGCAGTCGCAGACGGAAATTTCGACAAAACCACGTTAGAAACACGCATAGCAGATATCATAAGTACTTTTAAACATTTAACTTCTCTTGAAGATCGAATCAAAGGCATCCTCTTGTATTAAAGTCCGCATGTATTAAATAATTAATGGATTGCACCTTATAATCCATATTGTTTATATAAATATGAATGTCATATTAATGTTGAAGCATGTGGCAATTTAAAAACAGTTAAATATTTATATAAATATATTTTTAAAGATGTCGATAAGGCATTATTACGTATTCGAAACATTGAACAGGAACGTAATAATAATAATAATCAAATGGATGTTGATGAAAATTCATCTTTATCATCTTATCAAATTCAAGGTGATTATAATGAGGTAGAAGAATATCTTATAGCCCGTTATATATCACTATCGGAAGCTGCATGGCGTATTAATGATTTTGTGTTACATTTTAGTACACATACAGTTATACGTTTGTCAGTGCATTTAGAGGAACGACAAAATGTTATTTTTCGAGAGAATGATCCAAATATTCCCGAACGTTTTGATCTCTATCGAAGAACAATGTTGACTTAATGGTTTACATTGAATCGAAATAATTTCTACAATTCGAGACAATATCTATATGTAGAAATTCCACCAAATTTTACATGGATGGCATAAACAGCACGAGAATGGCGTCCACGTCAAAAAAATCGTTCTACTACACTTGCTAAAATGTATAGTGTTAGTATACGAAATAGAGAGTTATATTGTCTTTGTCTTCTATTATTACATGTACGAGGTGCAACATCTTTTGAGGATCATCGTACTGTTGATGGTAAAATTTGTCCAACATATGCTGAAGCATGTAGTAGACGAAATCTTCTTAATGAAAATATGAAATGGCAACGAGCTCTTCGTAAAGCTGTCGAACAACAAATGCCTAATCAATTGCGACAAATGTTTGTTACAATTTTAGCGTTTTATACTGTCTTAGATCATTTAGCATTATGGAACGAATTTTGTGATGCTTTAATGGAAGACTTTACAAGACATGGTTTGAACGTAATTGAAGCTGAAAACCGTGCATTATATAAATTAAAAATATCATTAAATGTACATGGTTTAACTTTAGCACATTTTAAATTACTTGAACCACTTGCCATCTATTTAGATAATAACAATGACGATGATGATGATGATGATGATGATGATGATGATGATGCAGATGATGATCGTATTGATGTTGCATTTGAACAACAACAAAATGCTGTTTGGCTTAATCAATTAAATATTGAACAAAGACACATTTTCGATAATATTTTAACATCCATCAATAATAATAATGATGATCATTTATTACAAATGAATCATTTATTTTATTTGGACGGTGCTGCTGTTACTGGTAAAACATTCCTCTATAATACAATCATTAGTTATGCGAGAGGACAAGAAATTAAAGTATTAGCAATGGCATGAACATGTTTAACAGCATCATTATTAATTGGTGGTAAAACTGTTTATTCAACATTTAAGCTGCCTGTTCCACTTTTAGGAACGAGTACATCAAGTATTCGAATTGAAAGTTCGTATGCGGAAATATTACGACAAGTAAAATTAATTATATGGGATGAAATAAGTATGGTTAATGCGATGGCCTTTCAAAAAATTAATAAAATTTTACGATTTCTTTGTCGCACACCACATCTTCTATTTGGCGGCAAAACAGTTATTGTTGATGGAGATTTTGAACAATGTCTACCAATTGTTCCATATCCTGGAACGCGTAATCAAATTGTTGCAGCCTGTGTTAAATCGGCACAATTATGGAATCGATTTGAAAAGTTCTCCTTAACAATTAATGTTCGTGTATTGCCACAACAACTTGAATTTTCTCAATGGCTTTGAATTTAGGCAATGAACGATTACTACAAATTCAATACAAGTTATCAATATAGTATTTTTCAAACACCGGAGCAATGTATCGTTGAAAATTATAATTAACTAATTAATTCATGTTTTGGTAATGTTCTTTTAAGATCTAATGCTCCATTGAAAAGTGCTATTTTAACACCATTAAATGAGATATGTGATTGAATTAATAAGAAAGTTTTATTAGAAAAAATTAATAATCCAGTAAAAATTTATTATAGTGTTGATAGTATAGAGCCGAATGATGCTAATGGTGCAATAATTTTAGAAGCGGCTAATTATCAACCTGAATTTTTAAACGGTTTAACACCAAGTGGTCTACCACCACATCGTTTAGAATCAAAAGTTGGTGCAATAGTTATGCTTTTACGTAATTTAAATGTTTGTAAAGGATTATGTAATGCGACGCGTTTAATTGTAAAATTATTGGCCCAAAATTATATTAAAGGTCAAATTGTATCGAATGATGGTAATAGATTAACAAATCAATTAGTTTTAATACCTAAAATTCGAAAACACATTTACCATTTCAATTTCGTCGAAGACAGTTTCCTGTTCGTCTCGCTTATGCATTAACAATTAACAAAACACAAGGTCAAACTTATGATCATGTATCACTTTATTTGCCAAATTCAGTTTTGCTCATGGTCAATTATATGTTGCATTTTCGCAAATTTGACAATTTTCTGATATTTCAGTATTTATTGAAAATACTGCCACTCAAGGTCGTCTTTTGCCTGATGACGAGAATACAAATATTTATACTAAAAATATTGTTTATAATGAAATTTGTAAATCAATTGAGTTTTGAAAAGATTTTATCACTAAAAAAAAAATTGATCACAATTAAAATAGTCAAATTTTAGAAGAAAAATGCAGAAAAAAAAGAAGGAAGTAGTAAAATAGAAATAAAGGAAAGAAAAGAGAAGAGAAACTTTTTTTTCTGCATTTTTCTTCTCTATCCTTCATTTTTCTTCTATTATCTTTATTTTTCTAAATTTCGCTGTCAACAAACCTCAATTTTGAGTCTATAGTACCAACTATTCAACAAGATAAAAGCAAAATAAACTAGTCAGAATCAATTGGTACCAATTGCAATTATGAAATATTCCTAATGGTTACTCATGTTAAAAAAAAATAGGCTCTATACATATTCATATGTAACGCAATGGAAATTTGGATTCAACTTTATAATAAATAAAATCGTAAACAAAATAATATTTTGGAAAGTTTGAAGTTAATAAGTAATATTTATATATACTTCAGGCAAAAGGCCGTAAAGAATTAAATCAGTGTGGTTGGTTCTAGCTATGGATCATTTCGTAGAATTTTAAAAGAAATTCTATAAGCGGGTAAATTTCTAGTTGTTGTAAATGAGATTAAAAGCAAAAAGACGCCTTATTGTGAGTTGGTACAATAGAGAGGCAAAAAGGTTTTTGATTGTATGAGCACGTTTAGACAAACGCCGAAAGAAACTTTTACACTCTGTTTTGAGAATTATATACAAAGTGAAACTAAAAAAAAACTCCAGGATTTAATATTTTGGGGAGAGGGAAAGAAATAATCACCAGAAATTTAAAATAGAAAGTTAATGTTAGTTTGGGTGGCAGTGAAAAAAGGTGTCCAAATTTAGTGATGCAAATAAAGAATAAAGTGGAATCCAGAAGTAAAACTGTGAGTAATTGACCTCACAGAATTTGTATAACACTCTTCCGGATTAATGCTTTTGATGAGTTATCTATCACTTAAATAGTTTCAAAAATTACTTCATTAACTAGTTAAGAAAATTAATTAAGATCTTAAATAGCTTAAAGAACAAAAACCAAATCGTCAATTATCATACTATATATTAGAATAATGCAATAATAAAAAATATTATTTCAGTCTCATCACAGTTATTAAATTACGAATTAAAATATTACTAATTAATTTGTCAATGATGGTTTTGTTTTAAAATACAAAATATGTGATTTTGATATAAATCTCGTATCGTCAGATGATGTAGTTTATTAAGTAATTAATAATTCAGTCATCAAAATAATTAAATCGCAGTTTAAATTAGATAATTGACGTAATTTAGCAGTCTACATTAATAGTTCTGAAAGAACTAAATACTGGCAAGTTGGTGGTCATTCGTTGGTTTGGCGTTATTTTCATAAGAAAAAATGTGCCAATTTGACAGTAAAAAAAACAAAATCGCATTTATTAGAAAAAGTAGTTGAATGTGATCAATGTGATTTTAAAACTCATTGAAGCGCTTATTTAAAAATACATAGAAGAAATAAAAGAACACGCTTCAATTGGATCGGCAAAATGGTTTCAATACGACAACTGTGAATATCAAACTAAATTTAGAGCTTATTTATTAAAACATTCAAAGATGCCTTATGGAAATTGAATTACAAACTGTCTTTAACAGCAATCTGTGTGAGTTTAAAACTAAGCATAAATCTCATTTGAGAGAGCATAAGAAATTGAAACATACTCTAATTGAATTGCATCCTAAATTCAACTGCAATGATTGTTAGTATAAAACTAACATTAGACGTTATATAAGGCGACATTAGATAATGAAACATACTCCAATTGAGTTTCAAAACAAGTTTCAATTGCAGTAAGTGTGAGTATAGAACCAGGTTCCAACATAATATGAAAAGACATAAGAAAAAAAGACATACTCAAATAGAATTGCAAGAGGTTTTTAATTGTAATGAATGTGAGTTTAAAAGCAGATGTAAATATAATCTAAGAAATCATAAAAAAAACATACTCTAAATAAATTGCAACTATTTTGACTTCCATCTGTGTGATTGTAAGTATTGAATAATAATTTGTTAAATGAATATAAATAATAGTTTTATTTCCCAACAGATATATTATGACTATAATGGGTACAAAATATCTAAACTATAGCTTATAATTATTGTAGTTTCAGATAATAAGTTCTAAATAATATAAACTAAATTAAAACATTAATTCTAATTTTTACAGTTAAAAATCATTGAAAAATTAAATAAAAAATATCAATATCATTCGAATAGAAATTATTGTAAAGCCTAAAACAAGTCAACATAGGACTGTTGTAATAATGATACGTTTCAGGTATACTGTAATAAAACAGTCTAGGTAAACGACCTGTCACTCTCGGAACAATAAAAGAAATTAGACTGAAAAGAGCTTTGCTTCGTATATCACCGTTCACAATTTTCTGTAGAAATATTAAAGCAGCTAAGTTTTTTCTAGCTATCAGCGATGTTTTATTAACAATGCTAAGAAGTTCTCGTTGATTGCAATGGCTAACCGGATAAACACCAAACATTTTATAATAATAAAATTTACAAAAGTTGCGCAAGACATTTTCAACTAATTTTTTGAAAATTTGCTGATAGGGATACCAAACCACCATACAGTATTCTATCTTTGATCTCACTAATGCATAAAATAGCAGTGTAAGACAAAAAATATTTGTACTATCCCTAGTATTTCAAATAATAAAACCAAGAGTTTTCAGCGCACTATTTGTTACTTTAACAACGTGTGAGTTAAACGATAACTTAAAATCGAAAGTTATACTTAGATCTCTAACTTCATTGCTATGATTGATTACAGATCCCTTTATATTATAGTAAAAATGCATTGTACTGTTCTTTCTTGAAAATGATACAACTTTATATTTATTAATATTCAACCTGAGGTGATTGATCTCACACCAAGAAACAAATTTATCAATATCAGATTGTAAATCTAAACAATCACCTTAACAATTTTTAATTCATCCGCAAATATGAACTTATTTAATTGCATACATTGCACTACATTATTAAAAAACATTATAAACAATAGTGGACCAAGATTTGAGCCCTGCGTAACTCTACTTACAGCCGAATAATTAAAGGACACATAACCTTTATATTCGACAAATTGAGTTCTATTCATTAGGACTGCTTTTAGTATATTCACTAGTTTCTTGCATAATTCAAAAGATTTTAACTTATGCAATAAAATACATTGGTGAACTTTATCAAAGCTTTAGATAGGTCGGTATAAATGACATCTACCTGCAGACGTTTATCCAAGATTTCCGACACTAGTTCAGTAAATTCACTGATAGTGAATAGTTAGTGGTAGTAGATCTGCCTCTTACAAATCCATGCTGTTCAGCAGCAATACTAAGAGATACATGAGGATATATTATACTTGACAAAATTAATTCAAAAAGTTTACCAAAATTACATGAAATAGCTATCGGTCTATAGTTGCTAACATCAGTACTATCACCTGGTTTGTAAATTGGAGTTACCCTAGATTGTTTCCAAACCTTGGGATATTGAGAGGATGAAATTATTAAATCAAAAATATGATACAAAGGAGTGTATAAACAACGAATGCAATCTACAACTAAGAACGCAAGCACCATGTCGGGTCCCGATACATAATTACTCTTTAACTTCTTAGCAGCTTTCTTTATGTAACTTTTTTCTACACGAGTCAAAGAAAGAACAGAATGATTATTAGTAAGATATTCAGGTTTTATTACAAAATTCACACACGGTACTAGGATCACAATGTATGTCGCACTTGGGCTTATCTCTAACATCACAATACACCCTACCAAATTGTCTTGCAAACGCATCCACAATTTCCTAGGATCATGCTTAATAGAACATTCAGCAGTTTTAATAAAGTTTGAATATTCAATAGACATTTTACGTTTTAGTTCTTGCCTAAGCTGTTTTATTCTATCAAGGTAATATTGTGATTTAGTTCTTCTGTAGCTCTTCCATGCATTTCTTTTTTCTTTAATGAGCTGCATAATTTCACGTGTATACCAATATGAAAAATTAGTTCTGCCTGGTGTAAATTTAATTACAGGAACATACTTTTTAAAAACTCGTACAAAATGCTATAGAGTTTTTGACAAGATTCCTCCACATTATCATTTGTTACAATTTCAGTCAGTCCAATCAACTCTCAAAATCGATTGATATAACTCTTGCAAATTCGCTTTACTAAAATTAAATTTTTCATTGTAACCTGTTTTAAAAGTCTCATATACTTCCACATAAAATGATAAAATGGCATATAAGCAAGGGTGATGCAAGTCTTCATTCACTAACGGTGGGCCTCCTCTTGGGATTTTAAGTTCAACATATCTATTTGACAGAACCAGATCCAACAATCTTCCATTTGAGTTTACTATAGCGTTCTTTTGCGTCAAACCAGTCAGTGATAAAAAATGTAAATATTCTCTAAATAAGTGAGTGGATTCATTTCTAAACACACTCATAAATCTCAGGTATATTGAAATCTCTAACAATGACAGCAGGTTGTGAAAATCAATCAGACTTTCAAAGTATTCAAAAAAAAGGATATAGCTGGCTAGTGAAAATGCAGGTGGAATGTAGACAGCGATTATGATTATTGTTAGCTTCATGTTGTTAATAAGAATCCTTACTGCAACCAAATCAATTTGTGCAACGGGAGATATAAAATTTAAATTTTTGACAATATATTTGCAGTTTATAGCTACCAGTGCACCCCCTATACGTCCTGTTTTACAATCATTCCTGAAAACATTGGAATGATTAAGAAACAACTCTTGCGACAATACACCGTTATTAAGCCATGTTTCTGTGAGCAAGATTATATCAACATCAGAAGCACAGACACTAGTGTAAGAGTCATCAATTTTTTGAGTTAAGCCCTCTTGCATTTTGATATATGAACCGTAAGTTTTGTTGTAGGGTATTTGATAAAGTTATAGCCTGTTGGGTAGTTTAATTAGTCTATTAAATAGTCAATTTAATAGTTTTGTCGCTTTTCGCTTCCTCTTTAAATTCTTTTCTTATTTTGTAAGCATACTTTTGCTGCGTCGATGTAAGATCTTTATTTATATACACACCATTTGCATGTTCATAATTTGTTGCAACATATTTTGCTTCTTCTCTTGACGACAATATTACCTTAATTGGTCTTATTTTATTATTTACATATTTCCTAATTCGATAATACTTAAGAACCGATACGTTTCTGTTTCCTATTTTTTGAAATAGATTATGTATTTTGTTGCCGTCATTAGCATTACGATCATCTTGTTCGTTGGATCTTTAGATTGGCCAGTATTTAGCTCTTTCAGAACTATTAATGTAGACTGCTAAATTACGTCAATTATTTAATTTAAACTGCGATTTAATTATTTTGATGACTGAATTATTAATTACTTAAAAAACTACATCATCTGACGATACGAGATTTATATCAAAATTACATATTTTGTATTTTAAAACAAAACCATCATTTACAAATTAATTAGTAATATTTTAATTCGTAATTTAATAACTGTGATGAGACTGAAATAATATTTTTTATTATTACATTATTCTAATATATAGTATGATAATTGACGATTTGGTTTTTGTTCTTTAAGCTATTTAAGATTTTAATTAATTTTCTTAACTAGTCAATGAAATAATTTTTGAAACTATTTAACTGATAGATAACTCATCAAAAGCATTAATACGGAAAAGTGTTATACAAATTCTGTGAGGTCAATTACTCACAGTTTTACTTCTGGATTCTACTTTATTCTTTATTTGCACCACTGAATTTGGACACCTTTTTTCACTGCCACCCAAACTAACATTAACTTCCTATTTTAAATTTCTGGTGATTATTTCTTTCTCTCTCCCCAAAAAATTAAATCCTGGAATTTTTTTTTAGTTTTACTTTGTATATAATTTTCAGAACAGAGTGTAAAAGTTTCTTTCGGCGTTTGTCTAAACGTGCTCATACAATCAAAAACCTTTTTGTCTCTTTGTTGTACCAACTCACAATAAGGCGTCTTTTTGCTTTTAATCTCATTTACAACAACTAGAAATTTACCCGCTTATAGAATTTTTTTTTAAATTCTACCAAATGATTCATAGCTAGAACTAACCACACTGATTTAATTCTTTACGGCCTTTTGCCTGAAGTACATATTAACATTACTTATTAACTTCAAACTTTCCAAAATATTATTTTGTTTACGATTTTATTTATTATAAAGTTGAATCCAAACTTCCATTGCGTTACATATGAATATGTATAAAGCCTATTTTTTTTCAACATGAGTAACTATTAGGAATATTTCATAACTGCAATTGGTACTAATTGATTCTGACTAGTTTATTTTGCTTTTATCTTTTTGAATAGTTGGTACTATAGACTCAAAATTGAGATTTGTTGAAAGCGAAATTTGACTTTTATTGTCACTTCTCATTCACTTCTTTCAGTTACTTGAATTTATCTAATATTTCTGAGAAAATGAACAGAAGTAGATGCAAAACTATTAGACTTGATACAAAACAACATATTCAAAAAAATCACCAATCGTTAACAAAAACTGAAATTGTTAAAACTGTTGCAGACATTTTTTCCGTGTGTACCTACACCTATTATAACAAAAAGTTAAACACCACAACTGAATATGTCTTTAGGTGTAGGAGAGTGAAGTTTACAAAATTTTAAAGGAGAGTTACGACAATTTAACAGCCACGAAAAGGGGTAATAACAAAAAAAGAGAAACATTTTGGAATTACATGTTTACAAAGGATTTACAAAGACACATTTAGGAGCTAAATACAAAAAATGTTTACTTCACAATTGACGATTTGCTCAATTATGCAAAAAAAGAGTTGGAGTTTGATGGTTCAAGATCAACTTTGTACAAAATTGTGCGATCAATCGGTTATAAATATAAAACGGTTAATAACAGAAAAATTTTATGTGAACTAAAACATGTTATTGTAGCAAGAATTGGGATTTTAAGAAAATATTTACAGAATTTGGAATCAAATGAACAAATTAATTTCATATTTTTGGATAAAGCCTAGATATTAGAAAATGGTAGAAGTAAATTAAGACGGTGGGTTCACGATACCGATAAAAACAGTAATCCTACAAAAGTTAAAGGCAAAGGAAAAAGATTTACAGTGTTACATGCTGGTTGTTCATCTGGATTTTTAGATGGATGCGCATTATTACTACACTCAAACAATAATGACAGGGACTACCACAAGACAATGGACGGCGACTTATTTAAAATGTGGACAGAGGAACAACTGTTGCCTGCATTGAATCGACTGGAGGGAAAATGTGTTGTAATTATGGACAATGCTCCTTATCCAGAAAGGATCAAATGCAGGCGTGGCTGACTGACCATGAAATAATTTTTGACAAGACAATGATCAAAAAACAATTATTCGATTTAATGAAACCTTTTCGCAAACGACAAAAGACCTACGTAATTGACAGTATTTTAAACCGATACGGACATGACGTTCTTCGCCTCCCGCCTTATCACTGCCAGTATAACCCTATCGAACTGGCATGGGGGCAGTGCAAAAGTTTTTATAACAAACATATTAATGCACAGCCTGTCTCCAAGGAGAGGGTTACACATCTATGGCGGGAGGCTGTATCTCAATGTACTTTGGGACACGAAACATGGGACATATGAGTGTAGATAATATTCCACCAATTATTATTTATTTGGGAGACGATTCGGATTCAGAATCACAACTTGACTTTGGTGATGACGATTCCAACGACACTGGCTGCGAAACCATTGAATTTATAATAGAATTGTTGTGTTGTTCACAAATTGTTGGTTGTTCATGAATATTTCCTCTACCTACCATTTACAATAAATTTTTGTTCGTTCCTTGAGTAATTCCGTTTTCAACATTAACTTGACAAGAACTGGTTTTGTTATTTGTGATTGTGACATTTAAAAGTAATATAACCTCAATAATATCCTTTTTACAATGCAAAAATGTTCATAGTTGAAAGCTATGAACCATAAAATGTGACACACCATAAAAGTCACTAAAGTTACTAGATTTGGTTACTCATGTTAAAAAAAATAGACTTTAATACAATATTAAGATTATAAAAAACCCATCTAGTAAATTTTTTCTCAGGTTGAAACATATACTGATTTAACTATTAATATTAATTATTATAACAATGCCAGTAATGTCAATGTCATTGGCATCACAACTAATAACTATACCAACCCACGTCAAAAGTCTCTAAAAACGATTGCACAAAATGCAATTTTGTTTAACTATTTTTTTTAGAAACAGTGTCACAAAATCGTTATTGTAAACGTGAAATAGAAAAAGGATTTTTACAAAGTGTAAAAATAATTCCTATCAAATAGTTTAACATTGTCATATAGATAATTTGTATAATTTAAATATTCGAAGTATAAAAAGGAAGTGCATGAAGGTCTTATAGACATATTTTGCATAAACGAGCGCTGGATCTCAGCTGGTGACTTAAATTATTTTAATACTGGTAATCTATCAATTGCCGCGGATTTTCGTAGAACTGTGTCCAGACACAGTGGGGTATGTATTTTTCTTTCAAATACTATTACTGCTTACTGTAAAATCGATGTAAAACGGTATTTTCGTAAAATACAATGTGAATTTGCGGCATTGTGCAATTGTGTTGACAATTTTTTCAAATCTTTTGACAAGGTCTTTTCTGAAAGATGTCAATTTTTCGATAATTTAAAACAATATTTTTTAACAATTCAGCACACTTATTACCGTGGCCCAAAAAAACACACTAATTTTTTGTGAAAATATGCTCGCTTATGACGTTCCAAATAATCAAACTAACTCGATCAAACTCTTTTTAGGGATCGTTTGCAAATATTAAAAATTTCAAAAACAGTTACAATTAGAATCATTGTTTTTTTAATTTATTTTCTAGCCAAAGCCAACTTATTTGAATTTGGCGTCAAAGCTTGCCATAAATTTTTAACATTGAACTGTGCTTTTACCATCGAATCAAAGTGACAGTTATTAATTTTACACCTCACTTATAATTTAATAAATCCATAAATCAACACGTCAATGAGATTAAATTGAAAGCACTTGTAGTGTTAAAACAAACAAAAAAATTAACTTTTATTAAAGAAATAAAGCTTATAATAAATAATAAGAATGACGTTCTTCAACTTCAAGACATTTGCAAGCTTTTTGAACAATTGCGTTATTGACATTCTGTTGCCGAATGCTTGGCAACAGTGGCAAATTTTGGCAACTATTGTCTAACGCAAGTCATCAAGGTTATTTAAGCGCTGTTGGAAAATCAAGTTCTTTCACTAGAAACATAAAAAAAAGTCACATAGAGTGAGGTCGCGGCTGTATTTTAACTGATAACTTGACAATCATAAAATTCGTGTATCATATGCAAAGACTCGTAAATAGTTTTGCTAAAAATACCCGTTTACAACTTCATCGTAAGATCTTCTTTCGATATCTTGCAACAATTATTAAAAAAAATTGACTCAATAACTAACAATTCACCACTAACAACTCGGTGACCGCTACAAGATTTCACTACAAAAATTTTTTGAGAAAAAACCATTTAAATTTCAAAAATTTTGAAATTATATTGACATTTAAAGTAATATATGTTTAAAAATTATGATTCGTTTACAGAAACTTATAGGCATGGCCGACTAAATGGTAATAATGACAACAGAGATATTCAACTTTAAGATTGCAAATGCAATAACTCAATGCTTTCCCGAAAAATTCTGTAAATTAAGAAATGAGTTGGGCGCACACTGGTACACAAAAGGAACTTAAAAACATGCGTGATACTCTTAACCTACTACATGATATGTCTAATCATAATTATATAAATACTTCCATTTATAAGACTACTCAACTAGCTGGCCCGGCGAACTTTGTTCCGTCTAAACAAAGATATTATTTTTAAAATAATCATACCAAATTCTTTAAAAATCATACTAATATTGATACTTGTGATTTTTTATCTTTATCCCACCCTTTTTCATCCCTTTGTTAATAAAAACTATCCTATTCTTTTCATTCGAATTCAGTCATCAGTTTGTAATTTTCCGTACAAACTTTCACTCAACGTTGTTATATGGGAAGTTGGTATATTGTCTCATGCAAGACAATACCCTCTTCCTCTTTTTTCTCTTCCTGTTTATATACTTCTACACTTCTTTCTCCGTTCTTATTCTTTTGGCTTCTTTTTTCTCTTTTTTTTCTTTACATTTACCTTTAAATTCTCTATTTCCTTCTATAAGGAAAGAGAGAATTCCTCTTTCGTTTCTTTTTTTTCTTTCGACTTTCTTAACGCTTTCACTGCTTCTGTCTTCCTTTCTTTGCATTCTTGGTCCCACCACTCGTTATTTCTCTGTCTTCCTCTCCAGACTTCTTTCTTCTTTGTAGCTTGTTCTGTTATCTCTCTTAGTTCTTCTATCATCTTTTCCAGTTCCTTCTCGCAAAACCTTTTTTTTCAGTTTTTTTCTGTATTTCTTAATTCCTTTCTCATCCCATAGGTTTATTGTTCTTTTCTTTCATCGTTTCTTTTCTCTTTCTGCGCTTTTCTCTTTTTCCTTTCCCGCTCTTAGTCTTTTTTTTAGCAAAAGAAGATTCAATTCCAATCTCTTCCCTACTGTAAATTCTTTAACTTCTTCCCATGATTATTGAATTGTTAACCCATAATCTATTACTGACTTTCCCTACCTTCTCACATAGTTCCATTTCCCGTTCCGGTTTGTTGCCGTTCAGTATCTTTCATTTATTATTTTCTCAAAATCAGTTTGAAAAATTTTTTCCTCTCGCTGTTATTTTTTCTCTTTTGTCTTTCTTTTTTTCTCTCCTCTTGTTGCCCCACTCTCTTGCTTTTTTCTTCCCTATTCTACAGTTAAAGACTCCTCATATATACAGTTTTCTTTCTCTAATCTCTCCTTCTTCTTGTTGTAATTGCTTTATTGTGTTTTCTATCTTGTTACTATAAACTGTTATTATTCTCCACCACCTATTCCTTACGTAGACCTCTCTCTCCATGTACCCTTTCTGTTTTTCTTTTGTTTTCTTTTTATTACTTACTCTCACTTTTCCCTTTCTTTTCTTTCTTGCTTTTTTTCATTGTTTTTTTTTATATTTCGGTCTCGTTTGTTCTTGTTTCTTTGCCTAGGTCGCTGTCTTTTTTTCCCCATCTTGCCCTCGTGCCCTCTTCAAAAATTTTTTATCACTTCCAGTCTATAATCCAATGTATATTTCACCCCTTTTATCTCTATTTTTATGTAGCTTATTTTTGTTTTTTTCTCTTTCTGTCGCTTCTTTTTTGCTAGATCTCGCAGTTTCTTTTGCACCTCTCTCTCTTTCTTCGTCATATCATCATTAACAACCACTTTCTCAGATCTCTTTTTTTACCTCAGTTTTCTATTCTTTTTTATCCCTTCCACTTCCTCTTCCATGTCTTCAATCTCCACTACTAGCAAGTTTTCTCTTATTATCTTGCAGCTCTTAATCTTTGTTTTCACCACGTTTTTCTTCAAAAACTCTTCTACTTCTATCTTTATCTTTGCCCTTTCTCTTTGTTTCACACTCTACACTGTTATTATTATGTTCTGTCTACTTTTTCTTCTCTCTTCCAGCTTCATCCTATCTTCTCTTACTGCTCTTCTTCCTTTTTTAATTCTTCTTTTAGCTTTTGTAATTTCTCTGCTACTTGCGCTTTTATCTCCTTATTGTCCTCCCTCAGTTTCCTCAATTGTTCTCTCACGTCTCCGTTCTCTTTTCTTATCTTTTTTAACTCGCTTCATATCTTCTTCAAAAGATCTTTTATTTTTTGTGTGTTCTTTTTTTCGTTCGACAATCTTGATGTTTTCTTCGACCTTAAAAGTATTTTCCCTGCTTTCCCTTCCTCTTTTACTTTATCCTTTTTTCCTCCCTCTCTCTACAGGCGTTGTCACTGTAGTTCTTGTTAGTTCCCTACTTAATTCAGATAACAACCTACAGAAAACGCTGGCCTGCTTCTGCTACTTTGGCAACTAGTAGAGTTGAGAAGTTAGCACACAGCCAATTGTTATCAGCTCCTGCTAACCCCTTATCAATAGGGAAACTGATAATATAAAATAGCAACAATAATTTTTCAGAACAGAGATATTAAGCATTTCAACTAACTTTACCCAGCCCGCAAATAAAGAGCTCAGACCAAAAAAAGCTAATTAAATGTCTCTAGAAACACCAAAAAACCGTAATAATTCACCGAGCAGCAAACACCACACGCATTCACGGCTGTGTTCCCTATCAAAATTCATTATTTGTAATTGTGCTAATATATCTATTTGTTTTTTTTTTAAATTTTTGGTTGCTTATTTTTCTTTTGTATTTCACGTTCACAATGACGATTGTGTGACTCTGTTTCTAAAAAAAGTAGTTAGACAAAATAGATGTTTGTGTAATTGTTTTTAGGGACTTTTGTCGTAATTTGGTATGATTAGTAGTTGTGAAGTCAATTGACATTACTGTCATTGACAATCAATGACAATCAAACTACTGCCAATAACCGCTTATTAATATTTATTCTAGTAACATTTTGAAGAACGATATTCTTACGCCAGCTTTTGGATTGGACCTAAACATTTAAAGACATTGAACAGTTGTTAACAAAATTACTGCTAGTAAACACTTTTATAAAATTTAAAAACTCTAAATTGTACCAAAAAGTATTTACATTATTTTTTATGTAATTTTAGAAATAACGCTAGTAAAATATTTTTGTTTTTGAGAAATTTTTAAAATGCAGATTATTCTATAAATTGTGACTCTTATGCCGGAATTCATAGTCGTATCTCAAGTTCAAGCTTGAGTCCGTCAAGCTCAGCTCGGTCTTAAACAAGGACTCTGGCAATGCTCGGGAAAGCGTTTGCCTGAGCTTTGAAATAGTTGTATTGCTGATTCTGCCTCAAGCAACGATTTTGGCAATGCTCGTGAAATCTGATATTCATATCTTGAGCTTGAGGTCGACCTCAAGTTCGGATCGGTATTCATAGACAAATCTCAAGATTTAAATATCAAATTACGGTGTGAATAAAGGCAATTTTTGCTTGATGAGTAAGCGCACTGGGTTTATCTCAAGTCGGACTCAAGCAAGGCCTCGAGTTGTCTCAAGTCCGACACAAGACGCCATTTGCAAGTTATGTCATCGTTTGACGTTGGAAAATACTGAAGAGTATTATGTGTTGCATTTTATAACAACGAACATTGACATGCTGGACGCGTTATGTGCGGGGTGCTGCGAACCCATTGGAATTTTTTTCCAACTTTGAATGTAAGCGTCGCTACAGCTTCACAAAAGACAGTGTAGTATAAGATAATAGAAAAGAGAGAACGTTATAAGATAATAGAAAAAAGAGAAAAAGAGAAAGAAACGAAGAGAGAGAGAGGAGAATATGGTTATCCCAAAATAATATTTTTTTTAAATAAAGTTATTTTGAATCTTACCGTTTCTGCTAGAGGAACTAATAGAATTGTCTGGATAGCCAATCGCACGTTCAAACGCTAATCCTAAAACGTAAAAATGGCGTTTGAGTTTTCAATCACGCATAAATCAATAGGAGTAAGCAGTTTGCTTATTAACACATAATGATAATTAGCGGTACTTATCTTGTTATAATATAGAAATAATATCTAGATAGTTATATTAGTCTTTTATATTATAATTTATATTAGACTTTAATATTAGACTTTTATATAAAGCTGCAGTCATTATATTATAATGTATTATTCTGAGCACTGTCTTTAAGGTAATAGATAGGACGGCGGCAATCAGAAACAATTAATCCTAAGACTAATTGACCATTATAGTACCGCAAGAGTAGCTATGGACTTCTGTACGTTGGAAAAGCTAGCTAACAAAATGTGCATAAACACCACCGCCAATGTAGATGTTATCTAATAATGAGGCTACGATTACATCCACTAACGAAACGAAAACGTGTTCTCGGGCGTGCAATGCTTTACAAAAATATCCTTGGGTATCTATCTGACTGTTAAGGTCAACTCAAAATGCAAAGATATATTTGTAAAGACTCCGCAGTAACACAAGCCTCTCACTTAGACCAGGTAGGATAGACAAGTGCGTACTATTACATTAAATTTAACAAGTCTGAAGTTTACTAACTAGTCCACTCAGTAAATATTAACTACAAAGATACACATAAGACTTCTAAGATAATATCGCACCCCGGCGAGAACAGTGACACAACTCAAAAATGCAAATTTTCAGCTTTATGTCAGTAAAAAATACATTATAATATCTCGCTTGTTGCGATATTAATTCTTCAGAATAAAATTGAATTTACTGACAAAGATAGTTATCTGTAACGCAAAAGCAACTTAGACAATCTCAATATGAGTTTAAGAGTTTCCTGCTTTTTGCGATTTTTGAACTACTGCATGTGTTTTTGAGTTGTGTCACTGTTCTTGCCGGGGTGCGATATGATATCTCAGGTAATATTATATTTAACAACAAAATGCGAATATAATCTTTGATTAGTGTACCTAATTTGTTATGTCAGCTAACAGCTATCACTGTTACACCAAGTCACGTCTGATATACCTTGTATATAGACTTTCTACTGAGGCACCTTGTATATAAATTATTTTGCATATGCTTAACTATAATATAATCTTTGCCAATCAACGTAATCGACTACTGATTTAGATTGACAATGGTTCTACTTTAGGTACCATTAATTAGTAATTATATTTTTGTCACAAGAAAATGCAATATTAATAAAATAGATTGTGACGATAAACCATAATTAGATCTACGTTACTGTAAGATTAATTCTTAAAACTTGTTTTATCGAGATAATCAGATGATTCTGTTTATGAGATTAATTCAATTCTTTTAATATTTTTCTTTAGTCAAACAACAAATCAACTCTTTCAATTGATGCGATAATTGAGAAACTCAGTAAGACAACCTTACCTTTAGAAGTTAACTTGTTGGATGTGTTTAAGCGGGTAGATGAATGTGGGCAATTGGCGATATAAAACACTAAGAATTAACTAATAATTCTAACAGCACTTAACTTAACCACTGCTAAATTTGGAATGCCTTTTGGTTTGTAGGGTCAAGTGTATTGAGTTGGCACATCTGAAAATGTATCTTTTCTTTTAGAGAGTTTTGAGGGTCGAAACACACAAAAGATGATCTAAAAATAGATTATTCTCATGGTTTGCTTGGGTCAAAGTGACTTAAATAAGCAGGCTTTTACAGTAGTAAATGTGGGATTGCTTTCAAATTAGTGGAAAGACAATTATTACTTACACAAAATTAAACGATTTGCCACATTTTATGCAAAAATGAAAGCATTGAATAATAATAAAAGTCACAGATACTTATTAATTGGGTAGTATTCTTATTTTGTAACACCTTCTACTGGTAAACATATGTACAAAAAAAGTAAAATTTTTATTAGCTTACATTTTAAGTGTAAGATATTGTTTGCAGAAGCATAGTAAACAAAACGGCAGCCGAAAACTTTCATCTTTACACACTTCTAGAATAGCTCCTACTACGCACTACTCTGATAACTTTTCTGCATCACATTTCCTACAATAAAAGTGGGAAAAGTTTGGTAAGATTTATATTAATGTTGCACTTACATTGTCGCGCAGTGTGAGCTAGCTTCTGTTTGGTCGCACTTTTGCAGCTTTCCTGTTTTGCAGAGAATGTAATAATGGTCCAGATTAGTCACTATTGCGGCATCCGTTGTATTACTTTCTACATTATTGGAGTTGTCCATGCGAGACTACAGCAAGGGTCTTGCTTTTTGTGTATACGCAGCTTTTTCGTCTATAATGCACATTTTATGAAGTTACCATACACGTATTCTGACAGTAGACATGTACTCACCCGTCGTCATTCTTATTTTTTGCAAAAACAACACAAAACACTTTCGATTTAACCCCTGCGGCATCGAGTTATTCTTTGACCTGTTACTTTATATATACACGGAGAATGACTGGCATGCGTCAAAATGTTAACTTTTAAACCTAACCACACAAAAATCACTACTTTTCTAACTTCCGCAAGACGCACGTTTTCCGGAGCATTGTTGAAGCCCTTGCTTGAGACGGAGCTTGAGATACGACTATGAATACCGGCATTACAGTCGAAGAACAAAAGCTTCCATGACCCGAATTCATTAAAATATTGACATATTTTGGAAAAGACCGTGTCGAAAGGCTTAATAAAATTGTTGACGTTTCGCACTGCATCGGAGGAGGCGTCATCAATAAAGTTGCCTAAATATAAATAAATAATAAAAACATTTTAATAGCTACATTTTTAATAAATCAATGAATATTTCTAATTGTTACATTTTTTTAAAACTGAATATGCAATTGCTTAGATTTAAAATAGTAATGTCACTTGAACCAAGTCCAAAGCTAACACGTCGTCCATTTGCTCCAAGTATGTTTATTGGAGCAATTTTGATTCTGTTCTGTAAAGAATTCTCAACAGATTTCAATAATTTGACTTAGATATTTTTTTCGATTGTTATCCACTTAATTGCTTTAAGCTTTTTTAAGCACTTCTACGACAGCATGTTTTGTAAATTTGCTTGGATCCGGTAGTTTAACTGATTCAGCAATCATCCGGAGTATTTCTAAATTGTTTTTTCAACACTGACTGAGCAGAGCATTTCCCCCAATAATAAGACAGAAACAAGCAGTTGATTTTGACGTATGTAGATCGTAGGGCAATATATTTATTGTACAAAAAAACGCAATAAACGGACCCATCGTTCTGTCATCACCTACAGAATTAGTTTATATGAACTCAATAAACAAAAAAAATCTTAAAATCTTTGACTATCAACAACAACAACATTGTTATGTGTAATAATATATGTAACAAAATTGTTAATAATAATTAGAATAGATTTGATTGTACCTTACCATTTGAGATAAGTAAGCCACAGCCAGTGTTTCTTCGCAGCTGCTGATATTTTTCTTACACTACCAGTCATAAAATTTCTTGTAAAAATAAGACGTTATATGTACCACAAGCATGATTAAGATTATGTCTTTAATATATAAATAACTATTATTTGTTTTAGTTAGTAAAATAAGATTTATGGTAAGTTTTATAATCCGTCTATTGTAATAAAAGAAATCACTGGTTAGGTAATTCAAACATGTCTTCTGTATTGATATTTTTTCAGTTTTTTTTTCTAGAATTGATTGTTTTTATAGATCTTATAAAAACGATTTTTTTAATTATACTCAACATTAATTTATAATCACATTCGTTCAAAGTCAAAATTGTTGCAATTCAATTACAAAATGATTTTTTTTATGTTGTCTAAGATTATGTTCCAGTCTGGTTTTATACTCACATACATTGCAAGTAAAAATAGTTTGTAATTCAATTGCCATATGGTATCGTTAGTTATGTTTGTGAGAGTTTTTGATTTTGTAGTTGTTTTTTTAGATAAAAATAAGCCAATAAGGTGCTAAATTAAAACTGTTTATTGTTTTTTTCAAAGGGTTGAAGGTAAGAAGGTTAATTGTTTATTGATAGAGAAAGATAGTTAACGTGTTGATCTTGTTGATCATGTGTTGTTTTGTGGTTGTAACGGTTGAATTGCGGCACACGCCAAAAATTACGATAAATTAGCGCCTTCTTGCCATTTTGCGGTAAACTACTCATTGCATTACGCTAGTTTGTGCACTATTGAATTTGCTGTCATCGATTTAGTCTAGAACTGCAAAGACCCGACGCCTTTGAGACAATTTATGTCTTTCAAGTAACTATCTTTTCTGAACACTCTGTATATAAAGTAAAGCAAGCTAACTTTTTTTATTGGCCAGAAAAAAAACCCAGGCAGTTTTTGACGGATAGGAAAAGAATCATCCTATAGCAAAGCAGAATTTACCAGATTTTTAGCGGGAAAGATACCGACTCTATATATAGGAGTGGTTATAGCGTCCATGTTTCACTTTAAGTCCGCCACCGTACGTAGTGTTAGTGTACCCTTCTACGCCAAATTAGTCAGTCAAATAAACCCGGTAGTGGGTATTACGTGTGTTCACAACTTTTTTGACAAGTAAATTGGTACGTTTTGATAACGACTTTACCATTTTTGCGATTACGTGACGTTAGAAGGGGACAAGTCTAGGGACAAGTCTAGGGGACAAGTCTAGGGACAAGTCGAGAGACGACTCAATTGCGGCACTCGATCTCTTCCTCCTGTTATCCTGCTTATTACCACCGAGCTTCCAAGAAGTAAACCACTGCAAAACAACCATCTTCAACGGAAACAGCAGATAAGGTTAGTTCAAGGTCTATGAAAGGTAGAATGAATGTTTGAATGTTAGTAAGCCTTTGAACAACACCTTTAAAGTAAAGAAAACCTTCCTTTTTATTATATTTTGTTTCATTAAATTATTGCCTTTATTGTTTGTGGTAATCAGGACAATCTGTAAGGGGTCCTTGAGTTAACTTCAAGGGAATTGTCTTGTCTAACTCAGACTGCATCGAGTCCTGTCAAGTTGTGTTAAAATTGTGATAAAATTTTATTCGAATTGTTTAGCACTAATTAATTATTTGAACATTCTGGATTTACCTTTTTTTTTATTTTCTTTTATTTCGATGCCAATATCACTTATTGCTATCAGTTAGTTTTTTTATTTGTTGAATTTTCTTTTTTTTTTGTTTATTTAATATATTAATATTATTTTACTTGAGCTTTTGTATAGCCTGCAGATCTTGACCCCTAAAAGGCTAAAGGGAGGCTAATTTCGGCTATTGTCTGAGCTTAGGTTGAGTGGCGCCATCCACCACCTGTGTTCCTAGATTCACGCCCCTACGGCTGAACTACCGGGTAATTTTGAACAGGGTAAAAGCTAGCCGAGATTAGCCTGTCCTCGAGTTTTCCTATCCCCTTTATTCCCTTCTCTCTTTTTCCCTTTGTGTAACTTTACGGTTACATGGTATAATAAGGAATTCAGTGCAGACTCCCTGAATTCGGAAGAATAATGAGTAAAGTTATATTGATAAACATCAATATGTTAATATAAAATATCCACGGCAAAAACTATAGTTTAATACCTGGGGTACGGTCTATGTGTTAATTCATTTCAGACTAAGGTGGTACTCTCATGACGTACAGATTGCTATCCTGGCTCTCTACTTCCTCAAACAGTGGCGAAGGGGCAGAAGGGTGGGCTGCAGCCTGTTAACCGATATGGTTATGTTCCTATCAGTGTATAAAGAAGTTGTGGATTTCCCTTTTGCTGGCATGACGGGGTAATGCGTAATGTCCTTAGGTTCTTCACTCATTAATCGTTATTTTATATCTTTTCCTATTACGTATTATTCCTGGCCAGTCTATTTCGTGTAATGTGATTGAGGCCTTGCGACACCGTCTACGTTGCTCCCGAACTAGGTACCGAAACAATAAAGACATCATTGAGAACACGATGCCAAAGTAAAGGGTGAAGATTGAGTCAATCGAGTCCATGGAGTGGTTGTCCAAGTTCAATGAGCCTTGTGATGTCTTCCACTATGAGTTCGAGAGAAAGAGAATCCTGCGAGGGGGAGAAAAGCCCCCGGTGAGTTACTTTACAGGTATTATTGACAGGTACATTATGTGTAAATATGTTTCATGTGTCGCCAAATCGATCCGTCTGACTGCTCAAGCGTTTCTCTAACAATGAATATAGAGGGGTGAGTTGAAGTAGATTGTTGATAATAATGTAGCTGGCTGTTGCTATTCTGTACACTGTTTTTGAGTGAATAATTAAGGCTAATAATCGTAGAACATAGACATCCTGACAAATTTATTATGGAGAAAGAGTTAACTGTTATTTAATTCAAATTAATTGTTAAAATTTGGCAAAACGTAAGATTCTTACGATAAAAGAATCTTACATGTTTTACTAAATAATCTTATTTATTTCGGTATCCACAGTTATCGCATTGAAACCATTAATTCGATCCAATAAAAGCGTTTTTTTCTATGCTTTTCCAAACAAACCCTTCGATGAGTTTGAAAATTACGCTGATCACATCCAACCAACTTTCCTAGTAAATCAATTTTTGTTTTTTTTTCCTGGCAAATTGTTGCTATTGACACATCTCTTTTTATGATAATAGCTCCTGACAAATAAGTAGCTAAATATTAAAACCCCCTTATGTTTTATATACATATCAATTTATATTGTTATTAATATGGAAGATAAGAATAAAAAACAAATAAACAAAAAAAATAACTTTTTAAAATAATAAGTTTAAAGAGTAAAGTTAATATTCAAATTTTTTATTATTCGATATTTATTATACAAAAAGAAAAATTTTAAACACACTAAGCTTTAGGCTACAGAAGAAATGATGTTTCAAATTACTTAAATATTTACACTGATGGCATTAGAATCTTTGCTGCAATTTACGCAGAAAATGCTTCATTTCATGTGTTTCAATGAGATATTTATAAAAATTTCTGTTGTAATTCGCTTGAAACATGTTTTATAACTACTTGTATCTTTACAATGATTGCAGACAAATTCTGGATGCAGTTCACTTAAAAGGTGCCTTATTCTGTGTGTTTTCAAACCTCAAATGACTTTTGAGGCTTGTTGCATATTTAGATTGATTGCATTAAAATTTTAGTTGTAGTTCGCTTGAAAGATGTTTTGCATTTATATGTTTTTTTAGGTTTCCTTTATAAAAAGTTGTAAATTCACACTGATCGCATTGGAATTTTTGTTGTAAATCTTTTGAAAGATGCTTTGCATTTATATGATTTTTCAAATGCTCATTTGTAAGGGCTTTAAATTTACACTGATTGCATTGCAATTTTTGTTGTGAATCTTTTGAAAAATGCTTTGAATTTATATGGATCTTCAGGTTTCCTTTATAAAAAGTTTTATATTCACACTGATCGCATTGAAATTTTTGTTGTTAAATCTTTTGAAAAATGCTTTGCATTCATATGTTTGCTTGGACGATTAATTTTATGTTTTTTCAAGCGCTCATTTTTTTCGGTCGTTTTAAAATTACTAAGCATTTCCTTTGCAATTTTTTGCAATTTTGAATATGAGTGCTTTCTGTCTATATGTTTCTGATAAATATGTCTTTTTATCTGGAATTTGTATTTACTTGTATATTTGCCTTGATCACATTCAAAACAAGTAGCAAATTGTTTAGGTTTATTTGTTTGGCTAGTCGTTGTAGTAATACTGTTTCCATTTTTCGTATTAGTTGTTGCAGATGATTTATGTTCTATAAAACTACACTTTCTTTTGTGAAAGTATCTCCACACATACGAAAAGCTACCCACTCTGCAACGTTGACATTTTTCGAAAGAGGCTTCATCCAAAACATCTAAAAACTCACAATTGTGAATAAAATAAACAATTTTTTCATTTGTTTCAAAGTTGCATAAACGGCATCTATAAGATTCCAGTGAATCGTAACAGTCAATCGACATTTTTGATAACATCAAATTGAATTAAAACATCAAAAGTTTAATATTTCTTATTAAAAAAGTAAGCCGTTAATATAACCATTCATTTGATACGTTAAAACTGCTTTTTTTGAAACTGAGATGATAGTAGCACAACACTTTATTAGATGAAAATCTAACCTTATTTCTAAACTTTCATTAGTAACATTCAGCAGACAGAACCGCAGCGGTTCACGCTCATTCGTTGCTTGGTGAGTAAAAGCTGTGTCTGCTGAAAGCACTTTTTATTTCTGTTAATCTGTCATTTTGCCTAGCAAAACGTCAAACATCGAATTTTAAAATAAAAAATCGTGTTTTTTTCTAATAACCGACATGATCTAATAGCTGTATTCATAGTCGCTTCTTAAGCTTGACCTCAGTCTCAAGCATTGCTCAAGTCCCGATTGGTATTCACAGACAAATCTCAAGCTCAAGTTTTAGTGTGCGCAAACGCTCTTACATGATTTTTAGTGTGCGCAAGCTTCCTTTGCGCGATCTCAAGCTTGGCTCAAGCAAGGACCTGTCTCAAGTCCGACGCAAGTCGCGATTTGCAGGTTAATGTCCGATTTTGACGTTTGAAAATATAGTTATTTAACTCACAAGGCCGCAAATAGGCATTTTGCAAGGCGAGTGATTTTGATGGCCAAGACCGAAGGCCGAGGCTTCCAAACTACAAGCCTTTGCAAAAGCGTTTTTGGAGGAGTGACTCACAAAGTTTTTTGTGCCGCTGCCGATTTTTTATTTTAAGAAATAAAAAGAGTTTTTTATTAAAAAAAGTTTTTTCTATGTTATGGCAACGCTAAGTAAAAAATCCAGATGTTCTGTTTATTAAAAAAAGATATTTACTTTGACATTTCAAAAGTTACCTATTTGCGTTCTTAAAAAGTAAAATTGCTGTTTTCTGAAAAAATCGATACTCCAGCACACATTACGGCTTAGGAACTTTGGGGGCCTATCCATTAATTGTAACATTATACAATACAAATCGTTAGTTGTCATTGATAAATGTCTGACAATTGAAAATTACAGCAAATGTCATTGTAATCATTTTCTAGCCTAGGCTGGCAAGACGCCGTTTCAGGCCGCTTTGGACACGTTGAAAATTATGTTTTGCAGGCGCAAGACACAAAAAAGTTATTTCGTGCGGTTTATAACAATGAACAAGTTTGTAGTTTTTTGACAAATTGAACAATGAACACAACGTGATAATGCCAACACGATGTGTGCGGGATGCTGCAAATTTAATAGAATTTTATATTTAAGCGGCGCTATAGGCTTAGCAAAGATAGTGTAGTGAATGTAGGATTGCCTTAAAATTAGTGGAAAGACAGATATTACCTACACTTATTAGTCAAAAAAAAACTAGGTTATTTCAAATTTTGTCAAAAAATTAAATCATTGTTACAGATCAATATAACAAAAAAAGTTACAAAGAATAAATAATTGTAAAGTAATTTTATTTTGTAACACCTCCTACTGGTAAAAATAAGTACAAAAATGTAAAATTTTTATTAGTGTAAATTATAATTGTAAGGTATTGTTTGCAGAAACATAGCAGACAAAACAGCAGTTGACAACCTTAATCTTTACAGACTTCTTAAATAGCTCTTACTACTGAGTACTCTGACAACTCTTCTAAATCACAGTTACTGTAATAAAAGTGGGTAAAGGTTTGGTAGGATTTATTAATGTTGCACTTCCATTGTCCCTCTCAAAAGCGCGCAGGTAGAGCTCCGTTAGCTTCTGTCTTTTCTTACTTTAGCAGCTTTCACTGCTTTCAAAAGTTCAGTCTCTGTTTTGAGGCAAATATGATAATGGTCTAGACCGTTCGCTTTTCTTGAACTGCATCCGTCTTATAACTTTCCACACTATTGGAGTTGTCCATGCGCGACTACAACAAACGTTTTGTTGTTTTTGTACACGCAGTCTTTTCGTCTATAATGCAAATTTTATGAAGTTACTGTACACGTATTCTGTCAGTACGGATGTACTCACTCGTCGCCATTCTTTTTTTGCAGAAATAACACAAAACTCTTTCGATATGACCTCTGCGGTATCGAGTTATTATTTGACCTGTCACTTTAAAGTAAACATAAACACGTAAAATGACTGTCATGCGTCAAAATTGCTAAATTTTAAACCTAACAACAGAAAAATTACTACTTTTGTGACTGCAGCAAGACGCAAACAAGCGCTTTTCTGAGAACGGCCAAAGCTTCAGCTTGAAACGAATTTAAGTCCGACTCAAGCTTGAGCTTAAGATACGACTATGAATATCAGTATAAGCTACTCTGATCTGGGAACCGATTCTAACTCACTATCGAAAATGTTTTGATTCAAATTCTGACAAAATTAACTACATTTGTAAAAAAGACACTTTTTAAATCCACACACTACATTTCAATTAAACTATTGTCTTAAAGCTTACCTCTGTTATTATTTGTTAGAAAATTTTGTTGAGTTGATTCACAAAACACTAATTTTCTCTTATTTAAAAATGATATTAGCAGACCCCCACAAACCAAATAGTAAACAAAACTCAAATCCGACGTTGCCCGCCCTTGCAATTTTTTACAAAAATAACAAACTTTTATATTGCACCACGCTTTAGCTTTGTAGGCACGTACCTTGCAAACAAAAAGCGTGTGGCAACGTATATACTCTGCGCTTAGAATGCTCTTTTTATGCATTAAAACAAATTGCCTACATCCTGACTTCATTCTATTATAGCTCTATAGTACATATAGAATGAGGGTACAAATGCCCCCCCCCCCACCACTTTTACGTCATATGACCTTGGACTTTGGAATGTCCTTGACCTTGAACCTTGGAACGACCATGGAACACCTGTTTTGTACATTTGCTCTCCCACTACTTTGTTCTCCCCCCACCACATTCCTTTCCCCCCACCACTTTTTTCGAAAATTGTGATAGCCACTTGGGAGCATTCACTCATTAAGCGCGAGCAAAGCTAGACGTGTTTAAAGAAAAAAAATGTAAATTTTGCAATACCAAGAATCAAACAATAATCCACTAATAATGGACTAATAATCAATCAATAAGCAATAATCAATAATCAATAATCAATAATCGATAATCAATAATCAATAATCGATAATCAATCAATAATCGATAATCAATCGAGGATTAATCAATAAGTAATCAACTTCAAGTCTTTGAATTGGAAATACATTAATAAGATGGCTGCTTGGAACACCTGCCACATGACCGTGAACGTTAACACCTGTTGTCTTGATCTTGGAATATTTGCATTGACCGTTTGCGCATGCGCTTCTCACTTGCCTTAGTTAATCGCACAGCTCTACTAGGAATTTTATCTCCAAATGATGATTAACCATCGTCACCTTGATATGATGTGTTTGTAAAATTTATTGCGCAAGCGTCACATATAATGGCTACCATAAATCAATCATTAAGCGAGAGCTAAGCTAGACTTTTTTCAGGTAAAATAGTAAATTATGTGATACCTACCAATCAATAGCTAATCAATAATCAATCAACGACCGTGAGCGTTAACACCTCTTGTCTTGATCTTGGAATATTTGCCATGACCGTTTGCGCATGCGCTTCCCACAAGCCTTAGTTAATTGCGCAGCTTCACTTGGAATTTTTTTCTCCGTCGATGATTAATCATGAATTTTTTTGTTGAGATATGTGTTCTTGATTGCGCGAGCGTCACATATAATGGCGAGCGACCAGAGAGCTAAGCTAGACTTTTTCAGGTAAAAATGTAAATTATGCGATACCTACCAATCAATAGCTAATCAATAATCAATCAACGACCGTGAGCGTTAACACCTGTTGTCTTGATCTTGGAATATTTGCCATGACCGTTTGCGCATGCGCTTCCCACTAGCCTTAGTTAATCACGCAGCTCCACTTGGAATTTTTTTCTCCGTCGATGATTAATCATGAAGTTTTTTTTCTGCGAGATATGATGTGTTCTTGAGATTGATTGCGCAAGCGTCACATATAATGGCGGCCTTAAAACAATAGCGAGCTAAACTTTTTCAGGTAAAAATGTAAATTGTGCGATACCTATCAATAATCAATCAATAATCAATCAACATGACTACTTTAATAAAATTCTTGGAATTTAATATGACTACTGTAAATTTAGAAATTTGAAAATAAGAGATGTTTGTATAATATATTAAGCTGGGCTCTCCATAAAAAATTATGATAATGACGCCACTATCAAAGTTGACTCATAAAATAAAAATGATAATATTGTATCAAGAAACAACGATAGAAAAATTATTAAACTCATGATTTGCTAACTTATGCTATAATGCCCTGTTGTTCTTATACCATGGTCGATATGTATGTATTGCACCTATTCGAATAAAAAAAACTTATTATTGAGGCTGACTGGAAGAATCATAACTGATTAGGACTTAAATGCTCTTTAAGGCCTTACAATTATACAGTATTTATTATAAACTCCTATTCAAAGATAAAAACTGTTTATAAATAAAAGTTGTATTATTTGCAATATGTAGAAAAAGAAGAATATTTACTCTAAAGGATACCTGTCAAAATTGATAGTATATGTACTGGATTAGATCTCAGGGTTAACTTTAAAACATCTGAAATGTTTAAAACCTCGATTTGCTAACTTTAGATCTTACTATTTTTTCTTTTTTTACTAATTTACAATATAGAAAATAAAAGCTGTATTCAAAAAGTAAATTTTATTATGCATTATTTCTTTGGCTATCAAGTCAAAGTCAGGAAACCCATACAGCTTCTTATAAGCATACACTATTAACAGTGAGTACAAAGCCCAAAACTTTGATTTTTGAAATGTGACTCTCTCTATTATATAATATATAATATTTTTTACGTAAACCCAATAAATCTATTCAGAGCAACAGCAATAATAATGTGTTTCTTAAAACAAATGTAAAATGTTCAATAAAATATCCTATATTGATCTACAAGAAAAAAAAACGGGCACTTTTTCAATTGTCTAAAACTGTGGAAACATGAGCTGTAGAAGTATTATCAAATTCATTTTTTGTGTTAAAATATTATTTTCTATACAGAATTAACTTTTACAATAAATTATACTTAATACAATGTAGTTTCTGACATACACCATTTTTTAGGATTTTAAAGTATCTTACGTGGAGATTTTCAATTGATATTTTACAATGCTCAAATATACTAAAGGTAAATATTAAATACTAAATGTCTTATAAGAGATCTTTAACTAGCTATTAAAAGCACCATTCTTTTTCTTAACTGTATATATGTATGTAAGAAAGCACTGTATATCGCTTAACTCAATCTAAAACCACTGTTTCATAATGTGTCAACTGAATAAAATGTGTTGGTTTTTTGTAAATCTATGAAGTCAGTTGTGTTTTAAAGCGAAATTTTGTTTTCTTAACATAAATATTGCAAAAAATAATTAGTTTTCTAATTTTTTTATAAGATGTTAAAAATAGTGCAATAAGTTTTTTATGTGAAGGTTTGGTTGTGATCACTGTCACACCCAATAACTCATGGAAGAAGTTAAATGCTTGAATTTTTGTATAGTGCATAAAAAGTTGTATCTCTGAGCATCTCATAAAAGTGTAATGTATCTTGTAACTCTTGAGGACTGCACTATTTTGTTCTTATGGTCGATATGTATGTATTGCACCTATTCGAATAAAAAAAACTTATTATTGAGGCTGACTGAAAGAATCATAACTGATTAGGACTTAAATGCTCTTTAAGGCCTTACAATTATACAGTATTTATTATAAACTCCTATTCAAAGATAAAAACTGTTTATAAATAAAAGTTGTATTATTTGCAATATGTAGAAAAAGAAGAATATTTACTCTAAAGGATACCTGTCAAAATTGATAGTATATGTACTGGATTAGATCTCAGGGTTAACTTTAAAACATCTGAAATGTTTAAAACCTCGATTTGCTAACTTTAGATCTTACTATTTTTTCTTTTTTTACTAATTTACAATATAGAAAATAAAAGCTGTATTCAAAAAGTAAATTTTATTATGCATTATTTCTTTGGCTATCAAGTCAAAGTCAGGAAACCCATACAGCTTCTTATAAGCATACACTATTAACAGTGAGTACAAAGCCCAAAACTTTGATTTTTGAAATGTGACTCTCTCTACTTTTTGTTTTTTACGGCTTTTAAAAAAAATTCATATGTACCTATTTGTTAATTCAAAAAAAGGGTTTTAAGTCCAACTAGAGTTTTGTTTAAAAATAAATCTTTTTTGTTATTTGTAAGTGATTATAAATTTGTTTATACCATATTTACAAAATATTGTATCGATTTCAATTATCTGATGGTGAACTTTATAAGCAGATATGCTCCAACATGCTAATAAAAAAGTAGAGTACACAGACATTGATCCAAAACATATACGGCTGGCGCATTTTACGTCTTTACAGCAGCCCAGTTCGTTTATCTTACAGCGACCACATTACTTATAACCATATGTTTACTGCTCAACACGTTTACGTATCGGCTTTAGATACGTGATCAGTCGAACAAGGCAAAACTGCGTAGTTGAATACTGTTTACGTATATCTAACAGTCTATTGCTTGTTTGGACAGCTCTTCAAGCGGAAAAAACAATCGCTTTAGGGTGGTCTTGTACCGATTGAATAGTATACCGATGTATAAAGATTAAACCTTTTCTTAAAAGCAACTCAAATAATAGACGCAGCAACAAAAAGTAAATTAAGAGAGGCAGAACAACGAAGATAAGCGTCATAAGTTTTGAAAATAAACTAGATTTGTTATGTTTTATGCTTAATTCATTTTGTAATCAATGTTTGAAAAGTTTTGTTGATGTTGAACACTTGTTGATCCCCGTAATACTTAGTGGTATCAGATACCTATGACATATATTTATTTTATATATTTTAATTTTTTTTGCTTAAAAAAATAGAGTTTCATGAAAAAACTCCATTAGCAATATTATTAAAATAGATTTTTCTATAAGCAGTGTTTATATACTCATTACGAGATAAGTATCAACTAATATTATAAAATTTACTTTATATTAATATTATTAGTTTTTTTGTAAAAAACTAGTAAACAAAGCAATAAAAAACGATATTTACTCTTGTACAACTTGAAGTAAATAACATGTAAAAGCTACGTTAAAAGTGTTGCTTCTAATAATATGTAAACTGAACAAAGTTACGTTGCGTGCTTCTAAATTTATATTCAATAGCCTTATTAACTTATAATCAGAAACCCCTTAATAAAAGTGCAACCGGCTGCGTCAGTCTTAGTGTTTTACGTAAATTCAACTGAGTTTTAACATAACTGATACGAGCGGTTTTATACTTTGCATTATACCAATAATTCTAACTGCTTCTTTGATTACATTTTTTATAAAACTGTATTTATTGTTTGTTTTAAAATTATTAAGTGTTTTACTACTGATATGACTGTGATTATAACTAGTTTTTAACCGCGTTAAACTTCGACACCACAGAAGTGGACTGAGCTCTTGTTGGTCGTCTTCGAAAATTCTTCGCTATATTGGCTTAGAAGTTAATGGTAAAACTGAAAATAAGATTATAATACCTAAAAAAATTCATTAATTTTCACAAATAAACCATTAGCATCAAAAAATTATTTGTTTTCTACAGATACGTAGATAATATTAGTAGGGTCAAGCGCAGTATTTCCAATTTCTATCATCATAACCGCTACGTGGATTTATTTTTTGTTGGTCGTCTTTGTGAATTCTTGGTTATATTGGCTTAGAAGGTAATTGTAGGTAGAACTGTAAACATGATTAAAATACCTAAAACAAAGATTTTTCATTAATTTTCACAAATAAACCATTAGCATCAAACATTATTTGTTTTTTACAGATAGATTTGACAAGAGTTAACCAGCTTATATGCAGTACTTAATTTTTTTTTTTTTTTGATAATAACATAGACTGCAAAGCGATTAAATCTTGCTTGAGCGTAGTTTTAATCAAGGTAAAAGAGAGAGAGAAATGAAAGATATAAATCACCATAAATTTTTCTATTGCGATAACAAAATAAAAACAAATTTAAACGGACAATATAAATAATACAAGTTAGTAAATTGTTACATATTGAGAATTATTGAGTAGTATACTTCATTTAAATATACAGCAAAAATTTTAGTTTTATACATTTAAAACATTATAAGAAAAAAATTATTCGTGAGAATATATTGTTTTGGTAAATATGTTTGCCTAATGTTAGGTATTTAATAGTTTTAGATCAAATATATCAATGACTTATTGCTGTTTTATGTTTTGAAATTTTGTATGTTAACAATTATTACATATGCAAAATAATAATTTTAGACTTAAAATCTTTTTTTTACTTTAGTACTTTAGACCAAGATGTAAACTAAGAAAAGCGTTTTATAATAAAAATTAAGTTATTATTTAAACCTGTGTGCACAATAAATGATTGATTTTAAAGTTGTTTATACACACAAAAATATTTACTTATAGAGTCTAAAAACATATGTAAATTATAGGCTCTAAAATGAAAACCACTTTATTGAACATATTAATGAGTAATGAGCAACTACTTGATAAAACTATTAATGTAAGATCTTCTTTCAAATATTAGTTTCGTTTATTTATACTTTTAACGAAGTAGATGCTAATTAAATGCTACTTATTTAATTGTTAGATTTAAAAAGTTTTATTACTGAAACAAAAAGTAGTCAAATTAACATTATTTGGACGTGTAAAAAACTTATATTATTTCTAAGAGAAGCGCTTGAGAGACTTGTTCAGGTACAAACCTATACCTAATTCAGATTCTATCGTTAAATAATATTATTACAATCAATATTATGATTAATAATATAGATTTGCAATAAAGTTATTTAAAATAAACAACAAAACTTTTTTTTAAATTTTTGGTTTTTTAACAAAAATCGGTAGGCAATACTAAATTTGAACATATTTAACCAAATTTAAACATTCTAGCTACTTTACAGTAAATATGGTACAAACTACGAGTCATTTTATCAACAACACTTTATTATCGTATTTGTAAAAACATGAAAAAGTACACCATTTGCAAGATCTAACTACTGAAAAATCATTACGCTTTTAATATAATAAGAAATTGTACGGCATGATGTAGATTGTTGGCGATAAAAAAGTTAAAAAATGTTTCTTTAGAACTTCAGACTAATGAAATGAAATGTGTACCTATCTTTGTCTTTTTGCACATTTTTTTAAATGAGCTTTTAATTTGATTAATTTACCGTTTCAAGTCGCTTTAGTATTGCTGCTCTACCGTTTAATAATTGCTACAGAGTTTTTACCAGCGGTCTGCACAAAAATTCAACAATTACAATAATATAAAGACTGTAACGAAAAAAAAAATAGATTTATACCACAAATTTACAAATATTTTTTACGTAAACCCAATAAATCTATTCAGAGCAACAGCAATAATAATGTGTTTCTTAAAACAAATGTAAAATGTTCAATAAAATATCCTATATTGATCTACAAGAAAAAAAAACGGGCACTTTTTCAATTGTCTAAAACTGTGGAAACATGAGCTGTAGAAGTATTATCAAATTCATTTTTTGTGTTAAAATATTATTTTCTATACAGAATTAACTTTTACAATAAATTATACTTAATACAATGTAGTTTCTGACATACACCATTTTTTAGGATTTTAAAGTATCTTACGTGGAGATTTTCAATTGATATTTTACAATGCTCAAATATACTAAAGGTAAATATTAAATACTAAATGTCTTATAAGAGATCTTTAACTAGCTATTAAAAGCACCATTCTTTTTCTTAACTGTATATATGTATGTAAGAAAGCACTGTATATCGCTTAACTCAATCTAAAACCACTGTTTCATAATGTGTCAACTGAATAAAATGTGTTGGTTTTTTGTAAATCTATGAAGTCAGTTGTGTTTTAAAGCGAAATTTTGTTTTCTTAACATAAATATTGCAAAAAATAATTAGTTTTCTAATTTTTTTATAAGATGTTAAAAATAGTGCAATAAGTTTTTTATGTGAAGGTTTGGTTGTGATCACTGTCACACCCAATAACTCATGGAAGAAGTTAAATGCTTGAATTTTTGTATAGTGCATAAAAAGTTGTATCTCTGAGCATCTCATAAAAGTGTAATGTATCTTGTAACTCTTGAGGACTGCACTATTTTGTTCTTATTGAAAATTCGTCAGTAGAGGCCATTGCAAAACCAAGTACACTTTTATAAGCTCGATCTTTACTGTATCTACGTTTCTAACAACGGGCGTAATAGGTGAATTAGTTGGAACCTTTCATGCATTATGATGTGTATCGCAAGCATTAAGGGCATTTTAGGACTCAATCAGATCTATCTTAATCAGGTGGTATTATGTTTTAAAAAAATGAGTTGATGTAGATTTATGATAATATTCACACAAATTAAAGCTTAATACCTTAAAAACTCTAATACTACAAAAGCATCAATAAAATATCTGTTTAACCGTTGTTGGTTCAGTTTTATTTATATTACTAAACTAAACTTATAAATTAACCTAATAAAGTTCTTTATCTATCTTTATCTTATCTATGTCTATATATGAAACCACAGCTCAAAAACTTGACTGTTTTTATCTTTCAAAAAAAGATGGTATTCGAAATTACAGCTTAGCTTAAAAAATAACTATCTTATGTGTAAAAAAGCTACAAAACTTAATAGAAATTTTACATTGTGTTTTAAACACTGCAGCAAAAACAGAATAACATAAATTAATGAAACGTGATAAAAGTTATATTGTTAGAAATCTGTTCACTTTTTTTTTGCTGTTGCAATAAATTTTAGCGTAAAACCTCTCATATAATATTAATAAATGTTTTTTTAACTTAAGTAGGTAAAAGTTTCAAATAAACAGATATGGGAAATCATACATTTAGACCGCACAAACATCAATTATGTTAAAATATTTACAAAAACCCTGTTTTTCACATCTAAATCTTATTTTTTAATCGTCAACAAGTGTCAGTTCTAAATTAATAAAAAATACACTCAAAACAACATATGCTTAAGTATTCTTTAGAAGACAATACAAATTATATAAAATTGCACTTAATGGTTGAGTATACTTATTAATTAATTGATTAATCAGATTTTAATAAATAAAAAATTTATTTGTAGTCAAATAAAAAAAATTATACTTACAATCAATTAAATAAATTAGGTAGTCGTAGGATTATAGCCAATTTAAACCATCCAGGGATAAATCTAAATTAAATAAAAATTTAAAATATGAAAACTAAAGTTCCTATTGTGCTGCATGTTCAATATTATACGTATACCACAAAAATGTATACGAAAAATTGAAGTAATGTATATAAATGGTAATAAAAATAGTACTTATACTATACGATTTTTTTAGAAAATTATATTAAAACTAATGTTTACCTGCCAAACAAATCAAATAAAACTTTAATTTAGGATTTTTTTTGTATTTTCTTAACAAAAAAATTAATTTGATTAATCAATATAAAAAAATTACTTGTATAGATATATACTTAACTTTAAAGGATCCAGCATAAACTATTAATCTCTTTTTGGACTAGTAAAAATATTAATATTGCTGAATGGTTTAACTTATTGCATTTAATGATTTTCATCTTTATTTCTGGTGTCTCCTAGTCTATAACAAACGAAAAAACAATTATTATCCAATAACTAATAATGCAACTTACCTTTTAATTAGCTTATATTAAACCAATGTTTAGTTGACAAGAAAAATTTCAAAATGGCACATGGCAGCTGTCCTCCCAGTCTCTTTGTTCTGTATTACGCTGATGCAGCAATTTTTTTCACATCAAGTTCCTTGCACCAGTTCTTTATCAATTGCATTATTTAGCGATAATTACGGAAAAAAGAGGCTTTAGATACCCAGGTTGGCTTCACCAAATTTGTTTCGGGTTGCTCTACACAAAATTAAATTATTTTACAGTATTCGCTAGCGACTGCTGTTCAAAATATAATTATATTTTGACATCTTATAAAAAAATTAGAAAACTAATTATTTTTTGCAATATTTATGTTAAGAAAACAAAATTTCGCTTTAAAACACAACTGACTTCATAGATTTACAAAAAACCAACACATTTTATTCAGTTGACACATTATGAAACAGTGGTTTTAGATTGAGTTAAGCGATATACAGTGCTTTCTTACATACATATATACAGTTAAGAAAAAGAATGGTGCTTTTAATAGCTAGTTAAGATCTCTTATAAGACATTTAGTATTTAATATTTACCTTTAGTATATTTGAGCATTGTAAAATATTAATTGAAAATCTCTACGTAAGATACTTTAAAATCCTAAAAAATGGTGTATGTCAGAAACTACATTGTATTAAGTATAATTTATTGTAAAAGTTAATTCTGTATAGAAAATAATATTTTAACACAAAAAATGAATTTGATAATACTTCTACAGCTCATGTTTCCACAGTTTTAGACAATTGAAAAAGTGCCCGTTTTTTTTTCTTGTAGATCAATATAGGATATTTTATTAAACATTTTACATTTGTTTTAAGAAACACATTATTATTGCTGTTGCTCTGAATAGATTTATTGGGTTTACGTAAAAAATATTTGTAAATTTGTGGTATAAATCTATTTTTTTTTTCGTTACAGTCTTTATATTATTGTAATCGTTGAATTTTTGTGCAGATCGCTGGTAAAAACTCTGTAGCAATTATTAAACGGTAGAGCAGCAATACTAAAGCGACTTGAAACGGTAAATTAATCAAATTAAAAGCTCATTTAAAAAAATGTGCAAAAAGACAAAGATAGGTACACATTTCATTTCATTAGTCTGAAGTTCTAAAGAAACATTTCTTAACTTTTTTATCGCCAACAATCTACATCATGCCGTACAATTTCTTATTATATTAAAAGCGTAATGATTTTTCAGTAGTTAGATCTTGCAAATGGTGTACTTTTTCATGTTTTTACAAATACGATAATAAAGTGTTGTTGATAAAATGACTCGTAGTTTGTACCATATTTACTGTAAAGTAGCTAGAATGTTTAAATTTGGTTAAATATGTTCAAATTTAGTATTGCCTACCGATTTTTGTTAAAAAACCAAAAACTTAAAAAAAAGTTTTGTTGTTTATTTTAAATAACTTTATTGCAAATCTATATTATTGATCATAATATTGATTGTAATAATATTATTTAACGATAGAATCTGAATTAGGTATAGGTTTGTACCTGAACAAGTCTCTCAAGCGCTTCTCTTAGAAATAATATAAGTTTTTTACACGTCCAAATAATGTTAATTTGACTACTTTTTGTTTCAGTAATAAAACTTTTTAAATCTAACAATTAAATAAGTAGCATTAAATTAGCATCTACTTCGTTGAAAGTATAAATAAACGAAAATAATATTTGAAAAATGATCTTACATTAATAGTTTTATCAAGTAGTTGCTCATTACTCATTAATATGTTCAATAAAGTGGTTTTCATTTTAGAGCCTATAATTTACATATGTTTTTAGACTCTATAAGTAAATATTTTTGTGTGTATAAACAACTTTAAAATCAATCATTTATTGTGCACACAGGTTTAAATAATAACTTAATTTTTATTATAAAACGCTTTTCTTAGTTTACATCTTGGTCTAAAGTACTAAAGTAAAAAAAAGATTTTAGGTCTAAAATTATTATTTTGAATATGTAATAATTGTTAACATACAAAATTTCAAAACATAAAACAGCAATAAGTCATTGATATATTTGATCTAAAACTATTAAATACCTAACATTAGGCAAACATATTTACCAAAACAATATATTCTCACGAATAATTTTTTTCTTATAATGTTTTAAATGTATAAAACTAAAATTTTTGCTGTATATTTAAATGAAGTATACTACTCAATAATTTTCAATATGTAACAATTTACTAACTTGTATTATTTATATTGTCCGTTTAAATTTGTTTTTATTTTGTTATCGCAATAGAAAAATTTATGGTGATTTATATCTTTCATCTCTCTCTCTCTTTTACCTTGATTAAAACTACGCTCAAGCAAGATTTAATCGCTTTGCAGTCTATGTTATTATCAAAAAAAAAAAAAATTAAGTACTGCATATAAGCTGGTTAACTCTTGTCAAATCTATCTGTAAAAAACAAATAATGTTTGATGCTAATGGTTTATTTGTGAAAGTTAATGAAAAATCTTTGTTTTAGGTATTTTAATCATGTTTACAGTTCTACCTACAATTACCTTCTAAGCCAATATAACCAAGAATTCACAAAGACGACCAACAAAAAATAAATCCACGTAGCGGTTATGATGATAGAAATTGGAAATACTGCGCTTGACCCTACTAATATTATCTACGTATCTGTAGAAAACAAATAATTTTTTGATGCTAATGGTTTATTTGTGAAAATTAATGAATTTTTTTAGGTATTATAATCTTATTTTCAGTTTTACCATTAACTTCTAAGCCAATATAGCGAAGAATTTTCGAAGACGACCAACAAGAGCTCAGTCCACTTCTGTGGTGTCGAAGTTTAACGCGGTTAAAAACTAGTTATAATCACAGTCATATCAGTAGTAAAACACTTAATAATTTTAAAACAAACAATAAATACAGTTTTATAAAAAATGTAATCAAAGAAGCAGTTAGAATTATTGGTATAATGCAAAGTATAAAACCGCTCGTATCAGTTATGTTTAAACTCAGTTGAATTTACGTAAAACACTAAGACTGACGCAGCCGGTTGCACTTTTTTTAAGGGGTTTCTGATTATAAGTTAATAAGGCTATTGAATATAAATTTAGAAGCACACAACGTAACTTTGTTCAGTTTACATATTATTAGAAGCAACACTTTTAACGTAGCTTTTACATGTTATTTACTTCAAGTTGTACAAGAGTAAATATCGTTTTTTATTGCTTTGTTTACTAGTTTTTTACAAAAAAACTAATAATATTAATATAAAGTAAATTTTATAATATTAGTTGATACTTATCTCGTAATGAGTATATAAACACTGCTTATAGAAAAATCTATTTTAATAATATTGCTAATGGAGTTTTTTCATTAAACTCTATTTTTTTAAGCAAAAAAAATTAAAATATATAAAATAAATATATGTCATAGGTATCTGATACCACTAAGTATTACGGGGATCAACAAGTGTTCAACATCAACGAAACTTTTCAAACATTGATTACAAAATGAATTAAGCATAAAACATAACAAATCTAGTTTATTTTCAAAACTTATGACGCTTATCTTTGTTGTTCTGCCTCTCTTAATTTACTTTTTGTTGCTGCGCTATTATTTGAGTTGCTTTTTAGAAAAGGTTTAATCTTTATACATCGGTATACTATTCAATCGGTACAAGACCACCCTAAAGCGATTGTTTTTTCCGCTTGAAGAGCTGTCCAAGCAAGCAATAGACTGTTAGATATACGTAAACAGTATTCAACTACGCAGTTTTGCCTTGTTCGACTGATCACGTATCTAAAGGCGATACGTAAACGTGTTGAGCAGTAAACATATGGTTATAAGTAATGTGGTCGCTGTAAGATAAACAAGCTGGGCTGCTGTAAAGACATAAAATCCGCCAGCCGTATATGTTTTGGATCAATGTCTGTGTACTCTACTTTTTATTAGCATGTTGGAGCATATCTGCTTATAAAGTTCACTATCAGATAATTGAAATCGATACAATATTTTGTAAATATGGTATAAAGAAATTTATAATCACTTACAAATAACAAAAAAGATTTATTTGTGCACAAAACTCTAGTTGAACTTAAAACCCTTTTTTTGAATTAACAAATAGGTACATATGAATTTTTTTTTAAAAGCCGTAAAAAACAAAAAGTAGAGAGAGTCAAATTTCAAAAATCAAAGTTTTGGGCTTTGTACTCACTGTTAATAGTGTATGCTTATAAGAAGCTGTATGGGTTTCCTGACTTTGACTTGATAGCCAAAGAAATAATGCATAATAAAATTTACTTTTTGAATGCAGCTTTTATTTTCTATATTGTAAATTAGTAAAAAAAGAAAAAATAGTAAGATCTAAAGTTAGCAAATCGAGGTTTTAAACATTTCAGATGTTTTAAAGTTAACCCTGAGATCTAATCCAGTACATATACTATCAATTTTGACAGGTATCCTTTAGAGTAAATATTCTTCTTTTTCTACATATTGCAAATAATACAACTTTTATTTATAAACAGTTTTTATCTTTGAATAGGAGTTTATAATAAATACTGTATAATTGTAAGGCCTTAAAGAGCATTTAAGTCCTAATTAGTAATGATTCTTTCAGTCAGCCTCAATAATAAGTTTTTTTTATTCGAATAGGTGCAATACATACATATCGACCATGGTATAAGAACAACAGGGCATTATAGCATAAGTTAGCAAATCATGAGTTTAATAATTTTTCTATCGTTGTTTCTTGATACAATATTATCATTTTTATTTTATGAGTCAACTTTGATAGTGGCGTCATTATCATAATTTTTTTATGGAGAGCCCAGCTTATTATATTATACAAACATCTCTTATTTTCAAATTTCTAAATTTACAGTAGTCATATTAAATTCCAAGAATTTTATTAAAGTAGTCATGTTGATTGATTATTGATTGATTATTGATAGGTATCGCACAATTTACATTTTTACCTGAAAAAGTTTAGCTCGCTATTGTTTTAAGGCCGCCATTATATGTGACGCTTGCGCAATCAATTTCAAGAACACATCATATCTCGCAGAAAAAAAACTTCATGATTAATCATCGACGGAGAAAAAAATTCCAAGTGGAGCTGCGTGATTAACTAAGGCTAGTGGGAAGCGCATGCGCAAACGGTCATGGCAAATATTCCAAGATCAAGACAACAGGTGTTAACGCTCACGGTCGTTGATTGATTATTGATTAGCTATTGATTGGTAGGTATCGCATAATTTACATTTTTACCTGAAAAAGTCTAGCTTAGCTCTCTGGTCGCTCGCCATTATATGTGACGCTCGCGCAATCAAGAACACATATCTCAACAAAAAAATTCATGATTAATCATCGACGGAGAAAAAAAATTCCAAGTGAAGCTGCGCAATTAACTAAGGCTTGTGGGAAGCGCATGCGCAAACGGTCATGGCAAATATTCCAAGATCAAGACAAGAGGTGTTAACGCTCACGGTCGTTGATTGATTAGCTATTGATTGGTAGGTATCACATAATTTACTATTTTACCTGAAAAAAGTCTAGCTTAGCTCTCGCTTAATGATTGATTTATGGTAGCCATTATATGTGACGCTTGCGCAATAAATTTTACAAACACATCATATCAAGGTGACGATGGTTAATCATCATTTGGAGATAAAATTCCTAGTGGAGCTGTGCGATTAACTAAGGCAAGTGAGAAGCGCATGCGCAAACGGTCAATGCAAATATTCCAAGATCAAGACAACAGGTGTTAACGTTCACGGTCATGTGGCAGGTGTTCCAAGCAGCCATCTTATTAATGTATTTCCAATTCAAAGACTTGAAGTTGATTACTTATTGATTAATCATCGATTGATTATCGATTATCGATTATTGATTGATTATCGATTATTGATTATTGATTATCGATTATCGATTATTGATTATTGATTATTGATTATTGCTTATTGATTGATTATTAGTCCATTATTAGTGGATTATTGTTTGATTCTTGGTATTGCAAAATTTACATTTTTTTTCTTTAAACACGTCGAGCTTTGCTCGCGCTTAATGAGTGAATGCTCCCAAGTGGCTATCACAATTTTCGAAAAAAGTGGTGGGGGGAAAGGAATGTGGTGGGGGGAGAACAAAGTAGTGGGAGAGCAAATGTACAAAACAGGTGTTCCATGGTCGTTCCAAGGTTCAAGGTCAAGGACATTCCAAAGTCCAAGGTCATATGACGTAAAAGTGGTGTGGGGGGGCATTTGTACCCTCATTCTATATCTACTCTCTATAGGTCAAATAAACAAGTGTCACAAACATGATTTGTAAAACGAGTGTAACATGCAATATTTTTATCTCGCTTTTATTAATATGTATGATTCAATATTAAGATTATAAATAATACATCTGGGGGCCAATTCTGTAACTTTTTTTTAACTAAATATGTGGTTAGAAAAGCGCGTACAAGTTAGAAAATCAAATTTGTTACCTTTGAACGCACGAAAAGTGCAAGGTGTGTGACAGAAGTGCGAGTACGACATTCGACCGAACAACATGTCTGATAACATAGTGTGCTTATATTGCAAAATTAAAGCCCAAAGCGGGTCTAAATGCTTGAATTGCAGTCGAATATTTTACCCAAAGTGCGTCTCAAGACTCAACATTGAAGTGCTTGATTCGGCAACTGTAACCTGTTGCAAAAAAGTCGAAAAGTGCTCTGAATTAAAGGAAGATAGTAAGGACAATATAATCGTGTTATTTTTAAAAACTGCTGCATTTAAAAGTATAATAAAAAGCGCAATATCAAGTGAGATAAGAGTTCTTCAAAACGAAATTAATGTATTAAAAAATTAAATCGATACTCTCAAAGAAACAAATGTTGAAATGATCCGGCTATTATCAGCAAATAACGCAAACCGTAGAGACTTCAACAATGAACCGGACAATCTACAAACAATTAACAAAAATCACAAAGTTGCTCAAGAAGAAATTGGAAAAATTCATGACTTTGTCGAAGAAGAAAAAAACCCTCCAAATAATTTGGATGATTCCTCGAGCCTGGACGATATTGTAATCAGCGGGCCAACTAAAAAACTCGAAACAAGAAATCAACTGATACGGTCTGTAGATATGATAGACAAAACAAAATCAAGGTTCAATAAATCAACATTTGATAAGAAATCTGATGTAAACAATTCCAAACCTTATTTAAAAGATGATGATGATTGGAAACTAGTAGCAAGAAAGAAGCACAAAAGATCATCTGAGATGACAATACTGGGCAAGGCCTCGAAAATCGATTTGGCAATAAGAAGAGCTCCGAAAATGTTCTTATTTCATGTGTACAGACTAGATCCCAAATGCTCTACTGAAAATGTCGAAGATTTCTTAAAATCTAATGCAATTGATCAATACCAAGTGGAAAAATTGCAGTCTAAATTTCCCAATAATTACTCCTCCTTTAAAGTTGCGGTGCCGGAAGGTCTACAACAGAAATTCACTGACCCAGAATTTTGGCCGGAAAATGTCAGAATCAATCGTTTTTTTCGCCCACGCGGAATGAAGCCTGCCACCTTGTAAATAATAGTGTACAGTATAAAAACAATAAATATTATACAGTATACTACCAAAATACTCGGGGTCTACTTACAAAAACCACAGAAATATTTAATGATACATCGGCGTGTAGCTTTAAAATAGTAGCCCTAACTGAAACATGGCTCAATGATTCAATTTTTAGTGGTGAAGTTATTCATAATGAGTATAATGTCTACCGTGCTGATCGAAATTTTGTGGAAACCGACACCCGTAGAGGAGGTGGGGTTTTGCTGGCCGTACATCAACATATTAGATCATCTATAGTGAACGTCAACAGACAACAACTACCTGATCAGAAGAACATGTTAGCAGTCAAGACTACTGTTGACTTTTATTTTATTTAATTTTTATTTATTTTATTTATTTTATTTTTCTAATTTATATACCTCCACCTGTAACTGCAAACCTTCTTGAATTAGTTTTAGATTTTATTGTGTCCTTGGAGTTTCTGCATAGAAAACATATATTCTGATTTTTTAGATACCGGTGCCGAAACTCAGTGTGTAAGAGTACTCAACGATTTTTTATACTGCATAAATCTCTCACAAAGTAACTTTGTTCGAAACAAAAACAATAGTATTCTAGATTTAATCTTACATAACAATAAAAAATGTGTTGTTGAATATGCGAAAGATTTACTGGTACCAGAGGACAAATACCATCCTGCAGTTACTTTTTCATTTCACTTTTTTCATCTCACAAATAAAAAACGCGATCTTTCAATTAATTTTGATAATGACTTTAACTTTAGAAAAGCTGATTATACATTAATGTATGATGCAATTCTTAATGTGGACTGGTCTTTTCTCTCTCAGGAGATTCATACTGAGACTGCTTGTGACTTATTCTATAACAAGTTTTACGGTATTCTTAATCAATATGTTCCTCGCTACAAAAAGTCATCTAATAAAAAGTATCCTCCATGGTTTAACTCAAACATTATATGTAACATCAAAAAAAAGGCTAAATGTCATAAAAAATATATAGAAACTAGGAACCTCGTAGAATTACATAATTTTAAAGCTCTAAGGGCAATAATTGAAACCGATGTTAAAAAATCTTATGAAAACTACATTCGAAAAGTTGAAGTAGACATTAAAAAAGATTCAAAAAAGTTTTGGTCTTTTATTAAGAACAAACGTGTAATTTCGGGTATACCCAATTGCATGAACTTTAATGGTACTGAGCTACGGCAGCCACAAGATATATTAGACTCTTTTGTTATGTTTTTGAAACAGTCATTCTCAGATAACTTAAGTAATATTACAAATATAATAAATAACAACAACACTCTCCACCAAGATAACATCTGCGTAGATAATGTTACACAAGATGATATTATTAAAGCTCTTGCAAAAATTAAATCGAAGAGCACTGCCGGTCCTGACTTAATTCCAGCACTTCTTATACATGACTGTCGTTTTGCTCTTGTTAAGCCGCTGTTAATACTATTTAATCTATGTCTAAAAAATCAAGCAATACCAAATTTGTGGAAAACCTCCAAAGTTGTTCCCGTGTTCAAAAAAAGCGATAGGTCAAACATCACAAACTACAGACCTATTTCTCTCATCTGCAATTTTTGTAAAGTTTTTGAGTTTGTTCTATACAACAAAATATTTCCTGCGGTCAAAAACCACATACTTCCACAACAACATGGATTTTTTAAAGGCAGATCTACCATTACTAATTTGATCACTGTGTCGCAATATATTGCAGAGTCTATCGATGAAGGTTCTCAGGTTGTCGTCATATATCTAGATTTTTCCAAAGCTTTTGATCGATTAGATCATCAAATTTAAATTAATAAACTCTATACCTTTGGACTGTCTGACTCACTTGTTAATCTTTTTACCTCATACTTGTCTGGCCGTTTACAGTACATATATGTTTATGGGAACACATCCGGCAAATACTTTTCGTCTTCAGGTGTTCCACAGGGCACAATACTTGGTCCTTTGCTATTTAATATCTTTATAAATGACATTAGTAAAAACCTTAGTGTTGATTTTCTATTGTATGCAGATGACATAAAAATATTTAAAAGAATCCAATCTCTAGATGACTGTTCAATTCTTCAGCGGAATTTAATGCAAATTACTGATTGGTGTCACAACAATAATCTGCAGCTAAATACAGATAAATGCCGTCTGGTGTCTTTCACAAACAAAACGACAGTCATTAAAAACGATTATTTTCTTGGTAATGAGCCTATAACCTACTCTCTTACTTTCAACGACTTAGGCGTCATTTTTGACTCTAAATTTTCTTTTGTTCCTCACATTAATAAGACATTGTAAGAGGCTACACGAAGTTATGGTTTCATTGAACGCTGCACTAGAGAGTTTAATGATATTGATGTAATTAAAGTTTTGTATAACACCTTAAATGTACGCTCAAAATTAGAATACGCATCTCTTATTTGGTCCCCTGTGTATAATTTACATATTGACAATTTAGAAAAAAATCAGCGCAAACTCTTAAAATATGCATGGTATAAAAGTGAGGGATTATATCCGTCACAAAGGTTTTCCCACACAACTTTTTTAAACGATTTTGGTTACGTTACTCTCAGCCACCGTCGTGCCTATTAGTATTTAATCACTTTGTTTAAAATATTGAATAGTATGCTTGACTGCGGTGACATATTGACTAAATTTTAGTTCTATGTACCCCGTATAAACACTCGTCGCAACATAATATTTCATCCACCTACACCAAGAACGAATGTCTTAAAATGCTCACCAGTTTTTGCAATGTGTTCTACATACAATTCTCATCCTGATTTAGATTTTTTTCTCCAATCTTTATCCAATGTTAGGAAACTAGTACCACATTAAGAAGGTTTTCATTGCCTACTAAAGTTCAGGTTTACTTCATTGGCAGAGTTATTTCACTTTAGTTCCCTAGTTCCCTTAGTTCTCTTAATTTCTTCTTTTAAGCTTAGATTTAGTTTTAAGTTAAAATTAAGCTCATATATATGTACATATTTTAAAATAATTATTAATTATTAGCTATAAAAACTTACCATGTACTCACTATATTGTAACATTTGTTCTACTCACCGTTAATTGGGTTCTATACCTGTTGAGTGAGATGTATTAAATTAAAAATTAAAAAAAATAAAACATCACGTGTGTTTTTGCCACATTTTCAGATTAGTTGTAATGTAAGTAGAATAAATGACCTTCTTAACTGTTCTATTAGTGTTCGTAGCGCATAATGGCTTTTTTAAATGAATACTAGCTGGCTCGGCGAACTTTGTTCCGCCTTAGCTTTGTTATTTTATTTTTTATTTTTGTTGTCATTTGTTTTGTTATTATATGTCAGATGCGTTTACGTTTTATATTGTATGTCACGTCACACGGAATGGGATAAAAAATAGTCTTTGTTAGGCTACTGGTTCTAAACGACCACTCCACCATTTTTCAGCCAAATCGGTCATAAATAGATATAGATTTTTAAAATAAACAACCCCAAAAACTTTAAAAATGATACCCAAATTAATTATTCACATTTATTACCCTTATCACATTTATTTTGCAACTCTCTTTAACATAAATATTATTTTCAAAATCAACAACCTGGAATTTCTCGAAAATAATACCCATATCTTTTTTTTACATTTTTATCCCTAGAACACTCTCTTTTCATCCTCCTAAGAGTAATTTTTTAGAAAGCAGGAAACATACTTATTTATTTTTTTTTTGAGAACTTAGGCAATTTATGGGAAAAATTATGAAAACGACATCAATCTTTAGACATTTAGCCCTCTTTCCGCCCTATCAAGGATTGATAATATTTTACTTCTAAAATTTCGGATTTAAACATAGATATTATTTTTAAAATAAACAATCCAAAGTTTTGAAAATCATACTAATATTGGTACTTGTCATTTTTTGCTCCTATCCCACCTCTTTTTATCTCCTTGTTAATAAAAAGTATTCTATTCTTTTCATTCAACTCCAGTCATCATAATTTTCCATACAAACTTTCACCCAAAGTTGTTATATGGGAAGTTGTCTCATGGAAGACGATAAAGACGGCCACTGACGATCCAAGGTCCAACGCCACAGTCGTACTGCGGCGTTGGCGTGTTGGATCATCACTGGCCGGCTTTACATGTGTAACGCCAGTAATATTATTAATGTAATATTTTAAATAAATAAAAGAAAATTAATTTAATTTTGTAGTAAATGACTGTTATTAAAATATGTCTCAGTTTGAGTAAACAAGTTTAAAGATAAGAGTAGAACAGGCAACATCAATAAAGAAATAAAACAGTCGGGCCGGTCCAACTAGGGACCATTTCATAGAAATTTTAAAAGAAATTCTATAAGCGGGTAAATTTCTAGTTGTTGTAAATAAGATTAAAAGCATTAAAGGGGCGCCTTATTGTAAGTTGGCACTAAATACAGGCAAAAGGTTTATAGAGGCTAAAAGGTTTTTGATTGTATGAGCACGTTTAGACGAACGCCGACAGAAACTTTCACACGCTGTTCTGAGAACTATATACAAAGTAAAATTAAAGAAAAATTCCAGGATTTAATATTTTGGGGAGAGGGAAAGAAATAATTACCAAAAATCCAAAATAGGAAGTTAATGTTAGTTTGGGTGGCAGTGAGAGAAGGTGTCCAAATTCAGTGGTGCAAATAAAGAATAAAGTGCAATCCAGAAGTAAAACTGTGAGTAATTGACCTCACAGAATTTGTTTAACACTATTCCGTATTAATGGTTTTGATGAGTTATCTAACAGTTAAATAGTTTCAAAAATTACTTAATTAACCAGTTAATAAAATTAATTAAAATCTTAAATAGTTCAAAGGAAAAAAAAAAAACCAAAGCTTTAATCATTCTACTATATCAGACTAATGCAATTGAAATATAATATATTATTTCCTTCTCATCAAAGTTATTAAATTACGAATTAAAATATTACTAACTAATTTGTAAATGATTATTGTGTTATTATGTTATTGTATATTCACCAATATCGATTTACATCTCGTATCGTCAGATGAGGTAGTTTATTAAGTAATTAATAATTCAGTCATCAAAATAATTATATCACAGTTTAAATTATTTAATTGACGTAATTTAGCCGTCTACATTATTAGTTCTTGAAGAACTAAAGTACTGACCAATCTAAAGAATGCTCTAGTTTTCTTTATTATCTCAATTGTTGTAAGTTTAACTTAATGCACATAATAATTAATAAGTCAATTAATAAGTAAGAACTCACAGTATTGTCAAGATGATAATCATTGTAGATAAATTAATATATCAATCAGATCACTTTTCGTCTTGAACAATATTTTAGAAATTCAATTTTGTTACTGTCAGAAAATTAATATTAATTATCAATCAGTTCAAATTAATTCAGTTCGAATTAATTCAATGAGATTACTCTTCAGTAGACTAGAATTGATACAAACAAACATTGATGTAATTACTCAGTTCAGAATTAAAATATAAATTATTTTAATTAAATTACTAATTAAAGTACCGATTAGTAAAACGTTAATGAACGTTTCATGAAATAATTTTAAAAGCCTACACAAACGACGGTACGATGTTCCCTGTTCTGTTGTAGCAGTTCAGAATTCCTAACAACTATTCTGTTTCGGCAGAATACACCCAATCATATTCTAAACATAAATACACACAATTCCTTCCGCCCTCATTTTGTTGTAGCAGGTGAGGTTCCTAAACTCGAGTAGTAAGATTTATATAACGTTATATAAGGTAACAAGGTCCCTGCGTTTGATGGTTCAATAATCAGGCAAACGTTAGAGGTGCGTGTTCGTACAACGCACTGGCGTAATTTGCGTTGTAGCGCTTATTACATTATCGCTTTGTAGAGTGATTGAGAGCCCCCTTGTTACAAGTCCCACAGGGTGGTTGACTATTATTTGTGATTTATATCACTTGTCGTGCAGTTTGTTGGAGCAGCTGCGGTGGGTTATTAAAGTTAGAATACATTTTAAATAAAAGTTAAAATACATTTTAAATTAAAGTTAACAAACAGTTTAAATTAAAGTTAAAATAAAGACTCAATCAGTAAACTCTTTGTGTGTTGTCAAAGTTTAAGGTCTTTTAAAGACTGGCAATTCAATTAAAGAAATTCTATGTTGATAATAGAATTTGAGTTTGTTTGTGAAGTTCTAAGTCATATCAAAGTTTATAGTTTGTGATAATTTGATAGTAATAAGAATGTTGAAGTGCGTACACGTACTAGACAACAGTTTAATTAGCGTTGGAGCGCTATTTATATTATGATCGCTTTACAAAGTGATTTACAGTTGTTTCTACTTTTTAGAAAAGACAGTTTACTTTCAATTGTGAATTAACTGAGATTAATTTCACGAGTTCTGCAGTTTGTTGTAGCAGCTGCAATGAGTTCTAAAATTGAGTTTATCAAAAGGATTTTGAATTGTTTGTAAAATTCAAAGTACTCTAGTAAATGCCAATTCGTTAAGAAATTCCAATTGGATTATGGAATTTCAGTTTGTTTGTAAAGTGGTGCTATTCTAATTTACTTACAGCATTCTAGTTTGATTCTAAGATTCCAGTTTGTGTAAAGTTCTGACTCAATCATAAAATTCTAATTTAATTACAGCATTCTAATTAGATTATAAAATCACATAACATCTTATAGGATTTTAATGTGCTTATGAGATTCTAATTGGTCAATAGGATTTGATTTTATTATATAGTTCTACACTAGTTGTAAAGTTTTAAAGCGTTTGAGTAAGTTACTGATCAAAGGTAATAAGTCATTGACGATTAGTTACGGATTGGTGAAAACAGCAAATTCAGTTTGTTTCTTTTAGTTTCAGTAGCCATTGTTAAATGTGAGATATTTATTATTGATATGAAGACGGCCTCGTAGTTCCTCTTGTGACAGTAAGTGGTTGGTGACTCGACGAATGACTCCAGGTATTTATATCTAAACTTTAGCATAGAGGTTGTAGACTTGATTGAACATATAAATCATTGTTTTAAAAAAAAAAAAAAAAAAAAAAATACGTCACATAATTATTAAGTATCGTTATAATTCAGAAGTGGGATAAGACTTGTGTGCTGTTACTTTTGGAATAAACTTTTCGTGCCGTTGGGTATATTAATAATTGCTAGCGTCACAGTCATTTGTGTTTTATCACACCAAAGTATTAAGTTCAATTAATTAAATTTCAATCAATACCTCTAAAGTTTAGGAGTCTGTCACCATATCACGTATTAAAATAAATAAATTTATGGTGTGGAATAGACTAATTTACAGTAGGCTTTTGCCGTCGCCTAACAACGAAAGTAAAAAAAAAAAGGGTTTTAAAATAATTATGACATTTCATTAAGTTGTCATCTATCATATTATTGCAATTAGCTATTCATTAGTGGTATTTTTCTCTCTGACATTAAAGCCCAACATGGTAAAAAGAAAACAGCGAAATTCTTCACCAGCACCATCATCCTCTGCTATAAGTGAAGCGGGTTCGAGTAACGACAATTCAATCAACCGACTGTCGGATTTAATGGCAACGTTTATTGAGCGAACGTCAGCGACCACTTATGCTCAACCTGTTATGGCATCAAATAGAAATGAAATGATACCAACGTTTGATCCAGAAAGAAACGACATCAGTGCCACGGAATGGTGCTACAAAATTGACGAGCTGCAGGCAATTTTCCGCTGGAACGAAGAAACAACCGTCTGTTTTGCTTTGGCAAAACTTCAAGGTTTGGCCAAGACTTGGTACACCGCACTACCCACAGTGAGATTAACTTGGGACGACTGGAAGGAGAAAATAGTGACAGCATTTCCAGCAAAGCGAGATTTTCATGAAGATTTGAAGCAAATGCTTCAACGCCAGAAGCAGCCAGGAGAAAGCTTCACCAGATATTATTATGAAAAGTGTGCATTGCTAGCAAAATGTAGAATTACCAATACCGACGCTGTCTCCTGCATAATTGGAGGCATTCACGACTCGGTGGTGAAGACCAGTGCTAAAGCTGGCAATTACCAGACGCCCGAAATGCTGTACAATTATTTAGCCACCTTGAACCATTTATCGCAAACTAGAACTTTCCAGCCACAGCCCCCGCTACCACCAACCTATCGACCATCAAACCGACATACAAGCTCCCACCGCCGAGTGATAAATAAACCGAACCGTTCAAGCAAACCAAAGCGATTTTCTTCTGACTCTCGCTCACATCGTCCGCAAGTCAAGCCGGCACAGAACGGGGTCTGTTTTAAATGTGGGGCTTCAGGGCATTTTGCCAAACAATGTTCAGTGCAGAAAACCGAAATTATTTGTCAATTCTGCAAGAAACCTGGTCATACCGAAACAGCTTGCTTCAAGAAGAAAATCCAAACAGTTGCATGACTAGAAGAACCAATTACCAAAACAGATCCAAACGCTAAATATTATAAAATGATTACTATCAATGAAGAACCAACCACTGCATATATAGATTTAGGAAGTAGCTGTACCACTGTAACGATTGAGGAAGTCAAACGTCTCAAACTTAACTACGATTCTGCAGACCGCACCTTTCTACAAGGGTATGGTAAAGGTATTGTTCATACGTTAGGCCGTGGAGAAGCGTGTTTTAAAATTGACAATGCTGTGTCACAAACATCATATGTAGTTGTACCTGGACATGCCCAGGTCACTCCTGTGTTAATAGGTCGAACCTTTACTGAATCTCCAGGCATTTCCATAATCAAAGACGACACCAGTTTAACATTCTCAAAATTATCACCAGCCCAGTTGTCTTCTACCACTGCCGCATTACCTATTCTAAAAGTCGACAATATTGAGTTAAAAGTGGGAGCGGTTAATTCAAACGATCACACCAAGTTGCTCCAAGTCTTAGAAAATTTCTCAGCATGTTTTGCTTCCAACAACAGTGAGATTGGATTATCAAAGTCAATGGAAATGATCATTCAGTTAACTGATGGAAAACCATTTTCGTGCAAACCATACAAAATGGCTAAATTGGAACAAGATACTGTTCGAACCATTGTCGACGACCTACTGATAAACAACATAATCAGAGAATCCTGCTCAAACTACTGCTCACCTGTTCTATTGGTTAAGAAAAAAAATGGGGAACCAAGAATGTGTGTAGACTACAGGAAACTAAACAATATGATTGTTAAGGATTGCCACCCGTTGCCACGAATAGATGACCAGATTGACCGATTGTACAAGGGCATGTATTTTACTAGTCTTGACTTAAAATCAGGCTACCATCAGATTAAAATTCAGGAAGACTCTAAGAAATTTACATCGTTTATAACACCTCATGGGCAATATGAGTACAATCGAGTTCCGTTTGGACTAACGAATGCGCCTCGCATATTCCAAAGATTAATGAATCGAATATTAAAACCAGCAGCTGACTACGCAGCGGTCTACTTGGATGACGTAGTACTGCATGCAGAAACCATTGAAGAAAGCCTCGAAATACTCACCAAAGTATTAACCATTTTCAAAGACGAGGGCTTGACATTAAACTTAGAGAAATGCTCCTTCTTAATGACTTCCATCAACTTCCTGGGTTTTCAAGTCAGTCAACAAAAGGTACAGCCTGGATTAGAAAAGAGTGCTGCAATTTCCTGTTACCAAGCTCCAAAATCAGCGCATCAGATTCGGCAATTTTTAGGATTAACGGGTTATTTCCGTCACTTTATTAAAAATTATGCTATTATTGCGCGACCACTAACACAACTAACGCGAAATGATGTCGTTTTTAAATGGGACCAGATGCACGAGAACGCATTTCAAGAGTTGAAAAATGAATTGGTTAAACGGCCTATCCTTGCGTTATACAATCCAGAAGCGACGACCGAGGTGCATACCGATGCGAGTGCAGTCGGTCTTGCGGGTATCTTACTGCAGAAGCACGCCGATAACAAGCTACATCCAGTAGCTTATTATAGCCGTCAAACCAACTCCGCCGAAGCTAAATATCATTCGTATGAACTGGAGACTTTGGCGGTTGTCGAATCACTAAAAAAATTTCGCTCATATCTACTAGGCATCGAATTTACGGTGGTAACAGATTGCAATGCGTTAAAGGCAACGAGGGACAAAAAGCAAATTATTCCTCGTATTGCAAGGTGGTGGCTTCAACTCCTAGAATTCAGTTTTACTGTGGTGTATAGACCTGGAACTCAAATGCGGCATGTGGACGCCTTAAGTAGAAACCCTGTTTCTAGTAACAGCAGGCAGGTGTTACAAATACAAGAGGCTGATTGGATTTTATCTGCCCAGCTCACAGACAAGAAAATTGTGCAGATTCGAGAGATTTTGCAACGCAACCCGATAAACGACGAAGAACAGAAAACACACCAGGAATACCAGCTGAGAGATAATAGGCTATATCGAATAACATCCAATAGCAATCAATGGGTGGTACCTAAAGGATTAAGACATCAAATGCTCCAATGGGCACACGATCAAAATGGACATTATGCTATTGATAAGACGCTATCACGTTTAATAGCGCACTATTGGTTTCCAAAAATGCGTCAGTATGTGGAAAAGTATATTGCTTGTTGTATAGCATGCCTCTACAACAAACGAAAGTCTGGACGAAAAGAAGGATTCCTAAACCCAATACCAAAATCAAACGAACCGTTGTCAACCCTCCATGTCGATCATTTGGGCCCGTTCCCCAGAAGTAAACGCGGCAACATGTTCATGATTGTCGGAGTAGACGGCTTTACGAAATTTACATTTTTAAGAGCTACCAGAACAACAAATGCGAAACACGTCGTGGAGTATTTTAGGGACATTTTTGCGACGTATGGCACTCCCAAAATTCTAATTTCGGATCAGGGCACTGCATTCACATCGAAATATTTTAAGCAATTTTGTGTGCAGAATTGTGTTAGGCACGTATTGAATGCAGTAGCAACACCGCGCGCTAATGGACAAGTGGAACGGGTTAATCGATCAGTGTTGTCAGCTCTAATGGCTACATCGACCGATGAGAAAACCTGGGATGAGCATGTTCGCGTTGTCCAATTTGCGATAAATAATACTATCAGTGCAACGACAAAGAAAACACCAAGCGAACTCTTGTTAGGTTATCGACCAAGACAGGGCAAAATAACCGATCTAGTACTGGATGAAGTCAGCAATGTTCCTAGGCTGATCGACAATTTAGCTGAATTCAGAGAAGCAGCATGTTCCAGCATTACAGTGGCTCAGGCCAAACAGAAACATTATTATGATTTACGACGGAAAACACCTATAACATACCAAGTAGGCGATATGGTACTCATGGAGAAGAATCCTGTCGCCACGGGTACAAGTAAGAAGCTTCAACCACACTTTACAGGTCCTTTGGTGGTGGCCAAGAAACTCCTAAACGATAGATATGTGGTAAAAGATATGGAAGGAACACGTCGTACCGCGAGTCGAGTACCATACAACAGAATTTTAGCAGCTGATCGTATGAAACCATGGCAACCTCCAGGGGGAGTTTCCGATACTTCCGATTCAGATGACGACTAAATTGCTAATAGCTATGTAGTATAAAACGCGCTAACCTCGAGGACGCGGTTTGTGTCAGAATGGACGAGTTGTAACGCCAGTAATATTATTAATGTAATATTTTAAATAAATAAAAGAAAATTAATTTAATTTTGTAGTAAATGACTGTTATTAAAATATGTCTCAGTTTGAGTAAACAAGTTTAAAGATAAGAGTAGAACAGGCAACATCAATAAAGAAATAAAACAGTCGGGCCGGTCCAACTAGGGACCATTTCATAGAAATTTTAAAAGAAATTCTATAAGCGGGTAAATTTCTAGTTGTTGTAAATAAGATTAAAAGCATTAAAGGGGCGCCTTATTGTAAGTTGGCACTAAATACAGGCAAAAGGTTTATAGAGGCTAAAAGGTTTTTGATTGTATGAGCACGTTTAGACGAACGCCGACAGAAACTTTCACACGCTGTTCTGAGAACTATATACAAAGTAAAATTAAAGAAAAATTCCAGGATTTAATATTTTGGGGAGAGGGAAAGAAATAATTACCAAAAATCCAAAATAGGAAGTTAATGTTAGTTTGGGTGGCAGTGAGAGAAGGTGTCCAAATTCAGTGGTGCAAATAAAGAATAAAGTGCAATCCAGAAGTAAAACTGTGAGTAATTGACCTCACAGAATTTGTTTAACACTATTCCGTATTAATGGTTTTGATGAGTTATCTAACAGTTAAATAGTTTCAAAAATTACTTAATTAACCAGTTAATAAAATTAATTAAAATCTTAAATAGTTCAAAGGAAAAAAAAAAAACCAAAGCTTTAATCATTCTACTATATCAGACTAATGCAATTGAAATATAATATATTATTTCCTTCTCATCAAAGTTATTAAATTACGAATTAAAATATTACTAACTAATTTGTAAATGATTATTGTGTTATTATGTTATTGTATATTCACCAATATCGATTTACATCTCGTATCGTCAGATGAGGTAGTTTATTAAGTAATTAATAATTCAGTCATCAAAATAATTATATCACAGTTTAAATTATTTAATTGACGTAATTTAGCCGTCTACATTATTAGTTCTTGAAGAACTAAAGTACTGACCAATCTAAAGAATGCTCTAGTTTTCTTTATTATCTCAATTGTTGTAAGTTTAACTTAATGCACATAATAATTAATAAGTCAATTAATAAGTAAGAACTCACAGTATTGTCAAGATGATAATCATTGTAGATAAATTAATATATCAATCAGATCACTTTTCGTCTTGAACAATATTTTAGAAATTCAATTTTGTTACTGTCAGAAAATTAATATTAATTATCAATCAGTTCAAATTAATTCAGTTCGAATTAATTCAATGAGATTACTCTTCAGTAGACTAGAATTGATACAAACAAACATTGATGTAATTACTCAGTTCAGAATTAAAATATAAATTATTTTAATTAAATTACTAATTAAAGTACCGATTAGTAAAACGTTAATGAACGTTTCATGAAATAATTTTAAAAGCCTACACAAACGACGGTACGATGTTCCCTGTTCTGTTGTAGCAGTTCAGAATTCCTAACAACTATTCTGTTTCGGCAGAATACACCCAATCATATTCTAAACATAAATACACACAATTCCTTCCGCCCTCATTTTGTTGTAGCAGGTGAGGTTCCTAAACTCGAGTAGTAAGATTTATATAACGTTATATAAGGTAACAAGGTCCCTGCGTTTGATGGTTCAATAATCAGGCAAACGTTAGAGGTGCGTGTTCGTACAACGCACTGGCGTAATTTGCGTTGTAGCGCTTATTACATTATCGCTTTGTAGAGTGATTGAGAGCCCCCTTGTTACAAGTCCCACAGGGTGGTTGACTATTATTTGTGATTTATATCACTTGTCGTGCAGTTTGTTGGAGCAGCTGCGGTGGGTTATTAAAGTTAGAATACATTTTAAATAAAAGTTAAAATACATTTTAAATTAAAGTTAACAAACAGTTTAAATTAAAGTTAAAATAAAGACTCAATCAGTAAACTCTTTGTGTGTTGTCAAAGTTTAAGGTCTTTTAAAGACTGGCAATTCAATTAAAGAAATTCTATGTTGATAATAGAATTTGAGTTTGTTTGTGAAGTTCTAAGTCATATCAAAGTTTATAGTTTGTGATAATTTGATAGTAATAAGAATGTTGAAGTGCGTACACGTACTAGACAACAGTTTAATTAGCGTTGGAGCGCTATTTATATTATGATCGCTTTACAAAGTGATTTACAGTTGTTTCTACTTTTTAGAAAAGACAGTTTACTTTCAATTGTGAATTAACTGAGATTAATTTCACGAGTTCTGCAGTTTGTTGTAGCAGCTGCAATGAGTTCTAAAATTGAGTTTATCAAAAGGATTTTGAATTGTTTGTAAAATTCAAAGTACTCTAGTAAATGCCAATTCGTTAAGAAATTCCAATTGGATTATGGAATTTCAGTTTGTTTGTAAAGTGGTGCTATTCTAATTTACTTACAGCATTCTAGTTTGATTCTAAGATTCCAGTTTGTGTAAAGTTCTGACTCAATCATAAAATTCTAATTTAATTACAGCATTCTAATTAGATTATAAAATCACATAACATCTTATAGGATTTTAATGTGCTTATGAGATTCTAATTGGTCAATAGGATTTGATTTTATTATATAGTTCTACACTAGTTGTAAAGTTTTAAAGCGTTTGAGTAAGTTACTGATCAAAGGTAATAAGTCATTGACGATTAGTTACGGATTGGTGAAAACAGCAAATTCAGTTTGTTTCTTTTAGTTTCAGTAGCCATTGTTAAATGTGAGATATTTATTATTGATATGAAGACGGCCTCGTAGTTCCTCTTGTGACAGTAAGTGGTTGGTGACTCGACGAATGACTCCAGGTATTTATATCTAAACTTTAGCATAGAGGTTGTAGACTTGATTGAACATATAAATCATTGTTTTAAAAAAAAAAAAAAAAAAAAAAATACGTCACATAATTATTAAGTATCGTTATACATGTAAACGCACGGTCCGACTTTGGTTGGTGGTGGGGGAGTGGATCGATTTATTTGGAACGGTCATTTGCCAAGCCTCACCGAACGTTTCCGACATCGCAATTCTAATTTTAATTTAACCCTTCTTTTAGAGGGTGTTTTCTGGGATAAAAAGTATCCTATAGCATTCTCCAGGCTCTAAACTACCACCTCATCAATTTTCAACCATATCGGTAAAGCCGTTCTTGAGTTATAAGTGGAGTAACTAACAGATTTTTTTTTATATAAATAGATATGAATTTTTAGTGTTAATTGGAGAGCTTGGCCACGAAGTATAGATACAAGGAGTCCGAACGTAATGTTGAACGAATGGTCTTAATTTAGGGGACAGAATTTTTGCCGGTAGAGCGCGCCATTTTTCAAGAAGTACTCGTTTAAATCCTTACGCGGGAAGTTTTGCTGCTATTGACAGCTCTGGAAATAAAAATATTTTGAGAAACGGGGAAATAAATCAAAGGCAACCTGCAAAGCTAAAAACATGTGGTATTAATGGATAATAATTTAAAAATTAGTAGGGATCATACCATTTTATTCAATGAAAAAAAGTAGATGAATGCTGAAAAAAAAGTTTTTAAATAAATAAAGTAAGTAATTACACAGTGACTTAAAAATTTACTAGTTAAAATATTTTAAAAAATTTCAATATTACGATAAATGTACTTTATGAAAAAAATTAATTAACAAGTTATTATCAAACATATTTTTTATTAAAATGGTATAAGTTACAAGCAAAACGAGTTTAATATTTAAAAATTAAATTATTTAAGTTGAACGTATATTCAGAATATTTCTTTGTATTTTTTATTTATATTATTTATATAATTAGAGTGAATAATTTTTTTTATTAATAGTAAGCGCGAGTTAATGTAATTTAGAAATCTTTCGAGATTTTTTAGATTTAACTTTTCTCTCCGTGGCACTTTTAAAAAATTATTAATTATTTTTTTTGTTAATTCTTTCTTATGCTCATCACAGCCAACAAAAATAGAGATATTCCTTTTAGAAACATCATCTAATATTTCAAACATTGTGTCTGAGCATTTCAATATCCTTTTAGAAAAAAATATTAAACTAAAATAATTACTTCTATATTACACAAAAAAAATAAAAATATAACATTTCTTAAATATTATTATTTAAAAACAACACTAATGTAATGATCAATTATTTATTAACATAAAATTTTAAATATTATTTTGAGGTTACCCACTTTTGGTGCTTTGAATAAAGCCACTTTTCCTAAATGCTCACTTGCCTTTCGGCTACTAAGACAACTATCAACGGCACTGCACTTTCCCATTTTTTTATAAAAATGATTCTAATAAAATAAATTAATATTTTATATTTAATTTAATTTATTTTTTTACATTGACGAGCCAGGTTAGCCAGTCTGTATTTACGTATAATAATAATAATAGTATCGGTACCTCCTGAACACTCGCGCAGCCTGTGGCAAAAAAGAGAACTATGATCTGGGTCGATTATTTGGGTACATAACTAATGTGAAAAATCCTATACCGTTCGGACTCCTTGTATCTATACTTCGTGAGCTTGGCCATCAAGAACAGAAAAATAGGGCATGATTGTAGCGAAAAAGCAATGTGGAACCGTGTAGAAATAGATGAATAAGAGCTACTTTTACTGGAGTGTCGAACGAGTATGCAAAAGGGGGACGGGAAAAGCAATGTACCGCCAATGCTTGAAACCGTTTTGAAAAGATTCCTTTATAAATAAGCCAAAAAAATAAAAACTATTTTACTTTTACAAATCATGTACTATTATTTATTTTTTTAAAGCAATCGATTAAATAAAACGTTGTTTTTTTTTTATCTCGTTGATTGATTTTGCTTTAAGGTAATTTTGTCTATTTTTATTTGATGCTTTCATTTGTTTCTGCAACGGGTTTTTTTTGCATTAGACCTTAAGCCGTTAAAAAACCAAGTTTTATAAGCAAATATAACGGATATTGTCTGTGCGATATCCGTTGCTCATAAAGTGGATGTCGTTCAATATTTTCTACTTAATCCTAACGCATCGACACCACAATCCACATTTTTCAAAATACGAGTAGTTTGTTGAACACATCAACACGAGTGCAGATGTGAATGAAATTGAGATGTTATCCACTCTTGCCGAATTGGGAAAGATTTTTTGTACTTTGTTGCTTAAATAAATATGGATGGAGTAGGCTACAATAGTTCAATTTTAAATTTAGTTAACATACTAATCGTAAGATGTCGCAAAATGTGTTTTATATTATATTTTCTTTATTAAATATATTTTGTATATAATGTGATTAGTGTAGTTTTTGTTATTTTTTTATTTCATATTTTTGTAACATTCATATAGTCTTCATAGAAAGTCCTCATCTGTTACCATACAGTTATAGATGTCATTTTTGTGTGGCAGTTTTATTTGTAATTTTTGCGGATTTGTGCTTTAAAAGTGTAAATTGTGGCAATATTAGTAAAGACATTAACATTATAGTCGTCTGTCATTTTTATGATTGGTAAGATACTTCATAATCATACATTTTTAACACTCGTTTAAGTGCCCCTTTTGTTTAGCGTTACAGTAATACATATTACACTAACGAAAATGAGTCTGGCTAAATCTAGCGTTTTTGCTTGTGAGGCGAGTTTGTTGCCTAGGCATTGTTTTCCCAATGCGAAGAAAGATTTTTCACGTTTGGATGAGTGGCGTTGATTACCATAGAATCCAGCATTTGAAAATTCGAGCTCACAGGAACTCTATGAAAAAAAAGTTTGTCACCGATATTTTGAGCAGTAACACTTTTCCTCTGATACCAATAGGCTACATTTAAATGCTGTACCATTCCTTTATGTACTACCAGCTTTAAGTAAGTTTCATGAACTTCGTCTCATGGAAGACGATAAAGACGGCCACTGACGATCCAAGGTCCAACGCCACAGTCGTACTGCGGCATTGGCGCGTTGGATCGTCAGTGGCCGGCTTTACATGTAAACGCACGGTCCGACTTTGGTTGGTGGTGGGGGAGTAAATCGATTTATTTGGAACGGTCATTTGCCGAGCCTCACCGAACGTTTCCGACATCGCAATTCTAATTTTGATTTAACCCTTCTTTTAGAGGGTGTTTTCTGGAATAAAAAGTATCCTATAGCATTCTCCAGGCTCTAAACTACCAACTCATCAATTTTCAACCATATCGGTAAAGCCGTTCTTGAGTTATAAGTGGAGTAACTAACAGACTTTCTTTTATATATATAGATATGAATTTTTAGTGCTAATTGGAGAGCTTGGCCATCAAAAACAGAAAAATAGGGTATGATTGTAGCGAAAAAGCAATGTGGAACCGTGTAGAAATAGATGAATAAGAGCTACTTTTACTGGAGTGTCGAACGAGTATGCAAAAGGGGGACTTGAAAAGCAATGTACCGCCAATGCTTGAAACCGTTTTGAAAAGATTTCTCTATAAATAAGCCAATAAAATAATAGTATATTTCTTTATTAGGCGGAGAAGTCATACTTTTTGTGCTGAATCTGTAGTAGTTTTAGTGTGACGGACGAACGTAGTGAGTCCGGCATGAAACTACTACAGATGAAGCACAAAAAGTAAGACTTCGCCGACGTATAAAGAACGCTATTTTTTCTTCAAACGTAAAGAACAACAATATAATAATTACAACGCTTTATTTTAATTTGTTAGTTTCAAAAAGAGTGCTTTGAATTTAAACTGAAGTTTCCTTGACAACGCTCCAAACAACAGCAAAAAAATTTCACATTTTGCACGTTTTAACAATAATTGGTAAGTAATTATTGTTTTATTTGATTTTTACACTTAAATTTTGTTTAATTTTTTAGTCCGCTATGTTTGAAAGTAGTGACCAAACGAAGGCAATTAGTGAAATCGCAAAGGCAGCTCAGAAGGCAACAGAAAACCTCGTTCCACGAAAGTCCAAAAAACTTTATGAACTAGCATACAAGAAATTTACTAATTGGTGCGCTAAGAGTAATGTGATGGATTACTCAGAAGATGTGTTGCTGGCGTACTTCTTGCATTTATCAGTAGATATGAAAATGAAGAGTTCGACTTTGTGGTCACAATATTCGATGTTACGAACCATGCTAAGTATCAAAGATGGTGCAGACTTGGCCAAGTACTTGAAGCTTTGTGCTTATTTAAAACAGCAAAATAAAGGCTACATTCCGAAGAAAGCTGATGTCTTCACAAAAATACAATTTGAGGAGTTTCTAGAGAATGCACCCAACGAACAATATTTAGCAATTAAGGTATTTTGCAATAATATATATATATTATAAACATTGTTATTATAAATTATGTTTTACAGACTGTTTTCTTGTTTGGAGTAGCAGGGGCGTGCCGATGCGACGAACTTGTGAATATGAGAGTTGAGGACGTCGAAGACCTAGGCTCGTTGATACATGTGAAGATTCCCTTTAATAAAACAGAGAAACCACGGTCTTTTGCTATTGTCGGAGAACGTAATATTAACATATACAGGAAATATGTTAATTTGAGACCAAAAGACATGAAGGAGGATCGACTTTTTGTGAAATTTCATAACGGGAAATGCTATAAGTCATTTATGAGCATTCATAAAATTGGAAGCGTAGCAAAAGATGTAGCTTTATTTTTGAAGTTGCCAAATTGGAAATTATTTACTGGACACTCCTTAAGGCGAACGTCAGCCACAATATTTGTAGATTCTGGGGGAGATATCACCGGTCTGAAACGTCTAGGCGGATGGAAGAGCCTAGACGTTTCAAGAAGAGCCAAACTCCATCAGCAACAAAAATGAAACCGCTGGAAAAATTTTGATCGCTGGCACCTCTTCGCCACTAGTTTTACCTTCAGAGTCCGTCGCAAGCAATGTTTCAGCAACTAGCGTTCACGTTTCTTGTGATTCGGGGTCATCAGTTGCATCAAACGGTTCTCATTTTAAAAATGTTAGTAATTGCACATTTAATTTTTACTATGGTGGCAAATAATTAAGTTGTTTTTTTATAATTCGTTAATAAATTCATGATATTAATTTAATGTTTAGTTATTTATTTACAGGAAAATAACAAAAACGCAAAAAAATTTGTAGCGGCAGAAAAAGTACTTTTTCTGCCGCCGGCGGAGAAGTGAAACTTAAACTATGGCAACCTAATTCAAAAATGACGTACTTCTCTGACGTTTGAAGAAAAAAACTATTTTACTTTTACAAATCATGTACTATTATTTATTTTTTTAAAGCAATCGATTAAATAAAGCGTTGTTTTTCTTTATCTCGTTGGTTGATTTTGCTTTTAAGGTAATTTTGTCTATTTTTATTTGATGCTTTCATATGTTTCTGCAACGGGTTTTTTTTGCATTAGACCTTAAGCCGTTAAAAAACCAAGTTTTATAAGCAAATATAACGGATATTGTCTGTGCGATAACCGTTGTTCATAAAGTGGATGTCGTTCAATATTTTCTACTTAATCCTAACGCATCGACACCACAATCCACATTTTTCAAAATAGTTCGTTGAACACATCAACACGAGTGCAGATGTGAATGAAATTGAGATGTTATCCACTCTTGCCGAATTGGGAGAGATTTTTTGTACTTTGTTGCTTAAATAAATATAGATGGAGTAGGCTACAATAGTTCAATTTTAAATTTAGTTAACATACTAATCGTATCATGTCGCAAAATGTGTTTAATATTATATTTTCTTTATTAAATATATTTTGTATATATTTAATATATTGTGATTAGTGTAGTTTTTGGTATTTTTTTATTTCATATTTTTGTAACATTCATATAGTCTTCATAGAAAGTCCTCATCTGTTACCATAGAGTTATAGATGCCATTTTTGTGTGGCAGTTTTATTTGTAATTTTTGCGGATTTGTGCTTTAAAAGTGTAAATTGTGGCAATATTAGTAAAGACATTAACATTATAGTTGTCTGTCATTTTTATGATTGGTAAGATACTTCATAATCATACATTTTTAACACTCGTTTAAGTGCCCCTTTTGTTTAGCGTTACAGTAATACATATTACACTAACGAAAATGAGTCTGGCTAAATCTAGCGTTTTTGCTTGTAAGGCGAGTTTGTTGCCTAGGCATTGTTTTCCCAATGCGAAGAAAGATTTTTCACGTTTGGATGAGTGGCGTTGATTACCATAGAATCCAGCATTTGAAAATTTGAGCTCACAGGAACTCTATGAAAAAAAAGTTTGTCACCGATATTTTGAGCAGTAACACTTTTCCTCTGATACCAATAGGCTACATTTAAATGCTGTACCATCCCTTTATTTACTACCAGCCTCAAGTAAGTTTCATAAACTTTAAATGTAAAACACCTCTACATGCTATGTGTTTATCTTGCAGCAGAATTAAATGAGCAAACTCTATCAACTGTAGGCAATGAGGGACTTTCACCAACAGCCAAGCAATGTGCACTGAAACTAGAAACAAATGATTAAGTACCGGTTAGATCTGGAACCCCAAACTTGCAAGAATCACTTTCTGAGCATTCGCCAATGAAGAAAGTCTTAAAACGTGGTACATTATTTGAATTTATATTTATATTTTTTTCTTCTAAAAATATAAATTATTTATCTAAGGTGATGACATTATAACTCTCCATAATATGTTGAATAGAAATAGAATCAACACTAGAAAAGTTTTAACGCCTAAAAAAAAGACACTTGGGGTTTGCAAAGGCATTGTCCCAAAGACTGACAAAAACTACTAAATGTAAAAGCACTTTTTAACAAAGATTAGCGGCAGCTGAAGAATTGAGGAAAGAAAAGAATATTGAAGAACATCTAGTGGAATTGAACCAATTGACAGCACAATTCGTGCGCTGTCAAATCCAAGAAGCTGGAAAATCGCCAAAGCAGCATCGCTTTACAACTGATGGAAAGATTTTTGTTTTATCCTTATATAAGCAAAGCCCTAAATTTTATCGGTTTTTATTGAAAATATTTACCTTGTAAAAGTGTTCCATCTTTTTGACACAAAATGGGATTGTAATAATTAAATGTAAATTAAAAAAACACAATATCTTGCCATAGATGCATTATTTCAACTTAAGATTGAATTTAAACTACATATGTTTCGGCTTGTACTGATTGTATGTACTAATCAGAGGCCATCGTCAGGTTTAAGAATATTTAATACAAATATTTCAACTAGCCGACATGAAAATAGGATATTTTACTATGGTATATCTCAGAGTAAACTAAAGAAATGCAGGTAGCGAAAGTGGTTGAAACTACTTGGAAGGGAGGAGGTACTTAAAGGAACTATCATTTTTCTAAGAAAGGGTATGAAGAAGTAAGTATTTTTTAAAGAGATTACTGTGTAAGAGACAAATCGAGATATGTGGAGCTAAATATTTAATAACGATTATTTAATTTTTTTTTTTTTTTAAATAATCAATATTTAATTTTTTTTTTTTTTAAATAATTATTTTTTGATTAATCATTATTAAATATTTAACTCTACATATCTCGATTTGTCTTTTACACAGTAATCTCTTTAAAAAACACTTACCTCTTCATACCCTTTCTTAGAAAAATGTTAATTCCTTTAAGTACCTCCTCCCTTCCAAGTAGTTTCAACCACTTTCGCTACCTGCATTTCTTTAGTTTACTCTGAGATATACCATAGTAATCTTCTATTTTCATGTCGGCTAGTTGAAATATTTGTATTAAATATTCTTAAACCTGACGATGGCCTCTGATTAATACATACAATCAGTACAAGCCGAAACATATGTAGTTTAAATTCAACCTTAAGTTGAAATAAAGCATCTATGGGAAGATATTGTGTTTTTTTAATTTACATTTGAAAATATTTACATTGCCTTTTAAAGGGACGCTAAATCATTTTCTAAAAAAATTCCACTGTGAACCTGGTTTTAATGATAATATCTTTGAGGCATTAAAAAATGCATGTGCAAAATGGAAGTCTTGTAAAAAAATTGTCAGACTGATGTGGGACGAATTGTCTCTAATGCCAAACCTTTCTTTAAACAAAAGTAAAGGTTGCATACATATGGATTTGGCGATATGTAAAAAAATCAAAGATCTAATGAGATTGCTGATTATGTGCTAGTGTTCATAGTAAGAAACCTAAAAAAAAAATTAAGCAACCGGTATGCTACACATTTTCTTACGAAAGTGGTGCAAAAAAGCACTAAATTAAGAGGAAGGTGGAGCAAATTATTGATAAATTAATTCAGATAGGTTTGAAGTCACTCGTCATTGTCGGTGATCAAGCGACTGCAAATGTAAAGGTGTTAAACACTTTGATTCGGTACACAAAAGAGAAATATGCCAGAAGTAGATGTAAATATTGTGGAGGACTTTTTGAAATTCAGAATACTAAAATATTTTTGACTTTAAACCGCCACATTTGTTGAAGGGTATACGGAACAACTTTTTAACAAAAGATTGTGTTTTGAAAAAAACAGTACTGAGAAAGTGGCAAAGTGGGAGCGTATTGTTTGACTTTACAAAGTTGACAATAGGTTAAATATAATACAAGGTCTTCGGGCGTTACTTCATTTAACAGATGAACATGTATGTATGTGTAATAAATTAAATAAAAAAGATGAAGGTGAAGTGTGTGCTATTTAAGTATTTAGCCATCGACTTGCATCAAGTTTATAGTTGGCAGGAAATATAAGTCTGTGTGTTTTTTTTAATTGAAATAACTTTTTTGAACTTTTTCAGACATCTTTAAAACACTGGGAGATATAGTGCATGACACTTCTGAGCTTTTGCTTTTTTTGACAAGCTTTTTGATTCTGTGAATGAGAATCAGATCTACCGAACTTAAGGGAAGACTCTCAGATGCGGAAGCAGCCATACCAGCGATCATCTGAAATTTTGGGAAAAGGAGGCTATACATACCACTTCTTTCCACAATGGAATATGTTACGCAAAAGCCTGGGGACAAAAACAAGCTACCAAGTCTTAAAAACTGGATATTTACAATCAAGAATTTTATAAGTATATAAAAATGTTTACAAGACAAAAGATATGAGTATTTATTAAGACGACATTTAAATCAAGACCCTCTTGAAAACTTTTTTGGCCAAGTGAGGAACCATGGTATTTTGTATAGAAATCCAACTTCAACAACATTTGCGCAAATTTTTAAAACTTTTTTAGTAAATTCCACCCTCTGTCTATATAGTCCTGGTTTTAATTGTAAAAATAACGATTGTAAAGTGCTTTATGCTAGAATTAAATTTTTTTTTGGGTCTAATAAAACTGCAGAAGTGCCACCATTTATATCAAAGACTACTGCAACAGGGCCTGATGTACTAATGCAATCAGTGAATTTAGGATGACAGTTACTTAAACTGGCTTTGGGTAAGTTGGCAACAAATTATGTTGGAGGTTTTATTTTGAAGAAAAAAAAATTATTTATTAGAAACTGCAATCAGTGTGAAAAGTGTCTCTTTGAAGATCAATTTTCAAGCAGTAATTTGCTTATTCAAGCTCGTGAGTATATGGGTGGGCGGACGAAGAGATTGTTTTATCCGAGCAAAATGTTTGCAATATGATATTATTAAAAGCTTAGAAAGAGACTCATCCATAAATAATTTACTTAGTATTTTACAGTCAAAAATTGCTGCAGATAGAGATTTTAAATTTTTAAAATGTGCAATTTATAGAGATGCTTTAACAAAGTGGTTTTGTACACTCATCATCAGAACCATCACACACGCATGGTGTAAGAATGTGAATTGCCTTATGATGGGTAAAGATACAAGAAAGACCTTATTGTAAGAAAGATAAAACAAAAATAATTGCCCGAAAAAATATCTGCAAAGTAAAAAAAATACAACCCAAGGGCTTAAAAATACTATGAAAGTTATTATAATATTGGATTTTAAATAAAAAATTTTTTAAATTATATTGTGAGTAGGCTAACAGTGTCACATTTTCAACAAATATACAAGTCTGTGCTATTTTATTAATGTTTTTTACTCATTAAACTTTAAAACAGAAACATGTTCAAATTTCGCTTTTTAAATCTTTGTTGAGCTACCAACTACCAGAAGCGCTACTTTCAATAAAACTATTGTTGAACATGTGCGATGGTCATCTGTAAAAATTTTATAATCTGTGGAAAATACGTCTAAAGAATGACAACTGAGAGTCTGTGACATAAGGATGAGAAGATGCGAGGCGAGGACAGAGATTAAACGGACTTCATATAGGAGAGTCGCAAATAAGTAGTTCTTAAATTATATTGAGTTTTAGAACATATTCACCATTCCACCTGTATACAAGACGTAACATTAAAACTACAATCTGCGTTTGTTATGATGCAGAATTACGAGCTACGGGGTGCTTCAGCGGTTTGTGGGAGCCAGCAAGCAATTAGAATGTGACTGGTGCGATAAAAGGAACAAAAGCAATAGCAGCGCAGATGTTCAGAGAAAAGCCAAATATGTTTAAAACTACATTCACATAATAAATCTATAAACTGTATTTGGCAGTAAAACAACCATCAAAAAATAATATTTAAATATAATAATTTTTTTAATTCCGAAAGATGTCAATATTTCAAAAAATATTGAAATATTTATGTTTAGCAAAAAATTTAAGTAAAGCTGACATAATACGATTACAAAACCAAAATGTGGCTTGCAAAACTTATTTGCTTTAATTTTAGTTAATAATTTTTTGAATGTTACAATTTATTAACAAAAACCAATTATTATAATTTGTGTATTAATAAACTGATTAAAAACCATTATTTATTTCATTTATTTAACATCTGTGGTAAAAAGTTAATTAGTTGACAAATTTTTCTGAGCAAGAAGTTTCTTATACTTTTTAAATACAAATTTTTATGTATTCTCAAGACCAAACTTGAAAATATGATTAGGTTTTGATAAATAAAACATTTTTTTTTAAATGTAGTAATTTTGGTTTTGAAAAGTCATTTTTTTGGTGAAACCGTGGTGAGACTATGCTCAAATCTTGCCCAACCCTGCGCATGACGTCAACAACGAGACAAATTTCTAGTGCCACTAAGCAAAAACGGCGTTGTTTATAGTTTAATAATATAAAACGCTTGCTTTTCTGAAGATTGAACATTAAAAACCTTGAAGAAGAAAGGGTTTTACGACCCGAAGCTATTGAAATATTCACATCTTTCGAAAAAGACTGTGTTGGAATGTTTGATGAAATTCTTGACGTTTTGCACTAGGTGGCATTAGGACAAGAAAATAAGAGCAAGAATAAGCGCAGTAATTCGACGTGTAAATTACGCTAGAAGCTAAACTTATTCCGAAACGCTAAAACGCTAATACGAAGCCTCTAGCGTGGTTTACACGTTGAGTTACCGTGCTTATTTGTAAACATAACTAAAAATTGTTTCCGCAATTGCGTAGAAATTTTTGTGATTTATTACATCAATTTGATTAATTTGTGTTATTGTTTTTAGAGGCTAAAAAATAAGAATTACTTCTTTTTATCCTGTTTGAAAATTTGCTCATTTTTCTTTTAGATCAAATAATTAGTTCATATTCAGAAAATGACACAAATACGTGTAATACCAGCTTAGCAAATCGGTAATAATAATTAGTTATGACAATTAATCAATGTTAATTTAGAAATGAAAGAAGACAAGAAAATGAAGAAAAGCAATATTCGATTAATCTATGTCTTTAAGAAAAATGCAGGCTGAGTAGTTATTTTACCTAATTCTAGTACGAATCGATCTAACACCTAATGCCAGAAAAGCACAGCCGACTTTGACTTATGTTAATATTATACACTTTGTAGTTGCAAAAACGGCAGCTGTAAGACTTGACTGATGTAAGCAAGGTTGTCTAGTACAAAAGTTTCTTAGCAAGTAACCCTGTTACACCACAATGGTAACAGTAGTTTTACATTTTTTTTACAATGCTGTCACAACTGTGACAAGCGTTGCAAAAGCGTTGCAAAAGCGTTGCAGCTGCCGTTTTTTTTCTAATCTGTACAATATAAAACCAATTTACTTTTCATACTAATGTAATTTGTATAATTGACGCCAGTATAAAAAAGATACAGTAATCACATACAGTGCCTACAAGTTATTTCTAACAACTAATTTTAAATTGCGTTGTCAACATAAAAACTGTTTGAAAATAGATTAAAATAAGTCAACTATAACTTTATACACAGATAAATAATACTTCAGCGCCATTAAAAAGAAGTCTCTTTAAAACAGAACGTAAAATTATTGTAATTTTTTATATATGTCTATAAAAAAAATTATATGCATTGCGTATCAGTGCACAGGTTTCTTTCTTGTCGCCGACGTCTGTAACAGCTGCTACGTTTTGAAACAAGATATGCAAAAGTCTAAATTATTCCATTGATAATTATTTACTTAGAGAATTCAATTTTGCAACTAGTTGAGTATTTTACTAAGTTGTACTATTACATTATATTGTTAAAGTTATTTTTGTTTTTTAATTTGTCTTTAATTATCTTTAAATACGCGACACTCATTTCTTTGGCACTTTTGTCATAAAAAAAATTGTGTCATTAGGAATAAGTCGCCAGTAACTGAAACAAAATACTATTCACTAAACAAACGGGTTGAATGTGATGATTGTAACTTTCAAACTTACCGGTGCAGTGCTAAAAAAATACAAAGAAAACGTGCTTCAGTCAAATTAGAAAAATGGTTCCAATGTGATGATTGTGAATACAAAACTAAATTTAAAAGTAATTTAACAAAACATTATGAAAGCCGACATAGTGCAATTCAGCTGCAACCTATCTTTACCTGCAACAACTGCGAGTATAAAACTAACGTTAGACGTTACCTAATCAAACATGTGAAGAGAAAACATCTTCCAATTGAGTTGCAAACAACTTTCAATTGCAATGAATGTGACTTTAAAAGTAAATTTAAATGCAGTCTGACGCAGCATATGAAAGCGAAACATACTCCACTTGAATTGCAAGCGTGTTTTAACAGCATTAAAAATATCGTTAAAGAAAACGTAGCAAAGCATAAGAAAAGCATTCATACTCTATTTGAAATGCCAACTGTTTTCAATTGCAATGATTGTGAGTATAAAACTAATGTTAGACGTTACTTAATCAAACATATAAGGAGAAGACATCTTCCCATTGAGTTGCAAACGATTTTTAATTGCGATGAGTGTGAGTTTAAAACTAAATATAAATATGATATAGCAAAGCACAAGAAATTAAAACATACTCCAAATGATCTGCAAACTTTTTTTAACTGCAACCAATGTGAGTATAAAAATATCTTCAAAGAAAATGTAATAAAGCATAAGAGAAGCAATCATACTCCAATTGAATTGCAAATTATTTTAAAATGCAATGAGTGTGAGTATAAAACCAGATTTGAATCTGATCTAAAAAAACATAAGAATATAAAACATACTTTACCTGAATTGCAAACTTTTTTCAATTGCAACGAATGTGAGTATAAAACTAACACTAAAGATAAATTAACAAAGCATAAGAAATACAATCATTCTGCAAACTATTTTCAATCGCAATAAGTGTGAGTATAATACTGTTTGGACACACGATTTGATACATCATATGAAACACAAACATTCTGATTGAACAACAAAGCTTTTCAATGCGATAGATGTGGAAAAAAAACGATTATTATTTTGTTTTTTTTTTATTTAAGCTGATAGTTTAAAATATTCTTAAATATATTACTTTCAGTCTAGTTATAGAATATTTTTGAAATCTGAAACTTTTTAATAGAAATGTTTAATTTAATAGTCAAATTCAAATAAATATAAAAAATATTCTGATGTTGTAAATTTATTGTTATATTGTAGAAATCTAACTATTGCAATTCTGTGTTGAAATAGACATTTTTAATTAAATTATACCTAAATGCTTGCGTTGTTTGCTTATTAAATTATTAAAGTACGTATCTTCTATTGAAATAAACTTTTTTGAAACAAGTAAGCATGTAATGTTATTTTTTTTCCTATGCAGGCAAATTAATTAAATTATCAGTATTTATTAACTTAGTTTGCTAAATAATGAATTCTATCAGTAGGTATGGCACAAGTACAAATTAGACAACAAGATATTCTAAAATTAGAACACCGATTAACGACTAATTACCGGGCCGGAATGAAGTACCAACCCGGCGCGTCTCCAGGTGGCGGATAGGAGGGGGCCTCTGGCTAATGATTGCAAATGAAGCGGAAGTTTGCAGGCGAACATACATGAGCTCGTTGTGCGAAAACCACAACTCGTAGCCCATTAAAACGCCCGCCGCGGACCAACTTCCCCTATCCCAGCTGTAGTGTCGTGGCTAAGGGATTGATTGCACTAGGGATAACAATGCCAGAAAGGGCTTGCACCTTTTTGATATACCCATAGCTCTTGGCTGACTGTGGTCATGTCTCGCGGGCCAATAGGCAAGGGGGGGGTCTTGGCTTTGCCGCCCGGACCAAGAGAAGACAACCTTATAAAAAACCTAAATCCAAGGTGGGGTGCCAGGCCGAAGGATGCGTAGTTAAATAGAGGACTAGCCGCCACTGGACCAACCTTGGGGCATCAGGGAGAACCCCATTGTATACACCCCTTACCCCTGCATGCAGGCTTTGCTGGGGTGGACTTTAATTTCCTAGCTACTCGTGGGATCTACTATGGAAAAAGTAAAATCTTTAAAAGAAAAAATAATAAAAAACATCACTTCAAACCCCGGAGGGCCAAGTAGAGTTTCTTCCTCCACAATAAAACCTCAAGGTGCTGGAGGGCAAACAGCCGACTTCGACGGCGATAGGTCATCGTCTGCTTGCGCTAAATTAACTAGCAAGTTAGCTCATGCGTTAGGGCGTGTAGGAAAAAGCAAACCCGTATCATCCGCCGATGGTGCAGCAAAATCGCGGCTTTTAGTAAAACTAGTCACATTGCATTCAACGGTCGAATCAAAGATTAAACGACGTGAGAAGAGTTTGGCCAATCAGACAAGTAATATACCTGATCTAGGATTGTTGCAATTAGATAGTTCAGAAGAAAGCGAAGACTCTAGAGCAGAAGAAGCTAGCGCATTTCCAGCTGTGCCTATAGCAGAGTCTAGCCGTATTTATCATGGGAAGGTAAATTCATTTCCCGTTTCAAAGTGGAATCTTAAATTTTCCGGTGTCGCAAGTGAAATGTCACTTAGCGCATTTCTCCTTAGAGTTGAGGAATTGAGAATAGCTCGTAATGTTACAAAGACTGAATTGTTTATTAGTGCAGTAGATTTATTTAGCGATAAGGCTTTGATATGGTTTAGAGCAAATTGAAAACACTTATCAGATTGGAATTCGTTGGTTCTAGAGTTACGTAAACAATTTCAACCGGTAGATTACGACGATAAGCTCTATAAAGAAATTAGGCAACGCACACAAGGCAGAAATGAGAGTATGGGAATTTATCTTGCAGTAATGAAGAATCTTTTTGACAGACTAACCATTACAATTCCAGAAAAAGTCAGACTCAAGATACTGTTGAATAACATTACTTCGTTTTACCAAGCGCAGCTAGGTCTTACTAAGATCAATACTCAACAAGAATTGCTAGAATATGGAAGGTTGATTGAATTACGGAAAACTTCAATAGAGTCTTTCGTCCCGCCTGCCACCCGAAAGTCGCATAAATTCTTAGAGCCCGATTTATCTTATATTGAACCTGAACCCAAAAGCTCTTATCATCGTACGCAAATAGCTGAGGTTACTACGCAGCATCAACCCTCTTCATTAGGCAAGAAAGACATGCCCTGTTACAATTGTCAGAGACTAGGTCATTTATGTCGAGAATGTACTTTACCCAGAAAGCTCGTTTGTTATAATTGCGGTAAGCACGGCGTCACCGTTAACACCTGTCCACAATGTCGGCACAAAACAAACCAACAGTCAATAAATGCCGCTTTGCGGTTGAAACTATCTGAAGTGGAGGGTCGTTTAAAAGGTTTCAATTCTACGGTACATGGGCTGCGAGATCGAGTGGCCTTTTACAAATCAAAAGCTACTGAATGTAAACGGCTAGCCGATGAAAATGAAATTTTAAAAGTAAAAATTCGTAAAATGGAAACATTGCAAACTGCAGTGAGCAATACCAGAGAAGAAGCCAACGAAGCGTTTAAAAATGTAAGTAATCGAGAAAGTCTTTTAATCATGTGCATGACTCTTAAAAAGACGTTAGTAGAAGCTCAGAAAACCAAGTCTGCATTGGAACACAAATTTAAATCTGTACAAAATGAACTCACCAAGCATCGCCGAAAAGCAGCAAATTTACAAGCACAAAATAAAGACTTAAATCGAGCCTTACAAATTTCTAAGAATAATTGGGAACAAGAGAAAACCTACTTAACTAATATGCTTCTGGAGTCACAATCCAAGAAAGTAAAGGAGGGTATAGCAGATGTTAAACGAATTATTTTATTTATTTTTGTCTATTTTTTGACAATTTGTTCCCTATGCCTTCGGGGTTGGCTTGAACAGAGGTAGAGAAATATTTTGCTTGTTTGATATAATCGTCATCTCTTTGCAAAGCAAGATTGTCTAAACTGCAATCAATTTCTTCATCTCTTTGCAATGTAAGATTGTGTGAACTGCTCTCGTCTTCTCGATCAGCTGTGAATATACGAAAGTCTTTATATGTACCTGCACGCATGCCGGAGACATAGTATGAAACAAGCAATTTTTCCTGTTTTTTTTGCAGCGACGTCTTTTGGTCATCTTACTTTGTTTGGGCCGAAAATTTGATTGAGCTGATAACCAAAGCGATCCTTCAATACATTTTCTCTTTCATACGATCTATTATCTAAGCCAGCTTGAACCGAAACACCAACTTCTGCGGCCTCACGATAATGTGGAGAATTACTTTTTCGCTGATTGCCACATAATTTATCAAACCCAAGGTTTTTATTTGTGATTGTAGACGTTCGTCTTTGAGGAAAAACTGACTCAAATCTGCGAAGACAATGGTTGCTAGAAAATTTTCCGGTTTATCAAAATTGTGTTGTCGTTTGCAAGAACATCGATTTTCTCGGAATGAAAAACCAAAAAATCTTTTTTTTTTCTATGAGCATGTGGATGTTTGAAACGCGAACCAACCGATCTTTGCTGTGATGGTTGTTTTTCAATCAAAATGCCCACGGTAGTTCTCCAGGGATTTGATAGAACTAATCAAGCAGAAGAAAGCAGCTCACCTAAACTATAAAAAACCTAGTACGACTTTCAAATGAAATATATTCCGGGAAAAGATAATGTCGCAGCAGATAATTTGAGTAGAAATCCGGTATTAGAGCCACTCGAAAAAAAGGAAGAAATGCTAAAAATAGTTAATCTAATAACAATAAAGTAGATAAAAAAAGATCAAAAAGAAAATAGAGCATTGAAAACCGAAACAAAATTAATAGAAAAAGATGGAGTATTATACAGAAAAACTAGAAAAAAGGAAAAGATAATTATATCAGAAAAATTAAGTTTAGAAATAATAAAAGAAATACATTCTGAATGGTGCCATATAGGAATTAAATAAATGATGAATAAAGTCTATCCTTATTATACAGCCAAGAATATAACTGAAAATATAAAAAAAGTTTGTAAAAACTGTAAAATATGTATTAAAAACAAATCAAGAAGACAAGGAAAATATGAACTCATGTCACAATTAGGTCCAGCAACAGAACCTTTCGAAATAATGTCGATAGACACCATTGGAGGTTTCGAAAGACAAAGATCAACAAAAAAATACCTTCACTTACTTGTGGACCATTTTACAAGATATGCGTTCGTCTCAACATCGAAAAATCAAAGTGCAACTGACTTCATCGAATTGGCAAATGAGGTACTAGAAACAGAGAAAATTGGAACGCTACTTACAGACTAATATCCGGGAATAAATTCAAATGAATTCAAGGGTTTCCTACCAGAAAAAAACGTTAAACTAATTTTCACTGCTGTTAACGCACCCTTCTCTAATGGATTAAACGGGAGATTGAATCAGACTCTAGTTAATAAGATAAGATGTAAAACAAATGAAAAAGAATTAAAAAAAGCTTGGACAACGATTGCTAGAGAATGTGTTGATAAATATAACAGAACAGAGCATACAGTAACTGGCTTTACACCTAAGTATTTATTAGAGAGCACAGATACCAGTATTTTACCTGATGAAATGAAAAGAACTGATAAAAAAGAATGGATAAAAAATAAAAAACTAGCACTAGAAAGAACAAGGAAATCACACAAATATAACAAAAACATATTTAATAAAAACAGAAAAAATTATTGGTTTAGCACAGGAAATCTGGTATATATAGAAAATGGAAACAGGTTGAACAGGAAAAAGTTAGATGAATTGAGAATTGGACTTTTTGAAATAATACAAAAGATATCAGACTTTCTGATGCCTTTTGATTATTGAAATTGTTATTTAAATTAATTTTTATTGTATTGATTGCAAAATAATATTGTTTTTCAATTTTTTTTCTTTCTGCGTCAAACTCTGTTTCCAGGGCCGCACATTTTGTTTCGTCTACGCCGGCCTCCTCTAAGAGGATGCCTTCGATTCGATCTTTCATTTTGATGCCAATATCACTTATTGATATCAGTTAGTTTTTTTTATTTGTTGTATTTTCTTTTATTTATTCAATATATTAATATTATTTTACTGGAGCTTTTGTTTAGCCTGCAGGTCTTGACCCCTAAAAGGCTAAAGAGAGGCTAATTTCGGCTATTGTCTGCGCTTCGGTTGAGTGGCGCCACATCCACCACCTGTGTTCCTAGATTCACGTCTCTACGGCTGAACTACCGGGTAATTTTGAACAAGGTAAAGCTAGCCGAGATTAGCCTGTCCTCGAGTTTTCCTATTCCCTTTATTCCCTTCTCTCCTTTTCCCCTTGTGTAACTTCACGGTTACAAATGTAAAAGCTAAAACAGATGAAGAACTTGGTGAGATAACATATTATTTATCACACACAAGCAATGTTAGTTTCAAGTAGTAAGCCTTGTAATATTTAAGATGAAATGACTACCTAAATTGATAAACAAAGAGAAAACTTTGCGTTGATAAATTGTAGAAAAAATTAACCATATATGTTGATATGGCAAAATCAACCAATCTGTAAGAATAAACTATCCCACAGCTGATAAAGAATTAATAGGTAGCTTTAGTATTTAGAAAATATTAATTTATTAGTAAGACTATATAATCATGTTTTACGTCAAAAATTTAAAAAATTTAATCTCAAAATTAAAATTATAAGCGAAATAAAGCGTCGCCCGGAATCCTGAAGGCGCAAAATTTTCCAAAATATCAAAAATCGCTTAAGCAGAATTAGTAGTGTAGAACATAAAACACGTTGGCGCTCGAATGTAGAAACTGTCAAAGTAACCTCACCTGAACTTTTTCAGCAGTTTATCAACGGCAAAATGTTTGCAAAATCGTCTATCATTACGGAGAAAACACCTATATTCACTCATCAAAAAAGACCTCACAGGTGTATTATCATTTTTGGTCTCGCATTTGGTGTTTATGCATTTTTTTTGGATGTTTTTGGATGGTTTTTTAAAGCTTAATATGAATGTGATCTTTAACGATATGATATTTTTGCTTGTTATTTTATTTGAAGTTTTTGAGTTGATTGGAGGGCGACCGAATTAGTCAAATGTTTATATAGAATACTTATTAATGTTTGCTGCTGGTAACAAAACGTTAGGCAGAGTAGCTACTCAGTATTTGGGGTCGATATCTAATGTTTTACAAGATGTTATGGTTTATTTCTTCTTTTATGTGTGGTGTCATATAAGGGAAAACATGGTTTTGGCTGCGATGCAGTTAACGTGATATTTGTTGGAGACAAGAACCCTCAAGGGTTCTAGTTGCTTGCAACCTAAGTACGGGTGGCCCAAACATGAGGTACCTATGCCACAGACAAACATGCGCCATTTTGTCTGGTTAACACCGTAGGTTGCTTCCGATGCAACAAATCCTCATAGGGCGCAGAGACGGTTGCAGCTGAAGCAGCACGGAGGGCTTGGCTTTACCGCCCGGTCCGCGAAGAGAACAGCCTCTATAAAAAATCTTCAAAGTGAAGGTGGAACAGCATAGCCCGAATTCTGAATGACAAGAGGGTAATTTTAACCACTAATATGCGGATTCCGGATACCAGACGATCTCTGGTTTAAATAGCTTCCTTGTGGCATGCGGGGCTCTGCTGCAGGTGACCTTTCTCCTCCTAGCTTTTCGTGGAATTTTTTATAGACACAGAAAAGATTAATTTAAGGGCTGACTCACTCCCAGTAGAGTCAATGGAATTGGGCAAAAGTCCAAACCAAACTGTCGTCGAAAATTTGGAAAATATACTTCTTCAAAGTCAAACCCAAAGCATCGACGAACACCGGCTCTGGTAAAACCGTTGACAAAACCACGGCGTTCATCGTGGAGCGATCTTTTGGCGAAGTAAATGATGGTCCATCGGAGAAAAAAATTGGTATTGAAGCGTCTAATACAGTCAAAATTTTTTATAAAAACGTTAAAATTTTATTGACAACGTATTAGGAAGAGGTAGAAATGGTTACAACGTTGCTATGACTATTTTGAATGATGGGCGTTTTGGAATGACTGCATCTGTACTAGTACAGATGCCTTAAAAACCTATATCAAAAGTGTAGGCACTATCAATAAACATTTGTTAATACATATTAACATGTGAGATCATACTTTGCACTTCGAAACTGCATTTGAGAATAAGTAATGAAAAACGCAACACTAAAATGAACTTAAAAACAATAAAAAATTGAACACACAATTAGAGGTAGTTAACGGATATGAATCAATTAACTTGTCTATTTCTATTCAGAAATGCTTAAACTTGGGCCGTACAACTCGTTTTCAAGACATGCTTTTTCATTAAAAGGCAAATTGGGCATTATTTGGTTCCATCGACCAATTCCACTCTCATTAGTTGAAATGTTAGATCAGTACATCGCATGCATTTGTGACGGAACATAGGTACTAAAATGTCTATTTTTTGACAATTTGTTCCCTATGCCTTCGGGGTTGGCTTGAACAGAAGTAGAGAAATATTTTGCTTGTTTGATATAATCGTCATCTCTTTGCAAAGCAAGATTGTCTAAACTGCAATCAATTTCTTCATCTCTTTGCAATGTAAGATTGTGTGAACTGCTCTCGTCTTCTCGATCAGCTTCGAATATACGAAAGTCTTTATATGTACCTGCACGCATGCCGGAGACATAGTATGAAACAAGCAATTTTTCCTGTTTTTTTTTGCAGCGACGTCTTTTGGTCATCTTACTTTGTTTGGGCCGAAAATTTGATTGAGCTGATAACCAAAGCGATCCTTCAATACATTTTCTCTTTCATACGATCTATTATCTAAGCCAGCTTGAACCGAAACACCAACTTCTGCGGCCTCACAATAATGTGCCACATAATTTATCAAACCCAAGGTTTTTATTTGTGATTGTAGACGTTTGTCTTTGAGGAAAAACTGACTCAAATCTGCGAAGACAATGGTTGCTAGAAAATTTTCCGGTTTATCAAAATTGTGTTGTCGTTTGCAAGAACATCGATTTTCTCGGAATGAAAAACCAAAAAATCTTTTTTTTTTCTATGAGCATGTGGATGTTTGAAACGCGAACCAACCGATCTTTGCTGTGATGGTTGTTTTTCAATCAAAATGCCCATATCATTTTCGAGATTTTGATTTAGTTCAAAGCTTCCCACGGTAGTTCTCCAGGGATTTGATAGAACTAATCAAGCAGAAGAAAGCAGCTCACCTAAACTAAAAAAAAACTAGTACGACTTTCAAATGAAATATATTCCGGGAAAAGATAATGTCGCAGCAGATAATTTGAGTAGAAATCCGGTATTAGAGCCACTCGAAAAAAAAAGAAGAAATGCTAAAAATAGTTAATCTAATAACAATAAAGTAGATAAAAAAAGATCAAAAAGAAAATAGAGCATTGAAAACCGAAACAAAATTAATAGAAAAAGATGGAGTATTATGCAGAAAAACTAGAAAAAAAAAAAAGATAATTATATTAGAAAAATTAAGTTTAGAAATAATAAAAGAAATACATTCTGAATGGTGCCATATAGGAATTGAATAAATGATGAATAAAGTCTATCCTTATTATACAGCCAAGAATATAACTGAAAATATAAAAAAAGTTTGTAAAAACTGTAAAATATGTATTAAAAACAAATCAAGAAGACAAGGAAAATATGAACTCATGTCACAATTAGGTCCAGCAACAGAACCTTTCGAAATAATGTCGATAGACACCATTGGAGGTTTCGAAAGACAAAGATCAACAAAAAAATACCTTCACTTACTTGTGGACCATTTTACAAGATATGCGTTCGTCTCAACATCGAAAAATCAAAGTGCAACTGACTTCATCGAATTGGCAAATGAGGTACTAGAAACAGAGAAAATTGGAACGCTACTTACAGACTAATATCCGGGAATAAATTCAAATGAATTCAAAGGATTCCTACCAGAAAAAAGCGTTAAACTAATTTTCACTGCTGTTAACGCACCCTTCTCTAATGGATTAAACGGGAGATTGAATCAGACTCTAGTTAATAAGATAAGATGTAAAACAAATGAAAAAGAATTAAAAAAAGCTTGGACAACGATTGCTAGAGAATGTGTTGATAAATATAACAGAACAGAGCATACAGTAACTGGCTTTACACCTAAGTATTTATTAGAGAGCACAGATACCAGTATTTTACCTGATGAAATGAAAAGAACTGATAAAAAAGAATGGATAAAAAATAAAGAACTAGCACTAGAAAGAACAAGGAAATCACACAAATATAACAAAAACATATTTAATAAAAACAGAAAGAATTATTGGTTTAGCACAGGAAATCTGGAATATATAGAAAATGGAAACAGGTTGAACAGGAAAAAGTTAGATGAATTGAGAATTGGACCTTTTGAAATAATACAAAAGATATCAGACTTTCTGATGCCTTTTGATTATTGAAATTGTTATTTAAATTAATTTTTATTGTATTGATTGCAAAATAATATTGTTTTGCAATTTTTTTTCTTTCTGCGTCAAACTCTGTTTCTAGAGCCGCACATTTTGTTTCGTCTACGCCGGCCTCCTCTAAGAGGATGCCTTCGATTCGATCTTCAAGAAAAGTTAAATGTTTAAAAGTACTTATGATATCTGCTATGCGTAACTCTAACGTGGTTTTGTCGAAATTTCCGTCTGCGACAGCGTTAGCGAACTTTTCGTGACTTGTGAGCGCAGATTTTGCACATCTTTTTAAATTTTTTAATTCACTAAGAGAAGACATTTTATTTTTTATTGTTCTTAAATTTTAGTGACTTTTTAAAAAACTATTGTGAGAAAAGCATAAAAATTATATTTATATGTATTAGGTATTATATAAATATTTACAATGAAGAGCCATCTTACTATAAAATATTAGAATAATACAATATTAAGCATCGACACATGTAAAATAAAGGTTTTTTTTATAAAATAGACTGACCTTGCGCCTGTTGAAGCTGTTGGAATTACAAGTAGAGGCCAAAATTTGTGTTTTTCTTAAACGGGTCCCTCCTTGGACGTTGAGTTGAAAATATTGGAATTAGCAGAGATCAGGCCTCGTCCTTTTCTTAAACGGGTCCCTCTTTGGATGTTGATTTTGAATGACGGGAAATTTCTTTGATTTTCTCCAGTGTTGTTGGAGACCATAAAATTCTCTGCACGTCGATCGATGAGAAGATTGATAATATTTGATTAATTTTGCTTAATCCGGCTCGAACGAAGGATCATGTGATGTATTTATAGGTTATTTCTATAAAGATAATAAAAACACTGCTTGCTTTGAGCTTTCCTAAATGGATCTTGCCGCCCGAAAAGCCTAGAGATGTTAAAATGATTTCTTCATAAGAAATTAAGAAAACCTAACCTCACTTATAGAATTATTACAAACTCTATTTTTTTTTTATTATATATATTACATTAAATTTCTCAATTTAATGACAGTCTTATGTTTTAGATAAAAAATTGTTTGTATGTAACACAAAAACAATGTGTTTATTAAAGATATTTTGCATTTATAACCCTAAAGTAACTTACTTAAAAATATGACTTACCGGCAACTTCTGTCGACTTTTGTAACAACCAAAATGCACTGTACTGTAGAATAATAATTAAAGAACATTGTTGTTAAAACTAACAAATTAAACTGAATTTAAAACTTGAAAGAAACACCTACAACAAACTGCTTAAAATGGCTGACTACTACTAAAATGAAGCGGGGAATAAACCGCCGCCAACGCTGGACCGTGGATCAATTTTTAGTCGCGCGACCGCAACTGATTAACATAAAGTTAGCCCAAATGTTACAAACAGGTGTATCAACTTTTTCAAAATATAAAAATTCCTACATCAATTCTGGTTAAAAAAACAAATCGTTACGCTTGTGTTTAAACATTATTTATTCAGTCACATATAATCTCTTCACACAATTTAAAGTCATTAGCGTTTTTATTATTATTAGGTAAAAGTGGATCTTAACTTAATTTTTAATATTTGCGTTATAATTTAAAAACTCCATCAAAAAAATTGCAGTTTGATCAACTTACTGACAAGCCGGATTGACATTACGTCGTAAACACTAACATTATTAACTAAAATAAACTATCAAAAATAAACTTATTTTTTCGAAAATGAGTTACGCTTTTCAGCAAAATCTAAGGACAATTTATATTTCAATGTAGCTTAAATTCCAATAAGTAGCCCAATCTGGCAACATTGCGCGACTTGGCGGGAACATAAAGAAACAGCGTCAAATCTGTCTATTGTCATAATTTATATTCAAAATATTTTAATTCCATCTTAGATACTAATCTTGATCAAAGGGATTATTGAAAAGATATTAAAACGATAAGAAGCTTTATTGTAATTTTTTATCTAAATAATTAATTTGATTTCTTATTAAAAATTCATATTTATGGTCTAAAGCGTTGCAGAATATTTGACATTTTAGTAGGCTATGAAAAATGATGAAAATAGAATTTTCAAGTATAGGTGTGTAGCCGACTTTAACGACAAATTTTAAAAAACACTTATAATTGAGTTTTGTTTGCATATATTTTTATATCATCTATATACACAAGATGGCTAATAGTTGAAAAATTAATGTGATTTGTTATTATTTTATAACAACAACCTGAATTACCAAGAAGATTTGATAATGAATTAATTGATAAATAAAACCATAAAAAGCTTAATAAATGTCCTTAAAATATTTTGCGTTTGATTAGCAATAACGCAGTTTTTATTATTATTACTATTATCATTATTAAAAAGTCATCTGTAAATTATGTATTTCTTTTGTGAATGACACAAAAAAAAACAAAAAACCGACTTTAATTCCTATAGGTAACTATTAATTAATTGAAGCAAATTGAGATTTGGTCATGGTCCCCTTAGATCCTGGTTCTCATATCTGAAATATTTTCTTTTCAACAAAAAAAAAATTATTAACATTGGTTTATAATCGATTATGAAATTATTCCTACAAATCAAGTAATTTGATACTATTTTTATAAAAAAACCAATTAATAATTAATTAAAAAAAATAGTTTTTAGAAGAAAACATATCTACAACGTTTCTCGCAAAAAAACAAAACTGTTACTGATCTCTCCCTCTTAAGATCTGATCAAAGACATAAAAAAATTATTTATAAAAAAATTAAACGTTTAAATTAATACAAATAGGACACATTTTATCATAAATTATCTAAAAATATAAAAAAAACTAATTTTATTTCTTAATAAAATTTAAGCAACTCTTAATAAAGTACAGGTTTTAAGCTGGTTGCATCTTAAAACTTTTTTAAACTAAATTTTTTTTTATAATAAAATTGTTTATTTTTAAAATATTTAGAACGTTTTATAATCTTTTAGCTGTTTTTTATGTAAATTCAAAAATTCAATGACAGTTGTATTAGTAAAATCAAGAGTCAGTTTTGAGTTCCAGTTTGATATACATATTTTTATAAATATAAAAAAACAGCTTTTACTAATTGTTTTATTCTACAATGTTTTCTACAAAAAACCAAACATCTCATATTTCCAAAAAAAATCAAAAAATTGATTTTTTTTTGGTCAAATAAAAAATAGGTAATGTTCTTTCAAACATCTAACTTTTTTCAATTGAAACATTTACGAGAGATGCAATTTGTAGAAAAACAATAGTAAAAATGAAAACAAAATCAAGCTTTTTGTGGTAAAAAAGTGTAAAGCAAAAATTCGTTATGTTATTAAAATTAAAAACAATATTCTAAAGCCATAATTAAAAACTAATTTTAAATTTTTTTTTGCAAAACATGAAAACGTGGCTTCATTAATCTTTTTGTCTCGTAGAGCATTATTAAAAACATTAAAAAAATAATTGAAAATTAAGAGAAACTAAATATTATTAAATTAATATTATTAAAAAAAATTATTCAAAAGTTAGCTTTAAATGTGCATTTTCTGAAAAAAAACTATTTAAAAATCACCGGGTATATTTATTTAATACTTAATACAACAGTTTAGGCAACTAATAATACGTATGCGTTTTGCAAGTTGCATTAAAGACTATTAATTGTAATTGACAAAAATCTTGAAAAATAATAATATAACAATTATTTATTTAAATTTGTTTATTAAAAATTTTGCAGTTATTTAACAAACGTGTTGAATTAACATATTAATAACACTTAAAATTTCAAATTACAATTGCCAAGATTTTTCTAGCGCACTAAAAATTGCTGCAAGCTTGGGCTTTTGACAACTAGATGGCAGGCAATTCTTCAAAACAAGTTTTTTTTTTAATATTTTATTAGAAGATATTTATGTTTTATTCTCTTTATTGTTTTTTTGAGTAAAATGAAAAACTTAGATAAATAATCATGCTAATACAGATATCAAGCTTTTGAAACCAAAAGTCTCAATTTTTGAAAGAAAATCAAAGAATAATAGAAAACCTTTTGATTTTTTATAAAAAAAATCTAAATTTGTTTTTTAGAAAAATTTTATGTTAATTAATTTTTTGGTCAAAATATCTAATGCAGATCTAATATATGAGAAGAAACAGTGAAAATACCATTTAATCTTTTTTTTTTATAAAGCTTTAACAAAAACAACAACAAAATATAATAAAAATGTAGCATTTTTATCATAGCCTTCTCAAAAAGAGCGCGGTCTGAAAGTAAAATTAAAGCTCCTTTATGGTTGGCGGTCAATTTAAATTCTACGTTTTTTAATAGTTAATTCTACGATATGTTTCTTTGAATATTAATTATCGAACTAAAATTCATTATTTCTCACATATTGTTGGTAATAATAGGACTGAATCGTTAGCTAATACCAAACAGTCTAACTATTCTGGTATAGCGGCCATTTTAAGCTTTGCTATTTTTATTGTTTATTAATCAATTGATTGCTTTGGAATCTTTTGCATTATAAACTATTCACAGTTTTACCACTTACCAAAAAGTTTTTTAACTAGATTTCGAGAGCTTTTTCAAGATCTAATTTTAATTTTATTTATCTGCCAATAACCACATATGATTGTTGAAACAGCTCTCAAAATCTAATAAACAAACTTTTTGGCAAAGTGTAAAACTGTGTTTATAATTGATAGTGTCACAGATTTCAAACCAATCAATTTATTTATAAATGAATTACTTGTAAACGATGAAATTATTATAGCAGTTTAGATTTGGGCCTTGTTTACCGTAAGTTTTCTCCCCAAAGGAAAAGTTTACAGCACTTGTAGAAAAGCGCTGCTGTTAAGTGAAATTTAAAAAGGACTTTGTAGATTGCAAATATCTCAAAAAATTTTGTTTTGTGCTACAGCACAACTGGTTTATTTCTCAGCTAAGGCTGATATTAAATTATTATAATAATATTATATTAAAAAATTAGTTTTTCATTAAAGGAAGGAAAGTGAGGTTTTCTTAATTTTGGTTAATTATTTAATGTGAGATGATATAGATTTTTCACAGAAATTCAGAACATTTATTATAATGTCGGGAAGAGGAGATGCAGATTTAGTAGCGCTAGTAATGCCAGAGCTTTCGGCTTTAAGAGTAGCAGAAAATGTGCGTCCAAGACCAAATGTAGAGAGGCTTCAAAAAACTATTAGAGGAGAAGCCAATGATTCTACTCCAATTTGGATTATGGGGCACACGGACCGCTATTTGGAAGAGCTTAGATCTCTGCAAGAACTACACGGTATTTCGTCAGTATACCAGACTCCAGAATTGGCTGCTAGAGCCACTTTGATCCCAATAGAAAAATTTGATGGCTACAACGGCTCAAAGACCATCATATGCAGGCTCTGCTCCTATCGGTCGTCTTGGTTTGGCTAATCGGTTTAAGGACACAGAGCAATCAGCAGCAGCTGACGTTTATAACCGATTCTCAGAAGATGGAACAACAGCAAAAATTCTTGTAGATGCTCGTGGAGATGCCCAGCTTGTGGACAGATTAAATCAGTGGCTTAGAGAAAATAGACCACATTGGCTTTTAAACGCTGATAAAATGAAGGCACAACGTGGTGGTTCAGGAGGGAGTAGCAATATCCCAGCTGGATCTCAAGGAATCTAAGAAACCCAAAACCAGCTGCAAAACCAACCATCACAACAAGAATTGGCTTTAAGAAATAATATTGCACCAAATGAGTGGGAAGCTGGCTTGACTTTTAGTGGACCTACTAGTGAAACAAGAACCATAAGACCTGTACCACAAAGATCCTCTTTTTTGCCATCTTCTAATTTGAATCGATAAATTTTTTCGAAATTCTGTTTTTTTAAGATTTCTATATAATAAAAAAGTAATTTATATTGAGTCTTGTCATTTATCTAATAAAAGATCAAGAAAATCCAAAAGCTTTGAAACGTCTAGCTTCAATTAACGGACCAAAGTGGAACAATTGAAGTGAAACAATAGACGTGTTTTTAATTTATCATGGTTTTCCTTCAGAAATGCAGTACATCTGACACGATATTCTGTTTCCTGACATTGAAATTTTATTTTATACACAGTCTGAGCATTAGTAACACTCTAATTTTAAACTTTTTTCTAGAATTATTTAGAATATTCTGCATTATTTATTATTTAATGAGACAAGATCTTTTTTTTGCAAAAAAGAATTAATAAAATGTAAATGTCGGTTTTAACCAATTACAATAGTTGTGTTCAAAAACAACTTTAGTAATAAACAGATTTAAATAGAAGACTCATCTTTATTTATGAGGAATAATTATAATTTTTATAGTATCATGTATTCTAATCCAGAGTTATCTACCTACTTTAAATTGGATAACATGTTAATTATATATCAATTCAAATTACTGGTTTTAAAACAACTTTTTTTAATATCGAAAGAGTGAAGGGACACTTCAACTAGAGTAACTAAACGAAGGCTATTGCGCAATAACGGTTTTGAGCTTGTTAGTTTTTGTCAATTGCACTTAATGGCCACACCAAGCAGATAACCTATGTCCTGTTTTTTTGACACCACAGCTGGCAGAAGTGATATAATTTGTACAAAAAAAAAACATAATGTTTTTTGTGATCTGCAGACTTTTTGACGGCGGCAGGTCTAAAAGAGTTTAATATTTTTATATTAACAAAAAAATTGTTAACCCTACAAGCTTATTTGTACTTTATTATAATATTATTTTGTAAGTAATGTTCAAATTTTAAAATTGTTAATAAATATAACCAGATTTATTATTTTTTAGAGCAGAAACATTCGTTTCTGAAAATTAATCCTATAAAATAGAGCACTGTTACAATCTTTATCATAGTTTATTCAAGTTATTTCAGTAGTTGGTTGTATTAATAGATAAACCCACTGTCAAAACAAAATTAATAAGTTAAATAAGACTCATTTTGGCAAAAAGCTTTGCGTTTACGACTTAAAGCCGAATGCTATCTTCTTCGATTACAGCGTTTTTATGATTCTGATGAAACTTGATTGGTGGTTTTTTCAAGAAATAGTCTTATGTCTTTTACTTTAAAAGTAGAATTTTTTTTGCTACACTCGTCCCAAATTAATTCAATGAGACTTAATTCAAAGTGATACGGCGGCATCTGATGTAGGTGTATTGCAAATTGTCTAGCTATATTCAACAATTCAACTTTCAACATTGAGCCGGTTCCTAAAATATTTTTTGCAACAAGTCAATCTAAAATTTCGGCTTTTTTCTTTGCAGTTTTTGAAAAAAAAATTTAACGTCGGCTATGGTATAATGCGTTACTTATCTGTAGATAGTGGTAAAACAGTAGTGTAGTAAAACACAAATAACTAAAACTTTTATTTTTAGGCATATTTGGGTTACAAAACTAAATAATATTGTACTTATTTGTAACAAATAATTGTGTTTTTGTTACTGATTGTAATATTTTTCAAATGTTTTATAATTTTCTTATATAGATAGACGCCAATAAATATTCTTTCCCCTGACTTTTTCTTTTTCGTAAATAGTATAGTCTCTGGAATGCGCTTTATCTCAAGTGATATAATTATAATATGTATAATATAAACATACCATGGAAGATCAATGTCACGATGTCTGATGTCAGTATTCGACAAGATTTTAGTGTAAATAGTGTAGAAAAGAGTGTTTGTTTTCTCGTTTTGTAAATACTATGGTAAGTTTTTTCTATTGAAAATAGAGTTGAGTTCGTGTGTGTATATGCTAGATTGCTGTTTGTGTTTTTTATGCTTATTAGGTTGTAAAAATATAAAAAAATGTAAAAATTATATATCTTTTAATTTGCATAATATGATACAATGTTGGTACGGCTTGCAAAAGCAATTATGCGTTATGAAGACGTAAATAATGGACAACGATGGCATCATGAAAAGATGGCAAAAGCACTTCCACACTTAAATAAAATAATCTCTTTCCATACCGTTAATTAAATTCGATCTGGTGCTCTCTATTCGCAAATAAAAAAAGAGCGGTGCGATAATGCTTCGAGAGTCAGAAATAAAAAGAAGAAGCAGGCATACATCAATGTGCGATGATTGGCACGGAGATGGTGAATTATGAGGAGCTGTCGAATAAAAGTACAAAGATGTATGCCAACACTTATTCTTCTATCGCCGGATGATATAAAACACTTATAAATATTTACACACAGCATAATAAATTATGATACATAAGTACATTCTCGGAGCAAGTCGTTCGTTTAAGCGTTACTAGCGTAGTCAGAGCTATAGTTCTCCAGGTGGAACAACATTAAGGGAGAAGATCGCGAAGCTCTCCCCTTTCTTGCCAATGGCTTTAGCTTGATACTGCCCAGCATCGTTGGAGTCGCAAGACACAATCTGTAAAGTATAACGTTTTCCATCAGCGGTGAATTTATATTTTCCGCCAGATTCTTTGACAAGTTTGCCATTCTTTAACCAATTAATCTGTATAATCTCACTTTCTGCTTCTGCTTCGAATGTGGCGGACTCTCCTACGGATACCGTGGCAGAAACCGGCAATGTTTTGAACACAGGGCTCTTAGGCGGTCCCCCGGGGACTATCACGTTCAAGGTACAACTGCTGAAGCTCTCGCCCGCATTGTTGAATGCTTTACAAGTGTAAGCGCCACCATCCACTGGGAAAATTTCGGCAATGATCAATTTGTAAATATTTGCTTCGTTAGTGTAATTAAAGTCATTGCTTGGCTTAATCTCCTTATTATTGTAAAGCCAGATCACATCAAATTTATTAGCACCAATAATGCGGCAAAACAATGTCAGTGGTTCTCCATCTTTAACAAAAGCTGATTGTAGATGACCTACAATTCCTGGAGCTTTATCATCTGATTCTTTCTTTTCACCATTTGTGGCACTTGACATAGCTTTATAAAAATATTAAATTAACAAGCATTATATATACGTCATATTATATATATTTACGTTTAATTGTAAGACGACATTTAGTTTCTGACGTTCCAATTGAATTAGTTGCTCAGCATAAATAGATACCTTTATCTTCAGGATATTTTTCATTAATATGAAGCTTTGCGATTCCATTTCTATACTTTAAGTCAACTACTTCTGAAGAGTTTAATGGCCTATTGTCTTTTGTCCAACCGACTTGTGGTTCGGGATCTCTGATCACATGATCTGTGAGAGTCAAGCTCTCACCATCGTTTACAGTTAAGTCGGACAAGTTTCTACTGAATTTAGGCGCACACATAGTAGAGTCGTCTGGTAGATCTACAAAATAATACTTTTAAATCTGGATAAAATAAACTATATTTGATACATACGTGCTAACTTTTTTGTCGTACTTCTAGACCTATTTGGACTATCTGTACTATCTAACTTACGTATATCTTTGCGGAACGTTTATCACCATCCCCTACGCTAAGTGTAGATCTAGAGTGATTTAAAGTGTTGACTGGGGTTTGTATAGTTGGTAATGGTTTTCGAATCGTAACCTGAATAGGAGCTGGTTTAATCGGTTGTTTAATATATTTTCTATCTCCCGAATAAAGCAACTTTTGTGTTAGTCGTAACTGTTTCTCTGTATTAGATGCACCTTCTACGATTACCACACAAGATGTCTCGTCCTGCCCATGAATGTTAGTTGCAACGCAAGTATATTTTCCGGAGTCTGAAGGTTTGCATCCAACAATCCCCATTGTTATTACATCTTCAGATGTAAACATCGAATACTCGTACTTGCTTAACTCGCGCTTGTATTTATACCATTTAACACTTGGGAATGGTTTACCACTGAGGCAGCACAATAGTTTGCAAGTATCACGTTCTTGCATGACACGAGGTCGAAGGAGAAAAGTGAAACTTGGAGCCCATTCATGTTTTCCAGCCCAGAATGTGTATGGAAGAGGTTGACGTCTACGTACAGTTTAAATTTCGGTTGGTTTGTATTCAGGGACGACTCTTGGAAGAGTTAAACATGTAATTGAAAGTTAATTTGTAAAAATAAATCTGTGACTTGCACGTTGAGGAAAACAACTTCTTCTCGCGATCCATAATATATTCATTATATTTGTCAACCAGCAGTTTTCGTAGTACTCGAACAGTCTACCAATTGGTAAGGCAAACAAATCCCAATTGCCATAGTTTCTACGAATCCTATCACGAATTTTGATGTACCGCGATTGTTCAATAATTTTCGTTTTATCACTATGATCTGTTAAGGCAAATCTGGACGGTCAAGTGTGCAAGAGACAAAGTTATCGGAAAAGTACTTCTCGATTTATTCAAAAAGTGCTCAACCAATTTTAATTTTTTTTATGCTAGGGGTTTTTAAATATTTTATGTTTCTGCAACGTTTCATTTTTTTTATTTTTTTTCTAAAAAATGAAATTATTAGTTTAATTTATGTTTAAAGAAAAGAAATCGGCTCAAAGAGGCATGTGAAGACTAATCTCCTAAAAATAAATCTTTTTTTATTTTTAAATTTTGTCAAAAAATAACGGCCGAAACAGTAAAATTAACTTTTTTTTGACACGCATAATGCCGACATTCCGCGCGGTGGGAACTGATAAGAGAATAATTAATGTAAGACAATCTGGTTTTACGTTATAGGATTTCAAATAATTACTCACCAATCCATTATTTTTGTTTGGTACAATTGTAACATATTTTGGATCTATAAGATATGAGAAGTTTAATTTTTTATTATTGATCTAAAATCATTTCTTGTTTCTAATTTTCAAAAAACAGACTGATATGGTCATAAAAAAGAATCTAAATTTAGCGCCATCTATGGTTCTTGAATCTCACTAAAAGACCGTCCAGATTCGCCTTAACCAATCGTGTAACAAACATTCTTCAGCCGTCATTCGCTTTTCTTTGTTCTTCAGCAACAATCGCTTAATAAAATCTTTACCTTCTTTCGACACATTTGTAAATGCTTCTTCATCAAAGTCCCAATCACAAGCTTTGACATTTTTTAGAGTTTCAATGCCATTTTCCCCAGCAAACGGCGACAATCCGCTTAATCTGCAAAGACTTTTATTACAACAATTACAATAAGATTCAAAATTACTTACAGAACATATGCTAAGACACTAACCGCCCACATGTCAGTATAGAATCCAACTGGCTCACGTTCGACTATTTCTGGAGCTGCAAAGTCTGCTGTTCCAGTAGACATCTTTACGACTTCATTAGGATCTAATTTAGTAGCTAATCCAAAATCAAAGAGTTTTATATTTGTTCCTTTGTGAGTCTGGCACATAATATTTTCAGGTTTAACATCTAAATGTATAATATGTCTTTCATGCATGTGTTTAATGGCTTCACATATTTGTCGCTTATAATTAATAATCTCAGCTTCCGACATTTGATAACTTTCAGCTGTAATTCGTTCAAACAATTCTCCCTCAGAAAGGAATTTATAGATAAGAACCATTTCTTCATCATCTTCAAAAGCATCATGTAAGTTGATAAGGTTAGGATAGTGTAACTGGTTTATAATGTCAATTTCTTTGCGAATTAGTAATTTTCAAACTCAAAAATTCGTTCAAACAATTCTCCCTCAGAAAGGAATTCATAGATAAGAACCATTTCTTCATCATCTTCAAAAGCATCATGTAAGTTGATAAGGTTAGGATAGTGTAACTGGTTTATAATGTCAATTTCTTTGCGAATTAGTTCTTTTTCTATTGCATGGGAAACTGGAATAAACTTGTCAGCAAAAGTATTACCAGTTTTTCGTTCACGGCAACGATGAACTACTCCAAATGCACCGGTACCAATTTCTTCCAAAATGTCATAGTCATCATAAACACTTCTACTTTTAATTTTAACAGGTTGAGGAACAAACTTGGAATAGATATCAAACACGTAATTGTTATAATCTTAGATTGGTTTTTTAAAAGATTCCCTAACTTTCTTTCCATTTTTATCAACTTCATATTTCTTTTTACCGGTATCTCTAGTTGTGATAAGCGTGCTCACTTCAAAAGGATCTAATTTTCATAAATATTTTCAGCGTAAATTCTTAATTCATATTGATGCCCTGGGGTTAATCCACTAACTGCCATAGTTGTTGAACGAGTATTGCCAACTCTCAACTCTAATCCAGGTTGACAGAGGATGTTCACGTCTTTCTACCATATAGTTTGTAATATTACTACCACCATCCCAAACAGGAGCTTTCCAAGATAATGCAAGAGAGTCTGTACCAATATTATCAACAACTGGGAATCTTAGCGGATCAGGTCTGCCGGAAATTTGAATCTTTATTATAGCCGAATCTTATCCCAGATTGTTTTCGGCCGTAATTCTGTATGGACCACTGTCAACTTTGCTAAAATCTCGAATTGTGAGAATAGCATGTTTGCCTTTAACTTCAACGTGATAATGACCACCAGATTCAATAACTTCTCTCTCTCTAACCTACGTGATTCTCGGTTTTGGATTACCAGTAAATGGAATTTTAATTATAACATTTTTACCATTATCAAAGTAGTGTGCCGGAATCGAGGTCGAATGTTCAGTTTGGGTGCAGCTGAAAAGTGAACGTACAAATAAATGATATAAGCAACATTTTAGGTAAAGTAATATGACACAATCTATGTAAAATAAAGATATAATCCTTGTTTTTCTACAATCCGAGTGGTCGATAACAAAACTCTGCTGCTTCAATTACAAAAATAAAATATGAGAGATTTGCCATTTTTGGTAAACAGTTGATTGTTTGATCAACAAAGTTGATACAGTTGAAATTAATTTTTGAATGAGATTAGATAATAACGATTCTATTTCAATAAATTTCTTGCTATTGTCTTAATTTGAAATCCAATTAATGGAAAGGTTAATTATACTTACTCATAATCACAAGATCTCTTCGTGTTGACTTGACTCCAGCTTTATTGTTAGCTCTGCAGACGTGTTCATCAGCATCTTCACCAAACCCATCATTGATTGTCAAATTGGGAACATCATCTTTGCTATAGATGTGATATCTCAATTCACTAACAATTTCACGAGCACCTTTATACCAAGTAATTGTGGGTTTAGGAACCCCGGTAATTGTTTAATAATATCTGGTGGTGTTGGAGCCATGGGATCTTTAATAACTACAGATGTTGAAGCCGATGATGGTTCTGAAATACCAGCAACGCTTTAAGCAAACACACCAAACTCGTATTAACGTCTTTTAATTAAGTTTAAAATGTTGATTTGAGTAGGAAGACATATAGAAATATTAACACGTTGTCAAGTATTACATCCTGCTTCGCGTTTGTCAATCCAGTAACCTTGTATGCGAGCGCCACCGTCATTTTCTGGCTTGGTTTATTCCAAATTGACAAAATTGCCGCCGACTGGTGAAACTTTAAGAATGCCAAAGGTGCAGGTGGTGATGGTGGATCAAACGGAGCTTTTGCTCTAATAGGATTTGTACCGTCTAATGGTGGGCTCATTCCATTTCCATTAACTGCCATAACTTTGAAGAAGTATTCTTGGCTTTCTGTTAAACCTTGTACAGTAAAAGTAGTTTCTTTACAAGAGCTATTAACTGTTATCCAATGGTTGAGAGAAACGCCTTTACGTTCCACCACATAATGAGTGATGCGAAGACCACCATCATATGATGGAGGCTTCCAGTTGAGAGTACATGTATGTTTTGTTATATCTGAAGCTTCCAATGGACCAGTTGGTGGGCTTGGAAGACCTGTTATATATACGGTAAAGTTTCCGGAAGCGCTTCCACTATCATCTTTGGTAATACCTCTAATAAATATAATTATGTAATCGTCAAATATTGTGTATTTAATATGAGCGGATTCTTCAATAGTGTAGCCATTCTTAGTAAGAGTAACATCAAGTGGTTGATCTCCAGAATAATAAATCTTAGTTTTCGTGTTATCATTTTCTGGTAGATACAAATCTCCCGGAAGACGTTCAATCCGTGGAGGAGCTAGAAAAAACACAAATGTTTTAAGATGCCAAAAACAGTTTCTAGAAGTAATTTCAGTTATGGATAAAATCAAATCATTTGTGAATTAAAATGAGTACTTACTTCCAATCTTTAAACGTGCGGTTGTAGTTACAGATTCAAGTAAATTGCTTGCTTCACAGGTATAATCGCCATCATCAATGTCTAAAAGATCAGAAATATGCAACCATGCAGTATTTCCTTTGGACTTAGTTCTAAATCGACCACTAAAATTAATTTCGCGCCCGTTTCTTATCCAGCAGAAGCTAGGCTGTGGTTTATCACTTGCCTCACATGATAATGACATAGTTTTGCCAAGAGGCGCTGTTTGGTTGCTAAGTGACCGTATCCATTCTAGTTTTTCACCTCCAAGAACTTCACAGATTTTGAGTGGTGTAGTATAAGCACTAGGTTCACTTCGTCCAGCAGAATTAACGGCGTAAATTCTAAACTCATAATCAGACCTTTCCATCAAATTTAATGCTGTACAATTAAAATCTATAACATTGTATTCATCACATTTTGTCCAAATTGGGTTGCCAATTTCACGTTTTTCAATAACATGTAACGGTTGAATTGCGGCACACGCCAAAAATTGCGATAAATAAGCGCCTTCTTGCCATTTTGCGGTAAACTACTCATTGCATGACGCTAGTTTGTGCACTATCGAATTTGCTGTCATCGATTTAGTCTAGAACTGCGAAAACCCGACGCCTTTAAGACAATTTATGTCTTTCGAGTAACTGTTTTTTCTGAACACTCTGTATATAAAGTAAAGCAAGCTAACTTTTTTTATTGACCAGGAAAAAAACCCAGGTAGTTTTTAACGGATGGGAAAAAAATAATCCGATAGTAAAGCAGAATTTACCAGATTTTAAGCGGGAAAGATACCGACTTTATATATAGGAGTGGTGATAGCGTCCATGTTTCACTTTAAGTCCGCCACCGTACGTAGTGTTAGTGTACCCTTCTACGCCAATTAGTGAGTCAAATAAACCCGGTAGTGGGTATTACGTGTGATCACGACTTTTTTGACAAGAAAATTGGTACGGCTTGGAAGCCACGTTTTGATAACGACTTTACCATTTTCGCAATTACGTGACGTTAGAAGGGGTAAGTTAAACAGTCTCATTAATTCCACCACTAACGGTTTTACTTTGCGGGTCATGTAGGTCAAGTCTAGGGTCAAGTCGAGAGACGACTCAATTGCGGCACTCGATCTTTTCTTCCTGTTATCCTGCTATTTACCATCGAGCTTCCGAGGAGTAAACCACTGCAAAACAACCATCTCCAACGGAAACAGCAGATAAGTTTAGTTCAAGGTCTATGAAAGGTAGAATAAATGTGTGAATGTTAGTAAGCCTTTGAACGACACCTTTAAAGTGAAGAAAACCTTCCTTTTATTATATTTTGTTTTATCAAATTATTGCCTTTATTGTTTGTGGTAATCAGGACAATCTGTAAATGGTGCTTGGGTTAACTTCAAGGGAATTGTCTTGTCTAACTCAGTCTGCATCGAGTCCTGTCAAGTTGTGTTAAAATTGTGATAAAATTTTATTCGAATTATTTAGAACTAATTAATTATTTGTCTGGATTTACCTTTTTTTATTTTATTTCATTTTGATGCCAATATCACTTATTGATATCAGTTAGTTTTTTTTATTTGTTGTATTTTCTTTTATTTATTCAATATATTAATATTATTTTATTGGAGCTTTTGTTTAGCCTGCAGGTCTTGACCCTTAAAAGGCTAAAGGGAGGCTAGTTTCGGCTATTGTCTGCGCTTAGGTTAAGTGGCGCCATATCCACCACCTGTGTTCCTAGATTCACGCCTCTACGGCTAAACTACCGGGCAATTTTGAACAAGGTAAAGCTAGCCGAGATTAGCCTGTCCTCGAGTTTTCCTATTCTTTTTATTCTCTTCTCTCCTTTTCCCCTTGTGTAACTTCACGGTTACAAACATAACCAGTAATTTTAGCCCCACCATTATAGGTTGGTGGTTCCCAAGTAAGATCAACATAGCTCTGGCCAACTTCGAAAATTTTGGGATTTTGTAGAAGCGATGGTACATTATATTTCCCTTTAAGTTTAAATTTAGAGAACGATTGTGATGGTTTACTCTGCAGCGTTTCTGGCCCGTACCCGAAATTCATATTCGTGTCCACTTGTCATGTTGTATAAATCAAAGTGAGTTTCTTTTACTAGATAGTCACTAGCACTTTGCCAGTGAGTATCATGAGCTACATCACAATATTCCAGTTTATAACCTTGAATGCGAGAACCACCATCACTAGCTGGACGGTCCCAAGATAACGAAATTGTGTTAGTGGTCTAGTCAGTAACGCGCGGAGCACTAGGTGCATCTGGCACTGTAGATGGATATTTTGCCGTAATTGGTTCAGAGCTTTCTAAAGGTTTGCTGATGCCATACTGATTTTCAGCTCTTACACGGAAACTATATTTTTTGTTAGGCTCTAAGCTCATAACGTCATAATGAGTGTTACGTACAAAACTACTGATTTTTACCCAAATTCCATTTGTATCCAGCTTTTCAACAATATAGTTTGTAAAAGGAGAACCACCGTCATCTGCTGGAGGTCTCCACGCTAATAAGCAATTATCCGGTGTAATATCGGAAATGTCTAATGGACCTTGTGGTAGTTGAGGTTTGTCTACTACTAGAACTCTGCAAGACGCAGAATCAAATCCTACACTGTTAGTTAAGTTAATAGTATAGCTGCCAGTGTCATTTCGTTTAGCTGATTTGTTGCTAAGAATTGGGGCAGTATTGGTGGTTTCAAACTTAATTCTATTGTCTGATAGAACTTCATCGCAGTTTATGGTTCACAATGCGCGGGGCTTAGGCGTTGCAAAATAAGGCACTGTGATTTTAAATTCTTTACCAGCAATTCCTATCATGTGTTTAATGCTTAGATCAGATGTAATCTTTGGAGCAGATGGAAGCGCTTGTGCAACAATTACATCAAAAGAAGAACTCCATGGTCTTTGTCTCGCAGCGTTAACTGCAGCTACTTGGAACTCGTTTTTGTGGTTTTCAATAAGACTAATAATTTTTTGAGAAAGATCGAGAACAAAAGCATGTGAAGCTTTAGTCCATTTATCTTCTAAAATTAATCGTTTTTCTATTACGTATCCAGTGATTGGTGAGCCTCCATCATGTCTGGGTTTGGTCCATTGAATAGTAATGGAATCTTCGGTAGTTTCAATGCCTCTAGGATCACCTGGTGGATCAAATGGATGCCTTGCCCGTATAGGTTCGGTAGTTACTGCAGGTTCTGATTGTCCATATTGATTTTTGGCAATAACTCTAAATTCATAATCTTTTCCAAGAGTTAAATTGCAAATTCGAATAAATGGCGCCGTTACATAGCTACTAACTTTTGACCACCTAGGTGATTTTGCTTCTTTTTTCTTTATAATATAGTATGTAATATCAGCCCCTCCATTATCTTTTGGAGGTTGCCAATAAAGAGTCAGTGCATCTCCAGCCAATTTGTCTGCTCTTAAATTCTCTGGTTTTCCAGGTCTATCTAAAACTTTAACGTTGATAGTAGCAGTATCAAATCTTGATAGATTCTTTAGTTGTAATCTGTATTGTCTACTATCGCTGAGCTTAGAGTTTTTAACTATAATGCTAGCAGCGTCATCTGCAAGTTTAGGGAATACACGATTGTCAGATTCATCTAAAACTCTGTAACTATTTGCAAACCACGATGCTGTCGGTTTTGGAAAACCAATATAAGGAACGTGTATACCGAAATTTTCACCAGCTCGAACAGTAATATCTCTAACGCCGCGTAAGTCCATACAGGGTTTGTTAGGTTGTTCTTCTATTAAAATATTGTTGCTTGGTCTGCTTGGCTCCGACGGTCCAACATCATTGGCTGCTATTACTCTAAACTAATATTTTTCTCTTTCTTTCAGATTTGCAACAGTGTGTACATTTTCAGCAATTGGAGTTTTGTTTACATCAGTCCAATCACCATCACCTTTAAGTCTTGTTTGTAAAATGTAACCTTTTAGTTTAAAACCACCATCACTGCGTGGTGGTTTCCAAGACAATGTAATGCTGTCTTTGGTAATACGATCTGCTTTTGGTGGCTCGGGAGCATCAGGTTTGACTAAACAAAAAAGAGATATATCACATATTAGAGACAATTTTAGATAACTTACATCTTTGATGCTGTGCTGTAGTCGGTTCAGTAAGTTTCCTCGGTTTGCCTAGACCGGCTTCATTAACGACAACAACACGGAACTCATATTTGCTGCTTTCTCGTAAATCTTGTACAGTGTACTGTGTGTTAGGTGTAAGATAATTGTTGACTTTCCATCCACCTCCACGCTTTCGTTTTTCTACATAATATCCAGTAATAGGTTTTCCTCCAGTCGACACCGGAGGATTCCAGTTAAGCGAGCAAGACGACGGTGTAAATCCAGTAACGTCTGGTTGACTTGGAGCATCTGGACTTTTTGCGATTACAGGCTTGCCTTCTAGTGGTTTAGATACGCCACAGATGTTTTCAGCACGCACACGAAATGTGTATTTTTTGCCTTCAGTAAGTCCGCGTGCTGTGAAAGATGGACGAGGACAGAATCCTGGACATGGACGCCAGCTGTCAGTACCAACTTCGCTAACTTCAACAATATAACTGCTAATATCACCCCCGCCGTCATCAAGAGGTGGGTTCCAAGATAATGACACAGAGTCTTGAGTCGTCTCAATATATTGCAAAGACCCACGCGAGTAGATATAGAATGGGGGTACAAATGCCCCCCCCCACCACTTTTACGTCATATGACCTTGGGCTTTGGAATTTCCTTGACCTTGAACATTGGAACGACCATGGAACACCTGTTGTGTACATTTGCTTTTCGACTACTTTGTTCTCCCCCCACCACATTCTTTTCCCTCTACCACTTTTTTCGAAAATTGTGATAGCCACTTTGGAACATTCACACATTAAGCGCGAGCAAAGCTAGACGTGCTTAAATAAAAAAATGTAAATTTTGCAATACCAAGAATCAAACAATAATCGACTAATAATGGACTAATAATCAATCAATAATCAATAATCAATAATCAATAATCGATAATCGATCGATAATCGATCGATAATCAATTAATAAGTAATCAACTTTAATTCTTTGAATTGGAAATACATTAATAAGATGGCTGCTTGGAACACCTGCCACATGACCGTGAGCCTTAACACCTGTTGTCTTGATATTGGAATATTTGCATTGACCGTTTGCGCATGCGCTTCTCACTAGCTTTAGTTAATCGCGCAGCTCCACTTGGATATTTGTCTCCAAATGATGATTAACCATCGTCACCTTGACATGATGTGTTCGTAAAATTTATTGCGCAAGCGTCACAAATAATGGCGATCATAAAACAATAGCGAGAGCTAAGCTAGACTTTTTTCAGGTAAAATAGTAAATTATGCGATACCTACCAATCAATAGCTAATCAATAATCAATCAACGACCGTGAGCGTTAACACCTGTTGTCTTGATCTTGAAATATTTGCCATGACCGTTTGCGCATGCGCTTCCCACAAGCCTTAGTTAATTGCGCAGCTTCACTTGAAATTTTTCCTTCGTCGATGATGAACCATGAGTTTTTTCTGCGAGATATGATGTGTTCTTGAAATTGATTGCGCAAGCGTCACATATAATGGCGGCCATAAAACAATTTTTTTAGGTAAAAATGTAAATTGTGCGATACCTACCAATAATCAATCAATAATCAATCAACATGACTACTTTAATAAAATTCTTGGAATTTAATATGACTACTGTAAATTTAGAAATTTGAAAATAAGAGATGTTTGTATAATATATTAAGCTGGGCTCTCAATAGAAAAATATGATAATGACGCCACTATCAAAGTTGACTCATAAAATAAAAACGATAATATTGTATCAAGAAACAACGATAGAAAAATTATTAAACTCATGATATGCTAACCTATGCTATAATGCCCTGTTGCTCTTATACCATGGTCGATATGCATGTATTGCACCTATTCGAATAAAAAAACTTATTATTGAGGCTGACTGAAAGAATCATAACTGATTAGGACTTAAATGCTCTTTAATGCTTTACAATTATACAGTATTTATTATAAACTCCTATTCAAAGATAAAAACTGTTTATAAATAAAAGTTGTATTATTTGCAATATGTAGAAAAAGAAGAATATTTACTCTAAAGGATACCTGTCAAAATTGATAGTATATGTACTGGATTAGATCTCAGGGTTAACTTTAAAACATCTGAAATGTTTAAAACCTCGATTTGCGAACTTTAGATCTTACTATTTTTTCTTTTTTTACTAATTTACAATATAGAAAATAAAAGCTGTATTCAAAAAGTAAATTTTATTATGCATTATTTTTTTGGCTATCACGTCAAAGTCAGGAAACCCATACAGCTTCTTATAAGCATACACTATTAACAGTGAGTACAAAGCCCAAAACTTTGATTTTTGAAATTTGACTCTCTCTACTTTTTGTTTTTTACGGCTTTTAAAAAAAAATTCATATGTACCTATTTGTTAATTCAAAAAAAGGGTTTTAAGTTCAACTAGAGTTTTGTGCAAAAATAAATCTTTTTTGTTATTTGTAAGTGATTATAAATTTCTTTATACCATATTTACAAAATATTGTATCGATTTCAATTATCTGATAGTGAACTTTATAAGCAGATATGCTCCAACATGCTAATAAAAAGTAGAGTACACAGACATTGATCCAAAACATATACGGCTGGCGGATTTTATGTCTTTACAGCAGCCCAGTTCGTTTATCTTACAGCGACCACATTACTTATAACCATATGTTTACTGCTCAACACGTTTACGTATCGCCTTTAGATACGTGATCAGTCGAACAGGGCACAACTGCGTAGTTGAATACTGTTTACGTATATCTAACAGTCTATTGCTTGTTTGGACAGCTCTTCAAGCGGAAAAAACAATCGCCTTAGGGTGGTCTTGTACCGATTGAATAGTATACCGATGTATAAAGGTTAAACCTTTTCTAAAAAGCAACTCAAATAATAGTCGCAGCAACAAAAAGTAAATTAAGAGAGGCAGAACAACAAAGATAAGCGTCATAAGTTTTGAAAATAAACTAGATTTGTTATGTTTTATGCTTAATTCATTTTGTAATCAATGTTTGAAAAGTTTCGTTGATGTTGAACACTTGTTGATCCCCGTAATACTTAGTGGTATTAGATACATATGACATATATTTATTTTATATATTTTAATTTTTTTTGCTTAAAAAAAATAGAGTTTAATGTAAAAACTCCATTAGCAATATTATTAAAATAGATTTTTCTATAAGCAGTGTTTATTTACTCATTACAAGATAAGTATCAACTAATATTATAAAATTTACTTTATATTATTATTATTAGTTTTTTTTGTAAAAAACTAGTAAACAAAGCAATAAAAAAACGATATTTACTCTTGTGCAACTTGAAGTAAATAACATGTAAAAGCTACGTTAAAAGTGTTGTTTCTAATAATATGTAAACTGAACAAAGTTACGTTGTGTGCTTTTAAATTTATATTCAATAGCCTTATTAACTTATAATCAGAAACCCCTTAAAAAAAGTGCAACCGGCTGCGTCAGTCTTAGTGTTTTACGTAAATTCAACTGAGTTTAAACATAACTGATACGAGCGGTTTTATACTTTGCATTATACCAATAATTCTAACTGCTTTTTTGATTACATTTTTTATAAAACTGTATTTATTGTTTGTTTTAAAATTATTAAGTGTTTTACTATTGATATGACTGTGATTATAACTAGTTTTTAACCGCGTTAAACTTTGACACCACAGAAGTGGACTGAGCTCTTGTTGGTCGTCTTCAAAAATTCTTCGCTATATTGGCTTAGAAGTTAATGGTAAAACTGAAAATAAAATTATAATATCTAAAAAAATTCATTAATTTTCACAAATAAACCATTAGCATCTAAAAATTATTTGTTCTCTACAGATACGTAGATAATATTAGTGGGGTCAAGCGCAGTATTTCCAATTTCTATCACCATAACCGCTACGTGGATTTATTTCTTGTTGGTCGTCTTTGTGAATTCTTGGTTATATTGGCTTAGAAGGTAATTGTAGGTAGAACTGTAAACATGATTAAAATACCTAAGACAAAGTTTTTTTCACTAATTTTCACAAATAAACCATTAGCATCAAACATTATTTGTTTTCTACAGATAGATTTGACAAGAGTTAACCAGCTTATATGCAGTACTTAATTTTTTTTTTTTTGATAATAACATAGACTGCAAAGCGATTAAATCTTGCTTGAGCGTAGTTTTAATCAAGGTAAAAGAGAGAGAGAGATAAAAGATATAAATCACCATAAATTTTTCTATTGCAATAACAAAATAAAAACAAATTTAAACGGACAATATAAATAATACAAGTTAGTAAATTGTTACATATTGAAAATTATTGAGTAGTATACTTCATTTAGTATACAGCAAAAATTTTTGTTTTATACATTTAAAACATTATAAGAAAAAATTATTCCTTGAGAATATATTGTTTTGGTAAATATGTTTGTCTAATGTTAGGTATTTAATAGTTTTAGATCAAATATATCAATGACTTATTGCTGTTTTATGTTTTGAAATTTTGTATGTTAACAATTATTATTACTACATAAGAATATATAAAAAGAATGGTGCTTTTAATAGTTAGTTAAGATCTCTTATAAGACATTTAGTATTTAATATTTAACTTTAGTATATTTGAGCATTGTAAAATATCAATTAAAAATCTCCACGTAAGATACTTTAAAATCATAAAGATGGTGTAGGTGAGAAACTACATTGTATTAAGTATAATTTATTGTAAAAGTTAATTCTGTATAAAAAACAATACTTTAACACAAAATGAATTTGATAATACTTCTACAGCTCATGTTTCCACAGTTTTAGACAATTGAAAAAGTGCCCGTTTTTTTTTTCTTATAGATCAATATAGGATATTTTATTGAACATTTTACATTTGTTTTAAGAAACACATTATTATTGCTGTTGCTCTGAATAGATTTATTGTGTTTACATAAAAAATATTTGTAAATTTGTGGTATAAATCTATATTTTTTTTCGTTACAGTTTTTATATTATTGTAATCGTTGAATTTTTGTGCAGACCGCTGGTAAAAACTCTGTAGCAATTATTAAACGGTAGAGCAGCAATACTAAAGCGACTTGAAACGGTAAATTAATCAAATTAAAAGCTCATTTAAAAAAATGTGCAAAAAGACAAAGATAGTTACACATTTCATTTCATTAGTCTGAAGTTCTAAAGAAACATTTCTTAACTTTTTTATCGTCAACAATCTACATCATGCCGTACAATTTCTTATTATATTAAAAGCGTAATAATTTTTTAGTATTTAGATCTTGCTAATGGTGTACTTTTTCATGTTTTTACAAATACGATAATAAAGTGTTGTTGATAAAATGACTCGTAGTTTGTACCATATTTACTGTAAAGTAGCTAGAATGTTCAAATTTGGTTAAATATGTTCAAATTTAGTATTGCCTACCGATTTTTGTTTAAAACCAAAAACCAAAAATTTAAAAAAAAGTTTTGTTATTTATTTTAAATAACTTTATTGCAAATCTATATTATTGATGATAATATTGATTGTAATAATATTATTTAACGATAGAATCTGAATTAGATATAGGTTTGTACCTGAACAAGTCTCTCAAGCGCTTTTCTTAGAAATAATATAAGTTTTTTACACGTGCAAATAATGTTAATTTGACTACTTTTTGTTTCAGTAATAAAACTTTTTAAATCTAACAATTAAATAAGTAGCCATCAATTAGCATCTACTTTGTTAAAAGTATAAATAAACGAAACTAATATTGAAAAATAATCTTATATTAATAGTTTTATCAAGTAGTTGCTCATTACTCATTAATATGTTTAATAAAGTGGTTTTCATTTTAGAGCCTATAATTTACATATGTTTTTAGACTCTATAAGTAAATATTTTTGTGTGTATAAACAACTTAAAAATCAATCATTTATTGTGCACACAGGTTTAAATAAAAACTTAATTTTTATTATAAAACGCTTTTCTTAGTTTACATCTTTGTCTAAAGTACTAAAGTAAAAAAAAGATTTTAAGCCTAAAATTATTATTTTGCATATGTAATAATTGTTAACATACATAATTTCAAAACATAAAACAGCAATAAGTCATTGATATATTTGATCTAAAACTATTAAATACCTAACATTAGGCAAACATATTTACCAAAACAATATATTCTCACGAATAATTTTTTCTTATAATGTTTTAAATGTATAAAACAAAAATTTTTGCTGTATACTTAAATGAAGTATACTACTCAATAATTATCAATATGTAACAATTTACTAACTTGTATTATTTATATTGTCCGTTTAAATTTGTTTTTATTTTGTTATCGCAATAGAAAAATTTATGGTGATTTATATCTTTCATCTCTCTCTCTCTTTTACCTTGATTAAAACTACGCTCAAGCAAGATTTAATCGCTTTGCAGTCTATGTTATTATGAAAAAAAAAATTAAGTACTGCATATAAGCTGGTTAACTCTTGTCAAATCTATCTGTAGAAAACAAATAATGTTTGATGCTAATGGTTTATTTTTGAAAATTAATGAAAAAAACTTTGTTTTAAGTATTTTAATCATGTTTACAGTTCTACCTACAATTACCTTCTAAGCCAATATAACCAAGAATTCACAAAAACGACCAACAAGAAATAAACCCACGTAGCGGTTATGGTGATAGAAATTGGAAATACTGCGCTTGACCCCACTAATATTATCTACGTATCTGTAGAAAACAAATAATTTTTAGATGCTAATGGTTTATTTGTGAAAATTAATGAATTTTTTTAGATATTATAATTTTATTTTCAGTTTTACCATTAGCTTCTAAGCCAATATAGCGAAGAATTTTCGAAGGCGACCAACAAGAGCTCAGTCCACTTCTGTGGTGTCGAAGTTTAACGCGGTTAAAAACTAGTTATAATCACAGTCAGATCAGTAGTAAAACACTTAATAATTTCAAAACAAACAATAAATACAGTTTTATAAAAAATGTAATCAAAGAAGCAGTTAGAATTATTGGTATAATGCAAAGTATAAAACCGCTCGTATCAGTTATGTTTAAACTCAGTTGAATTTACGTAAAACACTAATGCTGGTATGCATAGTCGTAGCTTGAGATCGCCCTTGGAAAATAGTTTGAGACGGACTTGGAGCACAGTCTCCGGCAATGTTCGGAAAACCGTTTGCATGCGTGTTTAGCTGATTCCATCGCAAGATTGGACTTCGTTATAATGCTCGGGAATGAAAGCGTTGAACTCTGTTCGGCTTTTCTAAGCACAGTCTCCGGTAATGCTCGTGTGCGTTCGTGTTGCCGCAGAATACGTGTAGTGATTTTGGTGTGGTAGGTTTGCGACCATGTTGGCAGTTTGACAGACGACAGACTACAGCGACAGTGCGACGCTTCCAATTGACATTCCAAAGAGGACGCAGTTGCAGGATAATAATAACAAATAGCAGCGTGTTGTAAAAGTGTTTACACAATGGCAAGTGGTAAGTACGCATATAATTAATGATCTATGTTCATAACTATATAAAGTGGCATTGTAGGAGATAAATTCACCGAAAATGAAAAACTGTTGTTGGCGTCCCTCGTGGAGACCCAGAAACTTGTGGAGAGTAAGAAGACAGACGCCGCAACAGTCCAACAACGGCAAGCGTTGTGGGAGCGCATTGCCAACGAATTTAATTCGCATGGGGCTTTAATTGGAAAGCAAAGAAATGCGCGCCGGACCCGGGAGGCAAAGGAGAGATTAGCGGAGTACCAACTGCGAGTCTTCGAGAGGGACAATGTGAGTGCAACAGTAATAATAAAACATTCAACATTTTAACCGTTATCTTTATTTTCAGAGATTGTGATACGCATGAAGACGTACCGGCGAGGTCCCTCCCTCTCAACTGCATAAAAAGCGCCTCTAGAGAGGTTACCACAACAATTAAAAAGAAAAACATATCTAATAATTAATAGGTATTTTTTTTATTGCGATTTCAACTTCAACATTTATTGTTTTACAGCGTCCACTTTTTTCGCTATTTATTTCAACTATTCCTATGAGATACTTTGTTTATGGTCATAAGGGGAAATTGTGATTTCGCAACCTGCTCCAAAATGAAGGAATGACTTGAACATGGGTCTTAATGTGGAAAGTTAGCAGTTGCGATCGAAATATTACATGAAGAGTTCTATTAGCACGACATTGCTTTATTCATATGTCTTTATTCACAATAAAATAGTTGTTTACACAAAGTTACGTATTTTAATTGTTTATGTATAAGAAACAAAGAAATGCGGTGTAATTTGGCGCCTAACAGCGTAGATATTAATGTCTGTTTATCGAATGTATTAACTGTATGGTGAGATGGTAATAAGAGGGCAATAACACATTCACTACACTGTCTTTGGTAAATCTGTAGCGTCGCTTAAATTCAAAATTGGAAATAAATTCCAATGGATTTGCAGCATCCCGCACATAGCGTTTTGGCACTCTCATGTTATGTTCATTGTCTAATAAGTCGAACATCTCCACAAACTCGTCAATATTCATTGTTATTACATATGACACATAACCCTATTTCAGTATTTTCAAACGTCAAACAATGACATATAACGATTACAAATGGCGTCCCAAGACAAGTCGGCCCCTTGCTTGAGTCCGACTTGAGACGGACCCACTGGGCTTGCTCATAAATCCAAAATCACCCAAAACTCGCCCTTATTAACACCGTAATTTGATATTTACATCTCAAGATTTGTCTATGAAATGCAGCTTGCTCGAGACCGATCTCAGCCTCAAGATTTGAATACACGAGCATTGCCGAAGCGACGGAATCAGCGATAAATCGATTTCCAAACGCATACCAACGCTTTTCCGAAGATTCCCGGAGACCGTGCTTGAGTCCGTCTCAACCAAGATACGACTATGAATACGGGCATAAGACTGACGCAGCCGGTTGCACTTTTTTTAAGGAGTTTCTGATTATAAGTTAATAAGGCTATTGAATATAAATTTAGAAGCACACAACGTAACTTTGTTCAGTTTACATATTATTAGAAGCAACACTTTTAACGTAGCTTTTACATGTTATTTACTTCAAGTTGCACAAGAGTAAATATCGTTTTTTTATTGCTTTGTTTACTAGTTTTTTACATAAAAAACTAATAATATTAATTTAAAGTAAATTTTATAATATTAGTTGATACTTATCTTGTAATGAGTATATAAACACTGCTTATAGAAAAATCTATTTTAATAATATTGCTAATGGAGTTTTTACATTAAACTCTATTTTTTTTAAGCAAAAAAAATTAAAATATATAAAATAAATATATGTCATATGTATCTAATACCACTAAGTATTACGGGGATCAACAAGTGTTCAACATCAACAAAACTTTTCAAACATTGATTACAAAATGAATTAAGCATAAAACATAACAAATCTAGTTTATTTTCAAAACTTATGACGCTTATCTTTGTTGTTCTGCCTCTCTTAATTTACTTTTTGTTGCTGCGACTATTATTTGAGTTGCTTTTTAGAAAAGGTTTAACCTTTATACATCGGTATACTATTCAATCGGTACAAGACCACCCTAAGGCGATTGTTTTTTCCGCTTGAAGAGCTGTCTAAACAAGCAATAGACTGTTAGATATACGTAAACAGTATTCAACTACGCAGTTGTGCCCTGTTCGACTGATCACGTATCTAAAGGCGATACGTAAACGTGTTGAGCAGTAAACATATGGTTATAAGTAATGTGGTCGCTGTAAGATAAACGAACTGGGCTGCTGTAAAGACATAAAATCCGCCAGCCGTATATGTTTTGGATCAATGTCTGTGTACTCTACTTTTTATTAGCATGTTGGAGCATATCTGCTTATAAAGTTCACTATCAGATAATTGAAATCGATACAATATTTTGTAAATATGGTATAAAGAAATTTATAATCACTTACAAATAACAAAAAAGATTTATTTTTGCACAAAACTCTAGTTGAACTTAAAACCCTTTTTTTGAATTAACAAATAGGTACATATGACTTTTTTTTTAAAAGCCGTAAAAAACAAAAAGTAGAGAGAGTCAAATTTCAAAAATCAAAGTTTTGGGCTTTGTACTCACTGTTAATAGTGTATGCTTATAAGAAGCTGTATGGGTTTCCTGACTTTGACGTGATAGCCAAAAAAATAATGCATAATAAAATTTACTTTTTGAATACAGCTTTTATTTTCTATATTGTAAATTAGTAAAAAAAGAAAAAATAGTAAGATCTAAAGTTCGCAAATCGAGGTTTTAAACATTTCAGATGTTTTAAAGTTAACCCTGAGATCTAATCCAGTACATATACTATCAATTTTGACAGGTATCCTTTAGAGTAAATATTCTTCTTTTTCTACATATTGCAAATAATACAACTTTTATTTATAAACAGTTTTTATCTTTGAATAGGAGTTTATAATAAATACTGTATAATTGTAAAGCATTAAAGAGCATTTAAGTCCTAATCAGTTATGATTCTTTCAGTCAGCCTCAATAATAAGTTTTTTTATTCGAATAGGTGCAATACATGCATATCGACCATGGTATAAGAGCAACAGGGCATTATAGCATAGGTTAGCATATCATGAGTTTAATAATTTTTCTATCGTTGTTTCTTGATACAATATTATCATTTTTATTTTATGAGTCAACTTTGATTATCATATTTTTATCATATTTTTCTATTGAGAGCCCAGCTTAATATATTATACAAACATCTCTTATTTTCAAATTTCTAAATTTACAGTAGTCATATTAAATTCCAAGAATTTTATTAAAGTAGTCATGTTGATTGATTATTGATTGATTATTGGTAGGTATCGCACAATTTACATTTTTACCTAAAAAAATTGTTTTATGGCCGCCATTATATGTGACGCTTGCGCAATCAATTTCAAGAACACATCATATCTCGCAGAAAAAACTCATGGTTCATCATCGACGAAGGAAAAATTTCAAGTGAAGCTGCGCAATTAACTAAGGCTTGTGGGAAGCGCATGCGCAAACGGTCATGGCAAATATTCCAAGATCAAGACAACAGGTGTTAACGCTCACGGTCGTTGATTGATTATTGATTAGCTATTGATTGGTAGGTATCGCATAATTTACTATTTTACCTGAAAAAAGTCTAGCTTAGCTCTCGCTATTGTTTTATGATCGCCATTATTTGTGACGCTTGCGCAATAAATTTTACGAACACATCATGTCAAGGTGACGATGGTTAATCATCATTTGGAGACAAATATCCAAGTGGAGCTGCGCGATTAACTAAAGCTAGTGAGAAGCGCATGCGCAAACGGTCAATGCAAATATTCCAATATCAAGACAACAGGTGTTAAGGCTCACGGTCATGTGGCAGGTGTTCCAAGCAGCCATCTTATTAATGTATTTCCAATTCAAAGAATTAAAGTTGATTACTTATTAATTGATTATCGATTATTGATTATTGATTATTGATTATTGATTATTGATTATTGATTATTGATTATTGATTATTGATTATTGATTATTGATTATTGATTATTGATTATTGATTATTGATTATTGATTATTGATTATTGATTGATTATTAGTCCATTATTAGTCGATTATTGTTTGATTCTTGGTATTGCAAAATTTACTTTTTTTTTTATTTAAGCACGTCTAGCTTTGCTTGGGGGTGTATGGGATTCGTTGTAGAGGTAGTACCTTTTATCTTACACGGTCACACCAAGAGTCTTTGACAGGAGGTGGTGGCAGATGACTGGTCCTCACAGGGTTCCCAGCTCTCACTTATGGCTCCTAGCGCCACACCCCGGACAACTGTATTGACCTACAGGTAAAACTAAGTGAGAGTAGCCAAATATGGCGAACAAACTGAGTGTCCTAGGTATGACGATAAAAGGCATCTGATCTGACCGAATATCTGCCGGTAGAAGCAGACCAGGAACATCTAAAACATAAAAAATAAAGTGTTATTTTTTACTTGGACGTTAGAACAGTGGATTCGGATGCAGTTGTACATGATTGCGTTTCTGTAATCCTGATACACATTTTTAAAATTTTCTCATTATTTACATATAAAAACATCTCTTTTTAGTAGTTTTAGGGTGGAGAGAGTGTTCCAATAAAAGTATATGTATATTTACCACCCAACAACCCTATTTCACTACGCAACCCCAAGTCTTTGGGGTAGTAAATAATGTTTAAATAATAAAAAATAACTACTTTTCTTTGTTGTTCAAAGAAGAATAGTTGTTGTAAAAAAGAATATTTTTGTGTGTTTAAAGTAGATTTTAAGGGTTGTTTTTAAGAGTTATTTTGTGTCTAAAAATGTGTATATAATTATGTAAACCACCCCTAGACATAAACACATTAACTGTCCAGTGATAGTAGTTTATAAGCTGTTTTAGAATGGAATAGTTTCCTGTTATCGTATTTTATGTTAGGATATAAGGCATGACATATTTAGAATAAGTTAGTTCTAGATCGCATTTTGTTAGAGAACATACTGTTTTTCTTAATATTTGTAGTTGAAGCCGCTCAAGTAATGAATAAACTTTTTAAAAAGGTAATTCTTGAGTGATTAAATATAATTGGCGCTGCAAACAGGATATCTAGACAGTGATTATCCTAGAAGAAAATACACTGGTGTTTTTCAAGACTCTACTAGATATTCAAAAGAAACCTTCCACAAGAAGATCCACTAGATCACCTGCAGATCATCACCCCGACTAGAATTCCATCGCGGTCTTCCAGTCAACAATCCGATCGACACACCCCTTGGACACGGCAATAAAAACCGCTATCCTGTGAGTCTTTCCTTATTTTTATATAATATACATGTCAACCTTTGGAGATTGTTTTTCAGTAAAGAAAAATCATTTAGAATCAAATTTTGATTTAGATAATTTCACATACGTTGAACAAAATAATTCAGTCAATTCAAACAATTCAAATATTTCTCATAATAATTAACTAAATAATTCAAGCAAAATGGCAACTTCAATTAAAGTTAATTTAGCAAAAGATATGTTACCAGAATATTCTGGAGGCTCACAAAATCTTGTCTATTTTATTAAACAAGCAGAAAGTCTTGTGAACATTTTAAAACGGCCCGATGCCGGTATTTTTAATACATTACTATTAGAACAAATTAAAAGTAAACTAACCGGAGAAGCAAGAGAAATATTAATTACGGAAAATTTACAAAACTGGTCATCACTAAAAGATACTTTACTTAAACGTTTTGATAACCCTAGGACTAAAGAATTACTTGCAAATGACCTTAATACATGTTATCAGGCTCATAATGAGTCCTGTCAATCATATTACGAAAAGATTAAAAACAAGCTGCAAGCTGTACTTCAGCATGTTAATATAAAAAATCCTAATCAAAATTTAAAATTAGTAAAGAAAACATGTACATTAACCAAGCCCTAGCTACTTTCAAAGCCGGTATTCTTAAACCCTATTGTTCATATTTAATAAATTTACCAATTAATACAATAGAACACGCATTAATGGAATGTAGAAGATTCGATAATAATAAGGTCCAAATTTTATTTATGAACTTTATGCGCAACCGCACTACTAATAATAACAATTTAAAACCAAAATTTAATTCAATTCTAAATTGCCCTAATAATTCAAAACATAAACAAGACTTTTTCCCAAACTTTAAAACTCAAAGAAATTTTACGCCCAATTTCAATTATCAATCCCAAGGAAATCTAAGATTCCACCGTAATAATGCAAACCAGCAATCACAAAATTCTAAACAAAGCTTTTTCCCACAACCAACACCTTTTCCGAGAGGGCCCATTTCAAATATTATGCCACGACAATTACCTCCACAAAGATTTCCTACAAGTTCTGAAGTCTTTGGGAAAAGTCGCGGAACGGATAAACCAGAGCCCATGTTAACTACCTCCAGATTTACATGGCAAAACCGCCCCAAACTGTATCAAAATCAGTCATATTCAAGACCCACATTTATCTCCAAAAAACTATATATGTAATGTAGAAAATGAAAACTTAGATTATCCACCGTCATTAGAACAAGGTTATTTCAATCCCGCGAACAATTTAGATAACATTAATTCCAACCCTGAAAATTTTCAAATTGAAGCCTCTGACACGTTACAGACTTGAACACCCTAACGAATAAACCTAAGTTACCATTCATATCAATCCCAACTCTTAATTTAAAAATATTAATCGACTCATAAAACAAACAGACATTTTGCAAATCACATAACAGATCGGTATGCCAGAGATATGAATACTATACAACATAATATTAATAAATCTCTTGCACTCTTTACAAAACTAAATAATAAAACAGACGATCAATTGCTAATTCAATACAACATTTACCTTGCGGAAAAACTTCTTTCAAGTCTTCAGAATATTCAAAGAACAATAACTTTAGCATTTAACGGAATTGCAAACATAGAAAATATCTCAACTAGTGAAGTTATTGAAATAATAAATCATCTACGTCTAATTTATAAGAAAGATGAATTAATTGATTTAGATTTAACGCACCTAATCAAAATTATTAAATTTTCAAAACATAAAATAATTTTTGTTGACCGAATAATAACATGTATATGTCGCAGCCTTATAGTGTAATCAGCCGTTTCATGAAAAGTCTGGTCTTTTCATGAAACGCTGCCAAACACTGAAACGAAAAACTGTTACGCTAAAAGGCTTAATATTTTAGACGTTACATGAAACGTCAGCGTGTTTTGGCCTCTTGATGAAAACGAACAAAATTACGCTAAGTGGCTGACTTTACTGGACTTTTCATGTAACGCTCCGAATCTACTTTGCATTTGATGTAATAACTACGAAATATATTTTACTATAAAAGAAAGAAACTTTTATTGCATAAGAAAGGAACTTTTATTACAAATAAGGTATCATAGTGGCTAGCTACAGTACAGTATTAACAAATATACGAAATTAAAATCGTCAACTATAAAAAAAAATAAAGTTACTTATTAAAACACGGTAAGCTTTTATGGCAGCGGCTATTACAAAGGACACTATTTTTTTTGCAGATGCATTTATTCTTAGAACATTGCTGTTTGCTAGGTTTACATAAACATTTCAGCATGCCTTGACCCCCTGATTCTAATGACACAGCTTCTCTTAAGCTTAGTGATTTTCCCACGGGGATTTCCTCTTTATTAAGGAATGCTGAACCCGCAACAGTTAGACTTTCAGCACCAAACCACCCCTTTATAATACCGTGCTTACCAGCAACCTGATTAACACCATTTTTTTGATCCATTATCAGACAAACCATATTTCTGGAATCTCCTGGACCTCTGTCGACTTTGGGAATATTCAATAATACACAATCGCCGACATTAAAAGTCGGCATTTTTTTTGCCGAATCGCCTAACATTTTTTTGGCAGCTTTTTCAGTTTTATTTCTGGCGTCGTCGCGTTCTTCAGAAATGTTTTTACTGGCAGCACATAAAATGCACAGTACTGAAGATCCGTCTTGTTGACAAACTTCTGCAAAGTTGACAACCCGTAAACAATTTTCGCACATTAATTCTTCAGATCTGTTTATGTTTTTTTCCTCCAGCACAACATTTGTAATATCAGCATCTTCATCGGCGACACCCTCATGTGCATCAGATATTTCGACAACTGAATCTTCTTCATTCATAATTTTCATAAGCTCTTCTTCCGTAGTCAATGTTTTTGCCAGCGCTGAGGGAATGTTACTAGAAGCTAGACCAACTTTAGGCTCACAACCTAGGAGTGCTTTATACGGGGACCGTCCTATTGTTCTGTGAAACGAACAATTTTTTTGCCATTGCACAAACTGAAGCCCTACCGACCACTTTTTGCAATTCGTGTCAGCCATCCAAGCTCGTATCATGTTTTCTACATCCTGGTTTGATCGTTCAATGCTGCCTTGACTCTGAGGGTGTCTAGGACGACCGTGTACTATGATACACTCAGGCGATAAATCTTTCAGTTCAAGTATAACCTTATTTACGAACTCGCGGCCGTTGTCGCTTTGAAGGATTTTAGGGGCTCCTATTAAAAGAAAAATACTTAGTAAGTTGGAAGCAACTTCCTCGGCACGTTTGGTTTCCTTCGGTCGTAAGAATAAAAATTTGGTGGCATGGTCTTGATAATTTAATATCCATTTGTATTGCTTGTCAGGAAGGGACTGGAAATCTATTGAGTCCACTTGGCCTCTTTCATTAAAATCCTTACTTACAATGGGACGTACTACAATTTTTTGTTTGCCTTGTTTCTTTTCATTGCAGCTTTTGCAGCATTGGATAAAACATTCTATGGCCGGACGTGGGATCCTAAGTTTATTTCTTAGGGCTACTTCCATTTTAACACGACCACCGTGTCCTGTTTTGTTAATATGATAATCGTATAATTTATCATATAAATCTTCGTACGCTACTACAAATTCAATTTCATCTTCGTTTTCATGTTTCTTTATTAAATGTGATTGGTCAGAAATTGTCATAACATCATATGTCTGTAGCAAAAAGTATTCGCGCCTTTCTTTTCTTCCCCTAAAACAAACACCTATTTCAGAATAATTTAAAATTTAAAAAATTACTAAGAACTAAAATGTAAAAAATAGGCAATTATTTTAAAACAAAAATTATATTTATAAAAGTAAAAGTTTATAGCGTAGGAGTACAATAATATGTCAATCTTACTGTTGCCTAGCTTCTTTGCGACAAACTTTACTTTCATATAATTTTGGTTGTTCACCAATTTTTAGTGCAATCGGTCAATATTTGCAAAAGGCTATCCGCTATCTTAATTTTTTTTGTAAAAAAACGTGTATTATTGTCATTAGTGCGAGGAAGTAGAATAAATATTCTAATTTCTATATGTTATGAGAACAGCATGAATTAACGCATAGTTTACAAATTACGGGTCAACGAGAAACTCGGGGAATCCCGGTCATTCATAATCATAACCTCAAAATTACTAATTGGGCTTAACAAATAATTACTTACAGTTTTTGCTTAGCCGCTACAATTTCCTCTATGACATCGTCAATCTTCTGCTTTGAGTAAGGCTTTCGAAGTGGTTTTTGTAAATAAAAGTCTTCTAATTTCTTATAGAATTGAGTGTATTGTATAACACTGGAACTGGAACAACCTGCCGTCGCCATTTTTAGGTGATACAATACTTATTTTATTACATCAAATGCAAAGTAGATTCGGAGCGTTACATGAAAAGTCCAGTAAAGTCAGCCACTTAGCGTAATTTTGTTCGTTTTCATCAAGAGGCCAAAACACGCTGACGTTTCATGTAACGTCTTAAATATTAAGCCTTTTAGCGTAACAGTTTTTTGTTTCAGTGTTTGGCAGCGTTTCATGAAAAGACCAGACTTTTCATGAAACGGCTGATTACACTATAAGGCTGCGACATATATTATATATTCTTATCCTTAATCCAAACCCTTACACATATCAAAAAATCTACCTCATACCCAATAAACAAAATTACATTCTATTTCCATCAGAAAAATTTCGAGTAGTTGGAGATAATGGTGAATTATGGACAGATGAATCCTGCCTCAACATAGAAAAAATAACTATTTGTACCCAAGTTCTAAAACAGGATAGATGCTTATTAACCAACATGTCTACGTGCAATTTGATCTCAGCTATTAACAATTATAAAATAATAAAACAACTAACAAATAACAAAATCTTAGTGTCTACAAAGAATCCAATCAAGATAACCGAAATATGCAGAACAGAAATCAAAGACGTAACCATCAGAAAAACAACGTTAATCTCTTCAGAAAAAAACCTTTGCAGAATAATAATCAATCATAAAAATTTTGAAAATGCCCACAGTATTTCCCGAAATTTTCAATATCAATTTTAGTGCAACCAAAGAAATCAAATTTGAACAGAAACATTTAGATGACTTTTCTGAAATTCAAGAAGAAGTCCGAAACCTTCAAGACGTTACTCAACTAGATCCTATGCTACACCTCACACACATGACAATTACATCTATTATAATCATTACAGGAATAGTTCTAGCAATCGTGTAGATTTTCTGAAACAACATAAAAGAACAAATAAAGAAAATCTACAACAAAACATAGAAACATGAAGAAACATCAATACCACTTCAACCAATTTACCCGGAATTGCCGACCGCCCCAATACAAAACAAGGACGTTTTTGACTAAGAACGGAAGAATTAAGTGAATCACCTCTAGACATAAACACAATAACTGTCTAGTGATAGTAGTTTGATATGTTGTTTTATCTACGACTACTTGGATAAGAACCTGTTATTAAATTTATTTGAGTTAGGTAATGAAGCTCATTACCTTACTAGTTACGTAATGAAATCAAGATCAAACTTATTGTTATTTTTAACTAAATTTACGGTTTGGCATACATACTTTTGTCAATAACCACTTTTCATCTTTAGCTTCTTGTAAAAACTTGGTAACATCCTGTTTAGTTAAAATGTTGGATTTCTTTGGTTTATATCCTCCCGATTTTCTTTTAAGAAATGCAATCAGTTGAATGTTTTTACTGATATCCACATTTTTTCTCATAGACATCATAGCTCGTTTCATTGTATAATGTGCCCAAAGGCTTTATGGTTTATAACACTTGGATAAAGTTTCAAAATAAGCAAATAACACCTTTTCATTTGCTTCATTTTTATTTTTCTTTTCATCGCACCATTTGCATAAACGTTCGTAAGCTTGTTGATGTTTTATCCTTGATTTCAACGTCCGAGGGAAGACTTTCAAACTCGCTCATGATTAAATTTGCTTGCTTTCAACAATATTTTCACAAATACTCACCACAAAACAAAGCTTAGACAACCTTAATATTAAATGAAACGTTCGTATTAGACTCGTCAAAAAATTCCGACTTATTAAATTTTTTTCACTTTTAGGGTAAAATTTTGTACCTTAATTCGTGTGATAAGGCATATTAACATATTCATGCTCTTACCGACTCGGGCTAACGCCCTCGTCTTGCAACTCACCGCATTCATATGTTAATAATGCGCTTATCCCACTAATAAGGTAAACTAATATAAAGGAATAGTTTTCTGTTATCGTATTTTATGTTAGTATATAAGGCATAACCTATTTAGTTAGAGAACATACTGTTTCTATTAATATTTGTAGTTGGAGCTCTTGCTCAAGTAAGAAATAAACTTTTTAAAAAAGTAATTCTTGAGTGATTAAATAAAATTATATATTACCCACCCAGCCACTCCATTTCACTACGAAATTCCGATTGAATGTTAAAAAAAGAAGAGAACTAATGGTAGTTTTTAAAGGTAGTTTTTATTAACATTTTTAGCCTTATTATGTATTATTATCCCCACCCAACCACCCCAATTTAAATATCAGATCTCGAATGACAGTTGAGGAAATTGAAAAAGACAATTAAGATAGAAGAGAGAAAGAATGTTAAGGGAATGTATGTTTATATGGTCTTTCTCAAATGTTAAGAGAAAAAAAAGGTTTAGGGAAAAAAAATGTTAAAGAAATGTATGTTTAATTATGGCCTTTCTCAAATGTTAAGGAAGAAAGAATATTAAGGAAATGTATGTAAATATGATTCTTTCAGGACTTGCAATTCCTCCAAAAAATCTAAAATTTTGGCTAACGTGTTTATTCGTGCCGAGCTAAGCGAACGATCACAAGCCAAAAATTTTAGTTTACAATTTTATGAAATTAAAGTAATTACGTTGATTGATTTTTGATTGATCATAGATTAATTATTGACTATCGTTTATTAATATATCGCAAAATTTACATTTTTTTATTTAAACAAGTCTAAACTTCCCTCTCACCAAATGAGTTTTTTTTTTGTAACGCTTTTCATTGCTTTATAGTTTTATGAATAGCATTGTTGGCATCCAACATAACCTCTACGTTCAATTACTGCAGACACAGTCTGTCATTATCGTTTGAGTGTTACTTAAAGATATTATAGTGTACGTTAGTCACAGAACTTTCCCAAACATGGTACTAGTACAAATACCTTAGACCGTTTTGGTTGCAATTTAGTTTATTGGAATCAACGCCAATCGGCTTTATACATGATGGTTAAATATAAAATATATACAAAAAACAAAAAAGAAAACACATATTAATTACTAAGAAAATTTTTGATTGATGGCATGATGAACTTTAAGTATATGAGTTTGAGAACTGTGACCAACAGGCTATATTTATGCGATCAATTTAGGGGATGCCGGAGGTGCTGTAGAAAAGTCGTCTTACAAAGTCAAGGTTTTTAGTCGGGTTTGAAAGGAGACTAAAGAGCCTTTGAAGAAGTCTATATTCTGGTGGGGTTTGTTGACAGTTGAAGAGATTCTATTGCAGGGACTGTTGATAATGTAGTTTTTGTTTAACTTGGTAGTTTTTAGCAGTCTGTTGTTTCTTAGATTTACTTGATTGTCGATGAAGTCAAAGGTGCTAATAATATCAGGGGCGTCAATGAGACCCGTGTGCACTTTGAAGAAGAAAATGCAGTCGTTGTACTGTCTTCGCTTTTTATAGCTGGTTAGTAGAAATTGTTTCCTGGCTTTTTCGGGGGAGATAAAGCGCCCAGACTTCTTAGCTAATAAGTAGGTTAGATTTTTGACGAATTTGGTTTGAATATTCTCAATTTTGTTGATGAGTTGGGCTGTAGAAGGAAACCAGATGATAGATTCGTAATCGATGATGGGTGATACTAGAGAGGAGAAAAGGCGCACTAGAGTGTGCGGATTGCTAAAGTCTCTGCAGGTACGATTTATGAGACCGAGTATTTTTACCGCGTGTTTGGTAATATTATCTAGGTGGCTAACAAACGTTAGTCTACTGTCTATGATGATGCCAAGGTCCTTAACCTCTGTCTGCTCGCTGATCCTTTTGCCATCCAGGTAGTAATTTTTATGAATAATGGTATTTGAGCGAGAGTAAGACACCGCGAAGCACTTTTTGGCATTTAAATTCCGGTGACACCAATCAGATCGTGAGTCAATGTCTTCTTGAAGGGTAGCAGCGTCTAAGTTATTTGAAACGGTTCTAAAGATCTTGAGATCGTCAGCGTATAGTAAGTACTCTGATTGAATATTTTCGCCAATGTCATTTGCAAACACGTTGAACAGTATAGGCCCTAGGTGGGACCCTTGGGGAACACCAAATGTTGAATTAAAGGCATTGGATAAATATCCGTTAATTCTGACCTGAAGGTGCCGATCAGCGAAATATGAGCAAAGCCAGTCATGTGTTGTCCCAGTGAAACCATATCTGTATAACTTGTCTAGCAAAATGTTGTGGTCGACTCTGTCAAAGGCTTTACTAAAGTCTGTATAAAAGATGTGCACATAAGCTCCGTTTTCCAGTGCTCTGATGATATTATTAGTGTAGATATATAAGTTGGTGATAGTTGATCTGCCTTCGAGGAAACCGTGCTGCTTAGGACTAATTACCGTTCTGATGCCCGATGATATCTGAATTAAAACTAGTTTCTCAAATAACTTTGAGGTAGCTGAAAATATGCTAATCGGTCGATAATTAGAGACGGTTGCTCTATTGCCTTGCTAATGAATGGGTGTAATAAACGATTTCTTCCAGATAGTTGGAAAGATTCCTTGCTCAAGTGACTTGTGAAAAATGTGGGTGATTGGATCGCAAAGAGTTGTTGCACAGTTCTTCAGCAGAACGTTAGGAATGCCATCTGGTCCGGCACCTTTTTTTGGATCCAGAGACAGTAAGAGTTTTAGCACTATGTCATAATTGGCTTGTAGGCTACCAAAGCTCTGTGTATCGCGGATTGGAGCGTTTGGAGCGGGCGAAGGTGCTTTAAGGGCAAAGTTGCTCTCAAAGAATGAAGCGAAAAGTTCACATATATCTGAACCTGTGTGAGCTGAAACGTCATTCCACATCATCGTTGCTGGAATATCACTATTGATTTTAGATTTGGACTTGATTATCAAATTTGATTAACAAACCCTCATAGGGCGCAGAGACGGCTGCAGCTGAAGCAACACAGAGGGCTTGGCTTTACCGCCCGGTCCGCGAAGAGAACAGCCTCTATAAAAAATCTTCAAAGTGAAGGTGAAATTAATCTTTTATAGACACAGAAAAGATTAATTTAGAAGCTGACTCACCCCCAGTAGAGTCAATGGAACTAGGCAAAAATCCAAACCAAACTGTCGTCGAGAATTTCGAAAATATACTTCTTCAAAGTCAAAGCCAAAGCAGCGACAAACACCGGCTCTGGTAAAACCGTTGACAAAACCACGGCGTTTATCGTGGAGCGATCTTTTGGCGAAGTAAGTGATGGTCCATCGGAGAAGAAAATTGGTATTGAAGCGTCTAATACCGTCAAAATTTTCTATGAAAACGTTAAAATTCTATTGACAACGTATTACGAAGAGGTAGAAATGGTTACAACGTTGCTATGACTATTTTGAATGATGGGCGTTTTGGAATGACTGCATCTGTACTAGTACAGATGCCTTAAAAACCTATATCAAAAGTGTAGGCACTATCAATAAACATTTGTTAATACATATTAACATGTGAGATCATACTTTGCACTTCGAAACTGCATTTGAGAATAAGTAATGAAAAACGCAACACTAAAATGAACTTAAAAACAATAAAAAATTGAACACACAATTAGAGGTAGTTAACGGATATGAATCAATTAACTTGTCTATTTCTATTCAGAAATGCTTAAATTTGGGTCGTACAACTCGTTTTCAAGACATGCTTTTTTATTAAAAGGCGAATTGGGCATTATTTGGTTCCATCGACCAATCCCACTCTCATTAGTTGAAATGTTAGATCAGTACATCGCATGCATTTGTGACGGAACATAGGTACTAAAATGACTATTTTTTGACAAATCGTTTCCTATGTCTTCGGGGTTGGCTTGAACAGAAGTAGAGAAATATTTTGCTTGTTTGATATAATCGTCATCTCTTTGCAAAGCAATATTGTCTAAACTGCAATCGTTTTCTTCATCTCTTTGCAATGTAAGATTGTGTGAACTGCTCTCGTCTTCTCGATCAGCTGTGAATATACGAAAGTTTTTATATGTATCTGCACGCATGCCGGAGACATAGTATGAAACACGCAATTTATTAATATTAAATGCTAAAAACAAACATATTCCAACTAAAACTTTAAAAAATAATAACTACCCCTTGCCAAATTTTATTTTTATTAACTTTATACCATTTCCAAATTTAATTGGCGCAGTCGGTAGGATAACGCGATCGTTATTTAAATTCGTGCATCGAGCAAAGTTTTTATACGATTTGAAATGTCAATTTCTTAATTGTTATCCAAAAAGAACCTCAACGAGAAAAAAACCTGCACCGAACAAAAAGTTCTTTAGTTCATCTACATTGAAGATTCCTGCTTCCAATGCATCGAGTCACCTAGAATCTCCAGAAGGAAAACAGCAAAAAGCACAAGACGACAGGCAATACCAAACAAGTGAGTTTGAGCATCCCGTCTATTTCCTTAAAATTTTTACAATTTTTCCTAAAAATTTTTCATATTAACTAATTTTTTAAATTAACGCAGTTCTAAAGTAATAATAAAAGTTATTTAAAATGGCAACTAAATCCACATATAATTTGTTGAAACTTTATGTAGACACAATTTTACCGTATAGCGGAGATCCAAGCACATTAGAAGTTTTAATTGCAGCCTGTGATCATTTATTTAATTTAAATAATGATGCTATTGTACAAGATTACTTGATGAGAGCAGTAATTGGTAAACTCACGAGTAAAGCGCAAATAATTATCGGTACGCGCACAGAATTAAATTCATTAAAAGCCATAAAAAATGCGTTACGGTCTAGTTTTGGCGATTTACGAAATATTGAATGTTTAGAGCATGATCTTAGGACTCTGCGACCTTTTAAATTTGAGGAATTTCTAGATTTTGGCAAACGAATTTTGATTCATAAAAGTCTTCTAATCACAAAACTAAATAACTTAGATGAAGCAGAAGCATATAAAGCCGATTACCGTCAACAATATCACGATCTGGCCCTAAAAACATTTATTCGCAGTCTTTCGGGAACTATTCAAACTATGGGGAGGTTAAGGAACCCTCAAAATCTCGAAAAAGCAATCGGTTTTGTAACAGAGGAACAAAATTTCTAATACACTCAAAAACCACACTATGAACCAAATTACAAACAAAATTTCCAATACACCCAAAAACCACATTAGCAACCAAATTACAAACAAAATAATATTCGTTTCCCTAAACAAAATTATAACAATTTTCATCCGCAAAACATTCAATTCACAGAACAAAAAAAACTATTTCCTAGTCAACCAATTCAGATAAATCCTAGGCTTATTTCACAATAAATTTTTCACTAATTCAGATGTCATTGGACCTAAATCAAATAATGTATTTAAGCCCCCAAGACAATTTGCATTCAATAAACCTATCTCAATGTCCACCACCTCAAGAAATCCCAGTGTTAGATTCAGCTATCTAGAACCAATGTCTACAACATCCACAATTCCATCTTTTTGACAATCATGGAATCAACGAGTTAATAATAATTATAACAACAACCAATATTTTTCTAATAAATTGAACTTTACTTCTCATAACGATAACGACTATCAATCAAACATAAAAAGCGATTATAACAATCAGCAGCCAAATACAAGTAATTTTGATGACTATGATAACAAAATTCAACAAACAAACATAAATAACAATTATGATAGTGAAGACCCAACAGATAATGCAAATATGCCAACAGATTTTTATCAAAAAAATTTTCGGGAACAACCTTTAAGACAAAACCCGAGATAAATCTCGACCTTACATTCAAATTCATCAACCACCCATAAAATTATTAATAGATACTGGATGCGACAGTTCTATTTTGAGACCCTATATAGCTGAAAAGTATTATCCTTCAAGTATCTACCATCATCCGTCAATAATTAAAACCGCCACCGGACAAAAATTAATCAAATCTAAAGCAAGTATTAAAGCATTTTCGGAACTAAATTATAATCAAAACATCGATTTCCTACTTTTCGATTTTCACAATTTTTTTGACGGCATTATCGGTGTTAATGAATTAAGAAAAATGAACTTATGCATAGACCTGGTTAACAAAAGACTCGTAAATAGAAACTTTACTATTTTTATATAGACAACCTAACAATACATCTTTCACATTTAATGTTAATTCAAATGAAATTTTGCAAATTAAAATAACAGTCGACATTTACGATAGTGATATAATTATTCGAGAGCAACAAATTAACGATTTATATATACCAGAATGCCTCACAAAAGCTATAAACGGATATGCAATAACGGAAATTCATAATTATACAAATAAAAACATCTTAACAACATTAAAATCACCCTTACACGCTATACCGTTTACAAACAATGTAAAAAAAGAATTTAACCTATTCAATGTTAAAGAATTTCTTCCAATACATAATAATAATAATAATAAAACTAAAATTGAAAACCTAATTAGAACTGACCACTTAAATACTGAAGAAAAAAAAGCAATAACAACAATTTGTCGTGAATTTTCTGACATTTTTCACCAAGGAACTGATAAGTTATCTTTTACAAATCAAATCAAACATAAAATTAGAACACAGGATGAAATACCCGTTCATACGCGATCATACCGATATCCCTTTATTCAAAAACCAGAAATAGAGAAACAAATTTCTAAAATGTTAAATGACGGAATTATTAGACCTTCGCAAAGCCCTTGGAGTTCTCCAATCTGGATTGTAAAAAAAGTCTGAAAAAAGTCTTGTCTGAAAAAAGTATAGACGACAAGTATCCACTACCGAACATCAATGATATTCCTGATAAACTCGGAAAATGTCAATATTTTAGCACATTAGATCTAGCCTCGGGATTCCATCAAATTGAAATGGACCCAGATTCAATTTCGAAAACAGCTTTTGATGTAGAAAACGGACATTATGAATTTGTTAGAATGCCATTCGGATTAAAAAATGCACCTGCAACATTTCAAAGAGTAATGGATAACATTCTCAAATAATTGCAAGGTAAAATTTGTTACGTTTATATGGATGACATTATAATTTTTTCGACGTCGCTACAAGAACATATTTCGAGCCTTAAACTAATTTTTAAAAAACTTAGAGCAAGTAGGTTCAAAATTCAATTAGATAAATCGGAATTTTTAAGAAAAGAAGTAGAATTTCTAAGACACGTTGTTACACTGCACGGAATAAAACCAAATCAAAATAAAATACATGCCATTCAAAAATTTCCAATCTCAAAAGCTGCAAAGGAAATATCATTTTTAGGATTACTAGGCTATTATCGACGATTCATAAATAACTTTGCAAAACTTACGAAACCTTTTACTGAACGTCTTAAAAAAGGTGAAAAAATAATACATACTACAGAATTTTGTGAAGCTTTTGAATTGTGTGAAAATCTATTAAGTAATGAACCAATATTACAATATCCGGGCTTTAGCAAACCATTTATATTAACAACAGATGCTTCAAATTATGCATTAGGAGCTATTTTAAGTCAAGGCAATATTGGTAACGATTTACCTGTAGCATACGCATCAAGAACATCAAATCCAGCGGAATGTAATTACAGTACCATTGAGAAAGAATTATTGGCAATAGTATGAGCAACAAAATATTTTAGACCTTATTTATTTGGTAGGAAATTTACAATAGTCACTGATCATAAACCTTTAGAAAGGTTGTTTAAATTAAAAGAGCCTAACTCAAGACTTGTTAGATCGAGGCTTAAACTAGAAGAGTTTGATTCTAAAATTATGTATAAGAAAGACAAACAAAATGTTAACGCAGACGCTCTATCAAGGATACAAATCAACACAATAGACAATAAAGATGAAATCCTTTTTTTAGCCGTTAATGTAGATTGAGATCAAGCAGATCTTATAGATGATCTCATACAAATCATTGAAGAAAATGAAAAAAAAAATGTTAACGAGAGAAATCGTTCTGAAAATCACGACTATTACAGCTATCCCGATCTAACTAGTGAATTAGAAGAAAACGAGAATTCTGGAACGTACTTCCAAATAAGAGATAATGACAACCAAATGCTAAGAAACCAACCAGAACCACAGTCACTTACATCAAACTGTAAAGAAACAGATTTCAATAACAAAAAAAAGATTAATATAATTTTAGACGTAGTTATTACACCAGCAATAAGAGATCTATCGGACAACGAAACAGTGCATTCAGCAATCGAAAATCCAATAAATGAAGTTCCCATTTCCGAAAAAGCCTTGAATACATACAAAAATCAAGTGGTGATTTATAGTTTGCGAAACATTACAGATCCTCAAGTAAAAACTTTCAAACATCTTTCATAAGCTTCGAATAACAGTTTCATTACCGGAAAATAATCTAACAACCCATATTCTAAATTTTATGAAAGCAAATTATGATTCTAAACAAATATACGCGTTACATTTTAAAACAAAAAATTTAGACAACATTTTTATCAAAACCATCCAAAAATATTTCAAACATTCATCTCTTAAATTAATTAAAACAATCCTATTTTTACAAGATTTAATCGATTTGGAAGAACAAAAATATAAGATTAAATATCATCATGAAGGCAAAACATGTCACAAAGGAATTGTGGAAATGAAAAACTCATTGAGCAGACACTATTATTGGCCTAATATAATTAAAGATATTACAAACTACGTGAACACTTGTAAAACTTGTCAAGTAGCTAAATACAAAAAAAAACCCGCCAATAATTAAATTCAATTCAACTCCAACAAGCAGTAAGCCTTTCGAACATATTCACATTGATACCTTCAAAATATTGAACAGTTATTTTTTTACAATCATAGATTCATTCTTACGTTACGGACAAGCATATCAAATCCCCACTTTGTCGCCAATCAATATAACTGATAACTTACAAATTTTTATATCTCATCACAGTTTACCACTAGAAATTACAACAGATAATGGAGGGGAATTAAAAATAAATGTTTAGAAGAATTCTGCAAGCTACACAAAATTGAACTACATTTCACAACACCTAAAAATTCAAATAGCAACTGTCCAATAGAACGGTTTCATTCCACTACAGCTGAAGAAATTGGATGTTTAAAAATTGCTAAACCACAGGACAATATAAATAATTTATTGACATATGCGTTAATCGGATATAATAATGCAATTCATTCAAGCACAGGATTTACACCTTTCGAAATAGTTAATGGACACATAAATTCAAACAACCCTTTCGATTTGACGGATACGCAAATTTTAAGCAGTTATATGCAAAAACATAGAGCAAAAACTAACGTCTTATAAGACGAGATAAAAAAGAAGACTCAGGAGAAAAAAGAAGTACTTATTAAAAAAATAAATATAAATAGAAAAAATCCCGAATTATATAAAACAGACGACAACACGTATATAACAACAAAAGAACGTAATAAGGCTAAACCAAAATTTTTACAATGTCAAGCAATAATTGATAGAAATAAAAAACTTTTTACAACAAAAGGCACATATCACAAAGCAAACATTAAAAAACCTCGAAAAATTTATAATAAAACCTTGTATCAGGAGACTAATCATGATACGTTCTATCCTTCTCATCTTGATAATGGTCTCTTATTTAACCTCAATTGAAGATATTACCCTTACAACTATTAGTTCACAACTTCTACCTTTTCGCCTAGGACAAGAAAAAATCGTAGAATCTCATCACACCTTTATCCATTACATTGAAATAAAACCCTTGCATACATTTTTAGAAAACTTTCATAATTATTTTAAAACTATCAATAGTAGTCTTAGCAAAAATCAAACAAAAAATTAATTTAAATATGACAAAACTATCATAGACCTTTTAGACCACACTAATTATCTCATTCAAGAATGTAAAAATAAATTAAATAATTTATTACCTCTACGTAGATATAAAAGAGAATTAATTAATATAATCGGTAAAGCATCAAAATTTCTTTTTTGTACCATGGATTTTGAAGACGAAAATAAAATTAATGATATAATAGAAAACCTTGCAGATAACCAAGAATCAATTAAAAAACAAAAACAATTTTAAGCAACTTTAATTAAACAACTAATCGATAACTACAATAAAACTATTATTACACTCAACAAAAATCAACAAGTTATTACGTCAAAACTAAAAGATATTCAAGAAAACGTTAACAAAAAGTTCGGTGAAATAGCCGGCTTACATAAAAACTCATGCCGTGTTAGAACAAATTATATTAAACCTACAAAACTTAATTAGAATTTTAGATAACTTGGAAAACTTTAATGTTTGCTAAACTAAATACTTTACATAACTCCGTCATATCTGCAGAAAAATTAAAACACCTCATTGACCAACTAATCAATCTTTACAATAAAAACAAAATTCCTCAACTTCAAAACAAAGTTTCTTATTATCAAATCATCCCAATAAGTGTATCCTTACAAGATGATAAAATAATTTTTGCAATTCACATACCCATACTTGATACATCAAACTTTGAATATTATCACCTATTCCCAATTCCTTTAAATAACTCTATACCATTACACCTCAAAAACCTTTCATTTTGCTCAACTCAATTAACCACCAGTTTGAAGATGTTGAATGTTCAGCAGTAGAAAATTTATATTTCTGCAAGAACAAGCTCATACCAAACTACGATGATTGCTCTATTTCATTAATTCAAAACTTACAACATGACAAATGCCAGCTCACGTCAATATATTCTAGTGAATACTTTTTTGAACAAATTAATGATAATTTTGTTATTATTGTGCCGATTAATAGAGTTTTAAAGATTAAGAAAACATGCCCGATCGATAGCTATGTTATAATAGACAAAGCAACCTTAATTCAACTACCATACCAGTGCTCCATTACCTATGAAGGATTTACATTCACAAACAAAGAAACAACAATCACCGGAGTACCGTTCATTCTACCAAATATTAGAATCGGAAAGACATCTCATTTTTCGTCCAACAATCATCCAAAATATTTGCATCTAATTCAACTAGATGAAATTTCTAAACTAAAGAATCAAGCTGTGCACCTTCTTCATTCGCCTGAAATTAACAATTACCAAAACAGAGAACCATCCATCTTCAGTTTATTGATAGTGTTAATAGTACTTGCAGTGACAATAGTTCTCAGTGCTTTTATCATATGGTTTACCCCTAGCATTAAAAACTTTTTTGAAAAGAGAAAAAGAAATAAAGTTACATTGGAAAATAATCCTCCAGCTTCTTCCCTATTATTTTCTAACTTAAGGAGGGAGGAGTTACGTTAGACGTAGCATCCAAAGGGCACTGTTAGCCAAATAGTTATAAGAATAGATAAGTTAATTATTGTTAGCATTAGATTGATAAGTATTAATATAAATTGTAAGAGATTGCTCTGCATCTCCCATGCTTGTTGTAACTTTTGTGTAGATTATTATTATGATAAATTTATTTCTATTAATTAGTTTTAGTGTGTTGATATTTGTGTTTGTTTTTCAATAGTACGTATCTTTTTATGCACAGTTGAACTTTTGTTTTGATTTTTTTTAATTATTATTTCTAGGCGAAATAAAACTTTTTTTTTATGATAATTTCAGAACTTAATTAAACGTTGAAATAGTTTTATGTATAGAAGACGAAGCATTATTATTATTATTATTATCAAAAAGCGTTTGCTAGAGCAAAGTGAATTATTATTATTATTACTATTTGATAATCGAAAACTTGTTTCACCGATATTTTACTATTTTTGACATTGTAACCCTTTCTTTTGATAAGGGCTCATATGACCTCTAAAGGCTTGATTCGTACTAGCTCAGTTTTGGTCGTGGGTCTTCAGATGTAAAGTAAATTGGCAAACCTTACTTGACTTTTGAGCGCCAGTTGTTATCTTGAATTTTGCCTATAGGTTGACAACGACCTATTTATAGGCTAGCAAAAAAAAAGAAGACTCAACCAGTAAGATTTTACAATATATATTCAACCAACAATGAACGATATTTAATAAATCATAATTAATTAAATGAACTGGAATTCTAATTACAAATATCTTACATAAAAATTAAATAATTATACCTCCAGTACTAAAATATTTACAACAAATAAAAAAAATTAAAAAAATTTCTCAATTATAATAACTCAATTTAAAAAAAAAAAAAAAACCTTAAAAACAAATTAAAAATTCACAAATTTCAAAAAAAGTATCATGACGGCGTCGGTCATTTTCAAAACAACGTCTTCAAAACATGAATTTTGACACTCAAGCTATACAATTTTGATAGTCGATAAAGAAATTAAACCCCAAAATAAAGCGGTAATAGAACAAGTCTTCTACCGAAAAAAACGCTTCTCTTCTAGTTTTAATTTGTCCCTCTCTAATTAGAGATACCTAGTTATTTTTTCTTATTTTCGTTGACCTTAATTTTAGACTTGACATTTTTGAGGAGGAGATTGAAGTCAAAAGTCGTCAAAAATAAACAAGTTGTTGCGAACAAACATATTATTTTTAAATTTATTTTAGTCAATAATGGAATTTCAATAAAAAAAGTTTTGATCATTAACTTCATTGATATTTTGTGAGCAATTGCTCATAAAAAAATATTATAATTAGGCAATAAATATTAATCTTATTAAATTGATCTATATTTAATCATATTTTGAAAACTATTTTTTCAGATACCGTTGTTAAAATGATGTTGCTACAACAGCAACATTTTCTAGCCGCCTAGATGGAAAATTTCAATATTTTAAAATTTGTAAGAATAAATGTAATCTTAGAATAAAATATAGGCCAATAGTGTACAATCCAACAGGAAATTTATCTACACCTCACTCAAACATTGGATTTAATTCTTCAACTCTTAACACCTATTGGGAATTTCAGCTCTGACACATATGACCTGACCTGACACAAGTCAGCAGGTACACAATTTGTGTACTTGCTAATAATAATTATTTGTATAGAACACAAATATATTCAGTTTTTGCAATGTTATCAAGAGTTTTTTGTAAATCTTATCAACAAAATTATTATAAACACATTTGGTTAGGTTTTGGAACAAGAAAACTACCGATGGATAATAAAACTCACTTCCTATTTTCAAACATATAAGAATTTTTTTCTACGTATGTATGCTAAAAACTTTATAAAGTAATTTTTAATTTGAGTCTAAAGAACTTATTGGTCAATAAAACCAAAATTAATCTTTTTTAATTCTCAGAGCAAAATTTCTTAATTCAAAAACAATAAATTCACCGAAAAAAATTAAAATTACTGAAACAAAACAAATTTTGCTATAAAAATGTTTTCAATTGCTTTTTAATTTTATGGGTTCAGAATTGTATGATTTTCCTGCTATTATATAATATATAATATTGTTTTTCAATTTTTTCTCTTTCTGCGTCAAACTCTGTTTTCCAATTTGGTTTCGTCTACGCCGGCCTCCTCTAAGAGGATGCCTTTGATTCGATCTTCAAGAGAAGTTAAATGTTTAAAAGTACTTATGATATCTGCTATGCGTGTTTCTAACGTGGTTTTGTCGAAATTTCCGTCTGCGACTGCGTTAGCGAACTTTTCGTGACGTGTGAGCGCAGATTTTGCACATCTTTTTAAATTTTTTAATTCACGAAGAGAGGACATTTTATTTTTTATTGTTTCTAAATTTTAGTGACTTTTTAAAAAAATATTGTAAGAAAAGCATAAAAATTATATTTAAATTACGTATTACATAAATATCTACGATGAAGAGCCATCTTACTATAAAATACTAGAATAATACAATATTAAGCATCGAAACATGTGAACTTAAGGTTTTTTTTTATGAAATAGACTGACCTTGCGCCTGTTGAAGCTGTTGGAATTACAAGTAAAGACCAAAATTTGTGTTTTTCTTAAACGGGTCGCTCCTTGGACGTTGAGTTGAATATATTGGAATTAGCAGAGATCAGGACTCGTTCTTTTCTTAAACGGGTCCTTCTTTGGATGTTGATTTTGGATGACGGGGAATTTCTTTGATTTTTTCCAGTGTTGTAGGAGACCATAAAATTCTCGACACGTCGATCGATGAGAAGATTGATAATATTTGATTAGATAATATTTGATTAATTTTGCTTAATCCGGCTTGAACGAAAGACCATGTGTCGCGGATTTAAAGATAATGAAATACAAAGAATAAAACAAGAACAACTTTAACAATATAATGTAATTCGCCAATAACAATAATTGTTTCGTAATACGTTATGCGGGACGCCCAACTCATTTACATGCCAAAACGCGAATGTCCAGTTTCCTCCCCGCTGCTGCATTCCCGTCTCGAGCGGGGCGCTTGTCATCGTCTCAATTTCATTAGATTATTCATTTGATTATTCTTTTCAACTTGACACGGCCTTTCCTGACATCTGAGGGACCACCCTCAGTTATTTCCCATTATTCAAAACCAACAATACCATGCCTACTTGTCATTGAATAAAGATAATCCTAAAACAAAGTAAACGAGACGAGACACGAAAATATAGAAAAGACATAAGGTGCACCTTGTATAAAAAATATCAACTTAATTTATAAAATCTTAATTTCTAACCTTAACCTATTGGGGCCCCAAATTTCCTCCATTGGAGTGTTTCCTCCTCTTACCTAGGAGTGTTTAAAAATTCCTCCTCTTACCAAGGAGTGTTTAATTATTCCTCCAATGGAGTGTTTCCTCCCTCTAGGAGTGTAATTCTTCCCTATAGGAGTGTAATTCCTCCCTATAGGAGTGTAATTCCTCCCTATAGGAGTGTAATTCCTCCTCTTACTCAGGAGTGTATCCACGCCTTCATATTTTCGGCTCCACATACACCATTATATTTTACTTTGCTCCTCATAGCTCCCGGAATATCGCAAATTTGATAGCGATCATTAGTTAATATTGCAGCCACTCTGAACGGTCCTCGCCATTTTGGAAGTAATTTTCTGCTTTTTCCAGTAGCAGGATTACACATGACCTTGATTAATACCAAATCGCCTATTTTATATACAGGAGCCGTTTTTCTACCTCTATCAAATCGTTCTTTTTCTGCTTTTTGACGCCGTTTTGTACGTTCCACCATTTCCATTCTGATCTTTGTAATATCCATCGGCTCTTTGCATTCTAAAGTTAACATACCCTGAAAACAGACCCTAAACCCCATTAATGCCTCGCTAGGTGTCACACCAATAGATTCATTAATACTGCCATTGAGTCCCACTTGAATTTGAGATAAATCCAAATCCCATTCATCGTCATTGTTTTCAGCGCCCATAGTTGCTAGAGAATCTAACAAAACTTTATTATAGCGCTCTACTTGACCATTTCCACGAGGTAACCCAGTGGCATTAAGATGATGTTGAATACCTAACTCTGCACAAAAAGAGCCAAAAGCAGCATTATCAAAAGCTTTACCTCTGTCACTAATAATTCGGTTAGGAACACCAAAAATTTTTATCATGCTTCTGACAGATTCTAAAACATATTTCACTTTTGTATTTCTAACCGCATATAACAAGAGAAATTTTGTAAAAGCGTCGATCATAACCAATACATAAAAATGATTAGTTTTTGTTTTAATAAAAGGGCCAAGATGGTCCATGTGTACTGTATGAAATGGTTTTGGTGTTTTTGGGATAGGATGTAAGAACCCATGCACTTTACCTCCTGGAGTTTTGAAAAATAAACAATTTAAACATTTATTAACGTATTTTCGTACAAAAGCTCTCATTTTTTTTTGAACCAAAATTTATTGGCGATTAATTCAAATGTCTTAGCAAAAGCAAAATGTCCCACATCATCGTGTGTCATCCGAAAAATTTGGAATCTGTTGGCTTTAGGGACAACCCACCTAATTAGACCGCAAGAAGTAACTCTATAGACTTTACCACCTTTTAAAGCATATTTTTCAAACAATTCTTTATTACTGTTCCAATCACCAGATTCAAGAAGTATTTTAATTTGTTGAATTTCATGGTCATATAATTGAGCAACAAGCATCCAATCGTTTTCAATTTTAAAGACCGCATTAATGTTCAGTTGTTCAGAATACGGGTTTCGACTGAGAGCGTCAACATGTTGCATTTGTTGTGCACTCCTATGTTTAATCTCGTATTGAAATTCACCCAATTGGAGTACCCACCGCCCGACTCTAGCATTTATATCTTTTTTTTGAAAAGTGCTACGCACAGCCGCACAGTCAGTATAAATTGTAAACGGTCTTCCCCATAAATATTGACGAAACCGCTTCATAGCTGCAACAATTGCTAACGTCTCAAGCTCGAACGAGTGATATTTCTGTTCGGTCACTGTAGTATGTCGGCTAAAATACGATACTACTCTTTCTTTTGAATCATGTACTTGAATCAAAATTCCACCTAACCCAACTCTACTTGCATCTGTATATAGTCGTGTTTCTAAGGCAGGATCAAATAATGCTAAAACCGGATTAGAAATCAATGCTTGCTTTAGATCGTCAAATGATTTGATTTGATCATTAGCCCATGCCCATTCCGTATTTTTATGTAAAAGGAGAGTTAGTGGCTTGGCCTTAGCCGCATAGTTAGAAATAAATTTGCGGAAGTACCCCGTTAGCCCTAGAAACTGGCGAACCTGATGAATATTCTTAGGTTTTTGGAAGTTTTTAACTGCTTCTAATTTTAACTGAGATGGTTGAATGCCGTCTTCGTGTACTACGTAGCCTAAATATTCTATGCGCATGCGCAAAAAAATGGCATTTGGAAAGTTTGATAGTCAAGCCGACAGTAGTAAATAATGTTAAGATTTCTTTAAGAGTATTAAGCGCGTCTTCAATAGTTTTAGATGGAATCAACAAATCATCATGATAGCATATGACTTTACTAAAACGGTAATTACCCAAAACAGTGTTAATCATTCTTTGAAAAACCGCTGGGGCATTACATAACCCAAATGGCATACGTAGAAACTCATACTGTCCATCTTGCGTTACGAAAGCAGTATAAGAAATAGAACTCGCAGACATTGGTATTTGATAATAACCAGCAAAGAGATCTAAACTCGTAAAATATTTAAAACCCGACAGGCGAGTCAATTGATCCTCAATGCACGGGAGAGGATAACGATCTTTGACAGTGATTTTGTTTAACTCACGGTAATCTACGCAAAGACGTTTTTCGCCTCCTTTTTTTGCTAACCAATAAAACGGGACTAGCATACGGTGAATTTGACTCTCTAATAATACCATTTTGCAAAAGTTCATTTATAATAACGTTAATCTCAAGCCGTTCTTTATCAGAAAATCGATGAGGTCGGCAAAAGATAGGTTGGGTAGAACACAACTCAATTTTCATTTCTGTATTCAAGAGCTAATGGTCTTTTTGATAGCCAATCTGGAGCATAATTATTATAACCGTAACGACAATCTTTGCGATAATGACCTTTTTGGGAGCAATTATGGCAGATAATAGACTTTAGGTTATTTTGACGCTGACCACGTCCCGTTGTTGGTGACTTATCAAGTTGTCGCGTGTCAAAAATTTGTAAATGGTTTGCAAGTTTATGAGGATTAGTTATTCCAGCGGTTTCTACAGAGAAACGAATTTGATCATCGCGAATCTCCCCTAAAATTAGATTAACGATATCTTCGTCTTTTAATTGTATTTTTAATTTATTAATATACGCAAGTTTTCGATACACATAGTCGTACAATGTTTCATTCGCTAATGGTACACAAGCCATCATTTCCTGCAACGCCTTGTATAAATTACGCTTGCGTTTGAAATTTGATAGGAGCATGTCACGCCAATCGCGCCATGTATGAATGTGGGTACTGAGACTTTGATACCAGACCTGAGCGGCACCTCTTAATTTACTTAAGGCCAAATGCGAGGTGACTTTATCGTCCCATTGATATAAAAGAGAGTATTCGTCGATAGTGCGAAGCCAATCTTCAACATTATCGATCGAAGGATTAAATTCCGCTAGAATATTGCTAGTTATGGATAGATTAGTACTCACATTGCTTTTCGGTACTATTTTTGAGATTAAGCGATCAATACCTGTGACAATTTCACAGCCCATTGCAGACGCCACCGTTTCAGACTCGGAACGCATAATAGCCCTTTCTCCAATCCTTTCGTGTGCAGTACTATTACTATTTGTATTTGAAGGGCGTCGAGGAGTACGATGACTTCTCTCATCCCTATTACGAGAGCAATGTCGGTCTTTATAGCCAGCATCATGCTTTTTTGAAAACCTCCGCCGCTTCTGCGGAGTAAGAGAACGAAATGCTCGAGAGCGAGGCATCACAGTTGACTCACACCAGTGACGTCACCTGCAAAACAAGGAAAACCACACCCAAAAACCACACAGGCACTAGGGGATTCCCACTTCTGATGTCGCGGATTTAAAGATAATGAAATACAAAGAATAAAACAAGAACAACTTTAACAATATAATGTAATTCGCCAATAACAATAATTGTTTCGTAATACGTTATGCGGGACGCCCAACTCATTTACATGCCAAAACGCGAATGTCCAGTTTCCTCCCCGCTGCTGCATTCCCGTCTCAAGCGGGGCGCTTGTCATCGTCTCAATTTCATTAGATTATTTATTTGATTATTCTTTTCAACTTGACACATGTGATGTATTTATAGGCTATTTCTATAAAGATGATAAAAATACGTGCTTGCTTTGAGACCACGTTTTAATTGAGATCTTTCTCGTTGCTGGTTTTTGATGGTATCATACAAAACCCTATCTTTGATAGAATGTAATCTGTAATGCTAACGGCCGGTAACATTCTAGTGGCGCCACCTTAAAATTGGCTTAAAGGGTTTTGGAACCATTCGGTCGTATTCGGTCTCAATCGTTTACCGCTTCTTTTTTAATATTGAAAGAAAAAATTGTTTATTAAAAATATATATAATTAAATTAACAAAAGTACAATAAAAAATAGTGCGTTAGCTAGATGTTAACACACCATTAACAATAATACAATACACAAAACAATATAATGCTATAATAGAGCTTGTTTTTGTAAACAATAGCCCATAACAGCAATGATTCACTACGCCCTCGACATTTATTTGTAAATGTCGGGAGGTTAAAGCTAGAGGAAAGAAGTCTTTACAAAAACGAACAAAATATAATATAGCCATACAGATATGCTAAGTAAAAAAGCCATATAAATAAAGTAGTTTTTAGACATAATGACTCTAACACTTGAACAGCAATTGACATTTTAATGTTTTTCATTACCGTGAAATTCGGTCAACTTACGCAGTGCGCTAAATTCGTACTATGGTGCCAATCTACTTCAAACACATAATCGTGTGGTTCCACACTTTTCTGCGTATCACAAACAAGTGCATCTAATTTATTTGTTCCTTGGTCGCATACGGATGATACAACCATCAACCAAGCTGCGTTTACGTTCCATAATTACATCAACAGTAATTGTTTTTAGCGTAAGGGCTTTTATTTAACAAGTAATTTGCAAGTAGTTGGTTCCAATTTTTAAAAGTGTCTCGTAGGCCTACAAACATATAAACTACATAAGTTTTGAAACTTTTCGATTCATTATACCTATTACCAGAACATGATTAGCTATATTTAGGTAGATCTTTCGTGTCGAAGACCTATAAACCCCTCAATGTGCAGATTATACTGCAAATGGAGTTCTATCGACATCTCATCAAATAGTAACGTGCAGTATGTGATAATTTTGTTCATTTTGTTTACAGCACCTTTAACTGGTAGGGAGAATTTTTGTTGTCAACATTTTTTCTAATGTTATTCTTCCATCACAAAAATCGGTCTTCGAAGGTCACACATCAGCGTCTCTAAAATTTGTTCCCATCGCTGCAATTTTGGTCTTGCCAAAACTCCAAATAGCGTATATCACAGACATAACTACATTTGTTATCAATGGCGACAATATTTTAATTTCGCAAAATTTTAATTAATATTTTTGCAAATAAATGCAAATGGCTGCGGCTTTTCCGATATAGTTTGTCAGCTGTCAATTGTCAGTCTGCAAATTGACAAGTGACACATTTATATTAGGACTACTTGATTCTGACGTCACAGTCGTAAAGTCAACATGCAAAAATGGCAAAAGCAGGTAAAAGTTATTTACCTAACGACTTTGGAAAATAACCGATTCGACTTGAGCATTCTGTTTGCAAGACGGCTGACAAGAGTTCTGCATTAGTGCGCATAAAAGCTGTTTTTTTCCGAAAAAGTTTGGTACAATTTTTTTTCTAATTATATACACAATATTTGTTTCAAACCTTCTACCATATATTCGGCAACAAAGTATAAAGAAAAGTGCGAGACAATCGTATTATTTCATTAGAAACAATCGGAAAACACCGCACTTACATTGCGATGAGTGCAAAAAAGAAATAAAAGTTGCATACAAGGTTAGCTTTTTTAACATTTTTTACTAATTGTTTTACGTATCCTGCACTGTCACAAACACTTTGTTGTTAACAATCTTATTGTTTTTATGACGCAACATAACTTTTGTTTGTAAAAAAACTAACTTCATACGTCATCACTTAAGTATTCTATTTTTTTTTCTTCTGTGGTTTGTGTACGTGCATAGAGTAGGTTTGTTGTCATTGTCAAAAGTGACATATCGCTTGTCAACTTTGTTGCTTTTGGCTTGAATTGAAAATATGGATGCGATACTTAATGCAGACAATATTAGAGAACGTCTCGGCAATGTCGTAGAGGCCATACTAAAAACCAAGGAAGTCATAGAAGCGTCTTGGCTTCCGAATTTGCCTCTGTTTGGCTTTAGTGCAGCTCCAGTAAGTCTAAAATGTTTTAGAGAGAGTTGTTTAAATTATTTTAACATAAGATCAGTCAGTTTTTCTTTTGCCTTTGTAAAAAAATAATACAGAAATTTTATGCGATAGTAGATAGTTTTCTTTAAATTTTTTAATATAAAAATAGACGAAATTTGTAAATACTATTTAAAATTATTTTGTTTTAGTGGACGTTAATGGCCTACGCCTACATGATTGAAGGAGGACGGAGCACAAAAACATGTAGTCAGGCCAAAAAATGGCTTTATGCATATCCTGAGCAATCTCATAAGCTATTAAATCTGCTTACTAATACTATTATCAAGTATTTAAAAATGCAAGTTGATGCTGGCGCAGATATTTTGCAAATATTTGATTGTAATGCGGGCTGTCTGAGTCGTGGAGTGTACTTCAAATTTTGTATACCTTATATACAACGTATACGGGATCAAATTCACGAAAGCAAGCTACGGATTCCAATAGTACGTATCATTTTATGCACAGTTGAACCTTTGTTTTGATTTTTTTTTATTCTCAGGCACTGTTTGCTAAAGGTGCCCACTTTGCTCTCTACGACCTAGCTCGTGTAAGATATTAAATCTTAGGAATTAATTGGAACGTTTCGCTGACGACTGTTCGTAAAATTCGTCATAGACGGCCAGACCTAATCATCCAGGGTGTTCTAGATCCCTGTGTGCTTTACACCTAAAAACACCTTTTTAGGTGTTTTTAAATACTTATAATGTATTAATTTCTGTTAGTGTTACACAGAAATATTATAGTGTGTCGTAGAATTTACCATATATCCTTATTACTATAAATTTTGTAATTAGTTTTAGTGTTTTGATATTTGTGTTGGTTTTTCATATATAAAATTAGTGTTTCTTAATAAAATAGTTGTTTTCCCTTCACTACACTTCTCTACAAACAAATCTTCAGTTTAATACGAAACTTCTAAAGAGACGTAAATATAAGGTACCAATCGGCTTGCTTATTTTAACAAGCTTTTATTTCTTTTTGGGCACTGCATTAAAGGCTGTTTATTTAAACATGTTTTTCACTTAACGGAAATCCTGGTCCACGAGCAGTAGCGGGCATTTTTGCTTACGTATCTGCAGCAAAAGTTGACATTTCAAAATTCTTCATCATATCTTAAGAAGAACGTCTGCGCCTTATCTTTTCTAATTGCAAAAAGACGATTTAAAATTAGGGTCATTCTGAGTTACTATAAATTTTCATAGATATTACCTAAAACGCAGATATTCTAATCAAAGCATTCTATAAGGCAAAAGCCATTAAGAATCTCATGCCGCTATAGTTATTATCTCCATCGAATGTATTTTCACTTCCAGCAATGCTTTTACTTTATATATTTTAAACTCCGTTATACGTAAAGTGAAAAAAACGACGTGTGAGAGTTATCCAAATAATTGTTTTACTGTAATCGCTGAAACTTCTCAAAAGTAAAAGAAAATTTCTAATAAGATAATACTTTTTTGTCAGTTTACCATTATTACAAAAAAAATCGAATAATTTAATATAATTTCTCCTATTCCTTAATTTTTTGTTATCTTTTATAGTAATTTAATGCAAAAAGCTCTCATGAAAAATCTTATAAAACTTAAATAATAAACATCAAATATCTGATTTTGAAAATGTGCGGTTAGAATCACTGTTATCTATTTAGAGTTTTATGTTGTGAGTTCTGACAGATTTGTCATTGGTGTCAGTTGTCAATTAAGAAAAAAATAGAAGTTTAAAGTCTGTCGTCACAGCCCACGTGAGGTGTGAGGTCTAATTTTTGTTAAAAGCGGTGACAATTAATTGCGCAACTATTCTATAGTTTCGCACCTAGCATTGGTTTAAACTTTAGAACTTGTATTTGATGACATAGACGACAGTATTACAATTCACAAAAATTCCATAGTAAACAGTCCTAATTAAAAAATAAAATAAATAAAAACATTTTTAATTTTGAAAACCGAAGTTTTAATTATTGTCTTGTTAATTGGATAAATAAGAGACCAAAATGTTTGAATTTTAAATAGTGAACACGTAAGTGTTGACCCAATCTGTAAATTATTAAAATTAATTAAACAAATTATAAAAAAAAATAAATAAAACAATTTAAAAATAAAATTAAAGTTGGTTTTTTCAATCTAAAAGGTTTCAAACAAGAACTTAGTTATATTAAAGCAATAATGTTTATCTCAAATATCTTATAAGTATTTCATTTTAATAGTTGGGTGACTTGACATAAAATTACATCGGTTAAGTAATAATTAACAACTAAAAAGTAAATATACGTTAGAAACAATTAAAGGATATTCATGACTTATAACTTTGACTATTGACTAAAAGAATAAAAAAACAACAAAAGAAGAAAGAAAGAAAATAAACATGAGAAATAATTGGATGAAGTTAGCAGCTGATAACGTGTGCACACAAATCAAGAAAATCTATAAGAAAAAAAAACAATTGCTAAATTACATCAAAGATTATAAATAACAAAAAAATCAATGATTATGAGATCTCAAAAATTAAGAAACAGCACAAAAATTAAATAAAGAAGGAAAAAAAATGAAACCAAAGCATCTGTACCGGGTGTCCCGTTAAGAAAGGTCACCAGCTATATCTCAGGAACCACTTGTCATAGAGCTTTGAAATAAAAAAATTTCTAACAAAAGTGGCAAAAAAAAATGCTGGAAATTAGTTTTAAGTTTCTAGATTGGCCGCCAGAGAGCGAAATCGTCACAACTAACTAAAAAAACCGTTTTTTTTCATTAAAAGTCTAGTAAACGTTAATCAAAAATATGTTTATTGCAAAGATAAGACAATTTTGCACAAATTTGATCTGGCACTTGTTACTTTAATTTGTCAAATGTGAGTAGGAAGAGGGTGGGGATATGCAATGCGGAAAACGTCCATATCTTAGGCTTGCATCAATAAATTTTGACAAAATTGGTGTCAATGGAGAGATAACTTTTTGGTTTATATAATATGTGATAAATTAAACAATTTAACTTTGTTTTTCCAGTGATAAAAAACACTGTGCAAAGAAAAATTAAACTTTTACAATTTTCTTTAAAAATTTAAATGGAATAGTATATAAATCTTTACATAAATGTAAAGAAAATTAAAAAACAAGTTCAAATTTGAAAACCGCACGTCGATAGCTTTTTTGCATCGAAAGTTATAAGTGAAAAAGTGAAAGGAGTATGACAGGTATTACACTTTTAGCAATACGCTTGATACGGAGAATATTAGACTAACCTATTTACAAACCTGATTATAAAATAAACAAAGTTTAAACAAAGTTTTAATTCTTAATTTAATGTTGTTTATCACACAAATATAAAAAATACACGTATTATACCAAAACACACAAAAATCAACCAAGGTACTATATCTAGTGGTTTGTCAAATGTTCAAACTGCTTTCCGTCATTTTGGATGCAAAGAAGCAATCTTTGTCAAGTGGAGTTTACAGCTGCTTCAATTTCAGCTGCTGAAATACTTTGAAGTGTTTTTGTGTTGTTGGTCTAGTACCGTACACTAAATCTTTTACCCTTCCCCACAAATAAAAATCTAAGCACGTCAAGTCTGGCGATCTTGGTGGCCATGGAAATAAACTTCCTCTCCCAATCCATTTTTCAGGATACAGCTCATCTAAATGATGTCTAACATTTACTGCAAAATGTGCTGGGCATCCATCATGTTAGTACAACATAACTTGTCGAGTTTGTAAGGACACATTTTCTAACAAAAGAGGTAATATATTTATTAAAAACTCTAAATAAGTATGACCGTTAAGCGGTTCGTTGAATATATATGGGCCTATGACTTTGTTTTCAACTAAACCACACCAAACATTAACGCTCCACCTGCCCTGATATTGTATTTCTCGCATCCAGTGTGGGTTTTCTGCAGACCAATAATGCATATTGTGCAAATTAATTGTTCCAGCGCTGCTCAATGTAGCCTCGTCGGTCTACAATATTCTGGACAAAAGTCTGGGTTCTTGTTCTAGCATACCTAGAAGCCAATGGCAAAAGTCAAGTCTTGCGATAAAATCTCTTTCTACTTAGGTTTGATGAAGTACCATATGATACGGGTGCAATCTGAAAAACATATTTGAAAAAAATGCTATTTAAACAGTAGAAACACTAACTTGTGTTCTTTCAATATCTTGTGAATAATTGTGCGGCATATCCCCAGGTCTCTTGAAATCTGCCGTATACTCATGCAAATTTCAACATATGCAAGAACGTTGATAATATTTGCTTCAGAACGGCTTATACGACGTCTGTTATGGGGATGACGGTGAACGCTGCTAGTTTCTTGCAACCGCTTAGCAATGCGAGTGAAAACCCGTCTATCGTAGTGGTGTCGGTCTGGATATTTTTCGGCATATACTCTTGAGGCGATGACCGCATTTTGAAAACATTTGAAATATACTGCAAGCATATCGAACGCTTCAGCATTTGAAATTGGCATATTAACAAAAAAACAATACTTTGAAATGAAAGACTAAAAAAATGAATAATTGATAATACATTATCAAAAATGGCATCTATAACTCTATGGTAACAGATGAGGACTTTCTATGAAGACTATATGAATGTTACAAAAATATGAAATAAAAAAATACCAAAAACTACACTAATCACATTATATACAAAATATATTTAATAAAGAAAATATAATATAAAACACATTTTGCGACATGATACGATTAGATAACTAAATTTAAAATTGAACTATTGTAGCCTACTCCATCCATATTTATTTAAGCAACAAAGTACAAAAAATCTCTCCCAATTCGGCAAGAGTGGATAACATCTCAATTTCATTCACATCTGCACTCGTGTTGATGTGTTCAACGAACTATTTTGAAAAATGTGGATTGTGGTGTCGATGCGTTAGGATTAAGTAGAAAATATTGAACGACATCCACTTTATGAACAACGGTTATCGCACAGACAATATCCGTTATATTTGCTTATAAAACTTGGTTTTTTAACGGCTTAAGGTCTAATGCAAAAAAAACCCGTTGCAGAAACATATGAAAGCATCAAATAAAAATAGACAAAATTACCTTAAAGCAAAATCAACCAACGAGATAAAAAAAAACAACGTTTTATTTAATCGATTGCTTTAAAAAAATAAATAATAGTACATGATTTGTAAAAGTAAAATAGTTTTTATTTTATTGGCTTATTTATAAAGGAATCTTTTCAAAACGGTTTCAAGCATTGGCGGTACATTGCTTTTCCCGTCCCCCTTTTGCATACTCGTTCGACACTCCAGTAAAAGTAGCTCTTATTCATCTATTTCTACACGGTTCCACATTGCTTTTTCGCTACATTCATGCCCTATTTTTCTGTTTTTGATGGCCAAGCTCTCCAATTAGCACTAAAAATTCATATCTATATATATAAAAGAAAGTCTGTTAGTTACTCCACTTATAACTCAAGAACGGCTTTACCGATATGGTTGAAAATTGATGAGGTGGTAGTTTAGAGCCTGGAGAATGCTATAGGATACTTTTTATTCCAGAAAACACCCTTTAAAAGAAGGGTTAAATCAAAATTAGAATTGCGATGTCGGAAACGTTCGGTGAGGCTCGGCAAATAACTGTTCCAAATAAATCGATTTACTCCCCCACCACCAACCAAAGTCGGACCGTGCGTTTACATGTAAAGCCGGCCACTGACGATCCAACGCGCCAACGCCGCAGTACGACTGTGGCGTTGGACCTTGGATCGTCAGTGGCCGTCTTTATCGTCTTCCATGAGACGAAGTTCATGAAACTTACTTAAAGCTGGTAGTACATAAAGGAATGGTACAGCATTTAAATGTAGCCTATTGGTATCAGAGGAAAAGTGTTACTGCTCAAAATATCGGTGACAAACTTTTTTTTCATAGAGTTCCTGTGAGCTCGAATTTTCAAATGCTGGATTCTATGGTAATCAACGCCACTCATCCAAACGTGAAAAATCTTTCTTCGCATTGGGAAAACAATGCCTAGGCAACAAACTCGCCTCACAAGCAAAAACGCTAGATTTAGCCAGACTCATTTTCGTTAGTGTAATATGTATTACTGTAACGCTAAACAAAAGGGGCACTTAAACGAGTGTTAAAAATGTATGATTATGAAGTATCTTACCAATCATAAAAATGACAGACGACTATAATGTTAATGTCTTTACTAATATTGCCACAATTTACACTTTTAAAGCACAAATCCGCAAAAATTACAAATAAAACTGCCACACAAAAATGACATCTATAACTGTATGGTAACAGATGAGGACTTTCTATGAAGACTATATGAATGTTACAAAAATATGAAATAAAAAAATAACAAAAACTACACTAATCACATTATATACAAAATATTTTTAATAAAGAAAATATAATATAAAACACATTTTGCGACATCTTACGATTAGTATGTTAACTAAATTTAAAATTGAACTATTGTAGCCTACTCCATCCATATTTATTTAAGCAACAAAGTACAAAAAATCTCTCCCAATTCGGCAAGAGTGGATAACATCTCAATTTCATTCACATCTGCACTCGTGTTGATGTGTTCAACAAACTATTTTGAAAAATGTGGATTGTGGTGTCGATGTGTTAGGATTAAGTAGAAAATATTGAACGACATCCACTTTATGAACAACGGATATCGCACAGACAATATCCGTTATATTTGCTTATAAAACTTGGTTTTTTAACGGCTTAAGGTCTAATGCAAAAAAAACCCGTTGCAGAAACAAATGAAAGCATCAAATAAAAATAGACAAAATTACCTTAAAGCAAAATCAACCAACGAGATAAAAAAAAACAACGTTTTATTTAATCGATTGCTTTAAAAAAATAAATAATAGTACATGATTTGTAAAAGTAAAATAGTTTTTATTTTATTGGCTTATTTATAAAGGAATCTTTTCAAAACGGTTTCAAGCATTGGCGGTACATTGCTTTTCCCGTCCCCCTTTTGCATACTCGTTCAACACTCCAGTAAAAGTAGCTCTTATTCATCTATTTCTACACGGTTCCACATTGCTTTTTCGCTACAATCATGCCCTATTTTTCTGTTCTTGATGGCCAAGCTCACGAAGTATAGATACAAGGAGTCCGAACGGTATAGGATTTTTCACATTATTTATGTACCCAAATAATCGACCCAGATCATAGTTCTCTTTTTTGCCACAGGCTGCGCGAGTGTTCAGGAGGTACCGATACTATTATTATTATTATACGTAAATACAGACTGGCTAACCTGGCTCGTCAATGTAAAAAAATAAATTAAATTAAATATAAAATAGTAATTTATTTTATCAGAATCATTTTTATAAAAAAATAGGAAAGTGCAGTGCCGTTGATAGTTGTCTTAGTAGCCGAAAGGCAAGTGAGCATTTAGGAAAAGTGGCTTTATTCAAAGCACTAAAAGTGGGTAACCTCAAAATAATATTTAAAATTTTATGTTAATAAATAATTGATCATTACATTAGTGTTGTTTTTAAATAATAATATTTAAGAAATGTTATATTTTTATTTTTTTTGTGTAATATAGAAGTAATTATTTTAGTTTAATATTTTTTTCTAAAAGGATATTGAAATGCTCAGACACAATGTTTGAAATATTAGATGATGTTTCTAAAAGGAATATCTCTATTTTTGTTGGCTGTGATGAGCATAAGAAAGAATTAACAAAAAAAATAATTAATAATTTTTTAAAAGTGCCACGGAGAGAAAAGTTAAATCTAAAAAATCTCGAAAGATTTCTAAATTACATTAACTCGCGCTTACTATTAATAAAAAAAATTGTTCACTCTAATTATATAAATAATATAAATAAAAAATACAAAGAAATATTCTAAATATACGTTTAACTTAAATAATTTAATTTTTAAATATTAAACTCGTTTTGCTTGTAACTTATACCATTTTAATAAAAAATATGTTTGATAATAACTTGTTAATTAATTTTTTTCATAAAGTACATTTATCGTAATATTGAAATTTTTTAAAATATTTTAACTAGTAAATTTTTAAGTCACTGTGTAATTACTTACTTTATTTATTTAAAAACTTTTTTTTCAGCATTCATCTACTTTTTTTCATTGAATAAAATGGTATGATCCCTACTAATTTTTAAATTATTATCCATTAATACCACATGTTTTTAGCTTTGCAGATTGCCTTTGATTTAATTCCCCGTTTCTCCAAATATTTTCATTTCCAGAGCTGTCAATAGCAGCAAAACTTCCCGCGTAAGGATTTAAACGAGTACTTCTTGAAAAATGGCGCGCTCTACCGGCCAAAATTCTGTCCCCTAAATTGAGACCATTCGTTCAACATTACGTTCGGACTCCTTGTATCTATACTTCGTGGCCAAGCTCTCCAATTAACACTAAAAATTCATATCTTCTTCTTGTTGTGCCCTGTCAGGTCCCCCTGACGTTGGCGATCACGATGGCGAGCTGATCTCTGTCTTCAGCCATTCTAAACAGTTGTTCGACGCTATGTATGCCTGTCCAATCCCGGATGTTTTTCAACCAGGAGATTTGTTTTCTTCCTACGCCCCTGCGGCCCTCTATCTTGCCCTTCATTATAAGTTGTAGAATCCGGTAACGATTTCCTCTGAGAACATGGCCGAGGTATGCCAGTTTTCGGCATTTAACTGTTGTTAAAAGTTCACGAACTGTATTTGCCCTGTCTAAGACTGCTTCATTTCTTTGCAAGGCCACCCATGGTATTTTCAGCATTCTTCTATGTAACCACATTTCAAATGCTTCTAAACGGTTGATTGTGGCAGCTTTCAGGGTCCAGACTTCAGCTCCGTACAACAGCACAGACTAAATGTAACATTTAATCATTCTTTGTCTCAGTTTTAGGTTCAGGCTGTCATTACAGAACAGTGACCTCATCTTCTTGAACGTTGCACGCGCTGACTCAATCCTGCATCTAACCTCCTTCTCCGGGTCGAGTTGCTCGGTGATGTAGCATCCGAGGTATTTAAAACTGGATACTCTCTCAATGTTTTGTCCATTCACCTCTAGTGACGCATTGAGGTATGGCTGACGGTTAAAGACCATAAATTTTGTCTTAGCAACATTTATATTCAGTCCCATTTCCTGTCCCACTGCATTAACAGAATTGATGAGATTTTGGAGGCCTTGAAGATCGTCGCACAAAATAGCCGTATCGTCAGCATAGCGAATGGTGTTAATCAGTTCACCGCTGATTTTGACCCCAAATTCTTTGTCATGTAGAGCTTCTTTAAAGACTTTGTCAGAATATAGGTTGAAGAGCAGTGGAGACAGACCACATCCCTGCCGAACGCCTCGTTGGATTTGTCGTTTATCTGTAAATCTCCCGTTGACTCGAACGGCTGCCTTCTGTTGCCAGTACAGGTTCTTAATTATACGTAAATCTTTTCCATCAACACCAGCGCCTCTCAATATATTTATGAGCTTTTCGTGTTGTACTCTGTCGAAGGCCTTCTCATAATCGATGAAACACACAAAGACATCCTTACGCTGGTCTCGACATTTTTGGAGAAGAACATTCAGAGCAAACATTGCTTCTCTTGTGCCAAGGGCATTTCTAAAGCCGAATTGCGTCTCGTCTAAATCATTTTCGCATTTGTTTCTTATTCGAGAGTGTATAATCTTAAGGAACACCTTTAGTGTGTGGCTCATCAGGCTTATTAGTCTGTGATCGTTGCATCTTCTGGCTCGTTCATATCTATTTATATAAAAAAAAGTCTGTTAGTTACTCCACTTATAACTCAAGAACGGCTTTACCGATATGGTTGAAAATTGATGAGGTGGTAGTTTAGAGCCTGGAGAATGCTATAGGATACTTTTTATCCCAGAAAACACCCTCTAAAAGAAGGGTTAAATTAAAATTAGAATTGCGATGTCGGAAACGTTCGGTGAGGCTTGGCAAATCACCGTTTCAAATAAATCGATCCACTCTCCCACCACCAACCAAAGTCGGACCGTGCGTTTACATGTAAAGCCGGCCACTGACGATCCAACGCGCCAACGCCGCAGTACGACTGTGGCGTTGGACCTTGGATCGTCAGTGGCCGTCTTTATCGTCTTCCATGAGACAACTTCCCATATAACAACTTTGGGTGAAAGTTTGTATGGAAAATTATGATGACTGGATTTGAATGAAAAGAATAGAATACTTTTTTATTAGCAAGGAGATAAAAAGAGGTGGAATAGGAGCAAAAAATGACAAGTACCAATATTAGTATGATTTTCAAAACTTTGGATTGTTTATTTTAAAAATAATATCTATGTTTAAATCCGAAATTTTAGAAGTAAAATATTATCAATCCTTGATAGGGCGGAAAGAGGGCTAAATGTCTAAAGATTGATGTCGTTTTCATAATTTTTCCCATAAATTGCCTAAGTTCTCAAAAAAAAAATAAATAAGTATGTTTCCTGCTTTCTAAAAAATTACTCTTAGGAGGATGAAAAGAGAGTGTTCTAGGGATAAAAATGTAAAAAAACGATATAGGTATTATTTTCGAGAAATTTCAGGTTGTTGATTTTGAAAATAATATTTATGTTAAAGAGAGTTGCAAAATAAATGTGATAAAGGTAATAAATGTGAATAATTAATTTGGGTATCATTTTTAAAGTTTTTGGGGTCGTTTATTTTAAAAATCTATATCTATTTATGACCGATTTGGCTGAAAAATGGTGGAGTGGTCGTTTAGAACCAGTAGCCTAACAAAGACTATTTTTTATCCCATTCCGTGTGACGTGACATACAATATAAAACGTAAACGCATCTGACATATAATAACAAAACAAATGACAACAAAAATAAAAAATAAAATAACAAAACTAAGGCGGAACAAAGTTCGCCGGGCCAGCTAGTATTCATTTAAAAAAGCCATTATGCGCTACGAACACTAATAGAACAGTTAAGAAGGTCATTTATTCTACTTACATTACAACTAATCTGAAAATGTGGCAAAAACACACGTGATGTTTTATTTTTTTTAATTTTTAATTTAATACATCTCACTCAACAGGTATAGAACCCAATTAACGGTGAGTAGAACAAATGTTACAATATAGTGAGTACATGGTAAGTTTTTATAGCTAATAATTAAAAATTATTTTAAAATATGTACATATATATGAGCTTAATTTTAACTTAAAACTAAATCTAAGCTTAAAAGAAGAAATTAAGAGAACTAAGGGAACTAAAGTGAAATAACTCTGCCAATGAAGTAAACCTGAACTTTAGTAGGCAATGAAAACCTTCTTAATGTGGTACTAGTTTCCTAACATCAGATAAAGATTGGAGAAAAAAATCTAAATCAGGATGAGAATTGTATGTAGAACACATTGCAAAAACTGGTGAGCATTTTAAGACATTTGTTCTTGGTGTAGGTGGATGAAATATTATGTTGCGACGAGTGTTTATACGGGGTACATAGAACTAAAATTTAGTCAATATGTCACCACAGTCAAGCATATTAATCAATATTTTAAACAAAGTGATTAAATACTAATAGGCACGACGGTGGCTGAGAGTAACGTAACCAAAATTGTTTAATAAAGTTGTGTGGGAAAACCTTTGTGACGGATATAATCCCTCACTTTTATACCAGCATATTTTAAGAGTTTGTGCTGATTTTTTTCTAAATTGTCAATATGTAAATTATACACAAGGGACCAAATAAGAGATGCGTATTCTAATTTTGAGCGTACATAAGTGTTATACAAAACTTTAATTACATCAATATCATTAAACTCTCTAGTGCAGCGTTCAATGAAACCATAACTTCGTGTAGCCTCTTACAATGTCTTATTAATGTGAGGAACAAAAGAAAATTTGGAGTCAAAAATGACGCCTAAGTCGTTGAAAGTAAGAGAGTAGGTTATAGGCTCATTACCAAGAAAATAATCGTTTTTAATGACTGTCGTTTTGTTTGTGAAAGACACCAGACGGCATTTATCTGTATTTAGCTGCAGATTATTGTTGTGACACCAATCAGTAATTTGCATTAAATTCCGCTGAAGAATTGAACAGTCATCTAGAGATTGGATTCTTTTAAATATTTTTATGTCATCTGCATACAATAGAAAATCAACACTAAGGTTTTTACTAATGTCATTTATAAAGATATTAAATAGCAAAGGACCAAGTATTGTGCCCTGTGGAACACCTGAAGACGAAAAGTATTTGCCGGATGTGTTCCCATAAACATATATGTACTGTAAACGGCCAGACAAGTATGAGGTAAAAAGATTAACAAGTGAGTCAGACAGTCCAAAGGTATAGAGTTTATTAATTAAAATTTGATGATCTAATCGATCAAAAGCTTTGGAAAAATCTAGATATATGACGACATCCTGAGAACCTTCATCGATAGACTCTGCAATATATTGCGACACAGTGATCAAATTAGTAATAGTAGATCTGCCTTTAAAAAATTCATGTTGTTGTGGAAGTATGTGGTTTTTGACCGCAGGAAATATTTTGTTGTATAGAACAAACTCAAAAACTTTACAAAAATTGCAGATGAGAGAAATAGGTCTGTAGTTTGTGATGTTTGACCTATCGCTTTTTTTGAACACGGGAACAACTTTGGAGGTTTTCCACAAATTTGGTATTGCTTGATTTTTTAGACATAGATTAAATAGTATTAACAGCGGCTTAACAAGAGCAAAACGACAGTCATGTATAAGAAGTGCTGGAATTAAGTCAGGACCGGCAGTGCTCTTCGATTTAATTTTTGCAAGAGCTTTAATAATATCATCTTGTGTAACATTATCTACGCAGATGTTATCTTGGTGGAGAGTGTTGTTGTTATTTATTATATTTGTAATATTACTTAAGTTATCTGAGAATGACTGTTTCAAAAACATAACAAAAGAGTCTAATATATCTTGTGGCTGCCGTAGCTCAGTACCATTAAAGTTCATGCAATTGGGTATACCCGAAATTACACGTTTGTTCTTAATAAAAGACCAAAACTTTTTTAAATCTTTTTTAATGTCTACTTCAACTTTTCGAATGTAGTTTTCATAAGATTTTTTAACATCGGTTTCAATTATTGCCCTTAGAGCTTTAAAATTATGTAATTCTACGAGGTTCCTAGTTTCTATATATTTTTTATGACATTTAGCCTTTTTTTTGATGTTACATATAATGTTTGAGTTAAACCATGGAGGATACTTTTTATTAGATGACTTTTTGTAGCGAGGAACATATTGATTAAGAATACCGTAAAACTTGTTATAGAATAAGTCACAAGCAGTCTCAATATGAATCTCCTGAGAGAGAAAAGACCAGTCCACATTAAGAATTGCATCATACATTAATGTATAATCAGCTTTTCTAAAGTTAAAGTCATTATCAAAATTAATTGAAAGATCGCGTTTTTTATTTGTGAGATGAAAAAAGTGAAATGAAAAAGTAACTGCAGGATGGTATTTGTCCTCTGGTACCAGTAAATCTTTCGCATATTCAACAACACATTTTTTATTGTTATGTAAGATTAAATCTAGAATACTATTGTTTTTGTTTCGAACAAAGTTACTCTGTGAGAGATTTATGCAGTATAAAAAATCGTTGAGTACTCTTACACACTGAGTTTCGGCACCGGTATCTAAAAAATCAGAATAGCTAGCTGGGTATATTAAAATTCCCTAAAATGCATATATGTTTTCTATGCAGAAACTCCAAGGACACAATAAAATCTAAAACTAATTCAAGAAGGTTTGCAGTTACAGGTGGAGGTATATAAATTAGAAAAATAAAATAAATAAAATAAATAAAAATTAAATAAAATAAAAGTCAACAGTAGTCTTGACTGCTAACATGTCCTTCTGATCAGGTAGTTGTTGTCTGTTGACGTTCACTATAGATGATCTAATATGTTGATGTACGGCCAGCAAAACCCCACCTCCTCTACGGGTGTCGGTTTCCACAAAATTTCGATCAGCACGGTAGACATTATACTCATTATGAATAACTTCACCACTAAAAATTGAATCATTGAGCCATGTTTCAGTTAGGGCTACTATTTTAAAGCTACACGCCGATGTATCATTAAATATTTCTGTGGTTTTTGTAAGTAGACCCCGAGTATTTTGGTAGTATACTGTATAATATTTATTGTTTTTATACTGTACACTATTATTTACAAGGTGGCAGGCTTCATTCCGCGTGGGCGAAAAAAACTATTGATTCTGACATTTTCCGGCCAAAATTCTGGGTCAGTGAATTTCTGTTGTAGACCTTCCGGCACCGCAACTTTAAAGGAGGAGTAATTATTGGGAAATTTAGACTGCAATTTTTCCACTTGGTATTGATCAATTTCATTAGATTTTAAGAAATCTTCGACATTTTCAGTAGAGCATTTGGGATCTAGTCTGTACACATGAAATAAGAACATTTTCGGAGCTCTTCTTATTGCCAAATCGATTTTCGAGGCCTTGCCCAGTATTGTCATCTCAGATGATCTTTGGTGCTTCTTTCTTGCTACTAGTTTCCAATCATCATCATCTTTTAAATAAGGTTTGGAATTGTTTACATCAGATTTCTTATCAAATGTTGATTTATTGAACCTTGATTTTGTTTTGTCTATCATATCTACAGACCTTATCAGTTGATTTCTTGTTTCGAGTTTTTTAGTTGGCCCGCTGATTACAATATCGTCCAGGCTCGAGGAATCATCCAAATTATTTGGAGGGTTTTTTTCTTCTTCGACAAAGTCATGAATTTTTCCAATTTCTTCTTGAGCAACTTTGTGATTTTTGTTAATTGTTTGTAGATTGTCCGGTTCATTGTTGAAGTCTCTACGGTTTGCGTTATTTGCTGATAATAGCCGGATCATTTCAACATTTGTTTCTTTGAGAGTATCGATTTAATTTTTTAATACATTAATTTCGTTTTGAAGAACTCTTATCTCACTTGATATTGCGCTTTTTATTATACATTTAAATGCAGCAGTTTTTAAAAATAACACGATTATATTGTCCTTACTATCTTCCTTTAATTCAGAGCACTTTTCGACTTTTTTGCAACAGGTTACAGTCGCCGAATCAAGCACTTCAATGTTGAGTCTTGAGACGCACTTTGGGTAAAATATTCGACTGCAATTCAAGCATTTAGACCCGCTTTGGGCTTTAATTTTGCAATATAAGCACACTATGTTATCAGACATGTTGTTCGGTCGAATGTCGTACTCGCACTTCTGTCACACACCTTGCACTTTTCGTGCGTTCAAAGGTAACAAATTTGATTTTCTAACTTGTACGCGCTTTTCTAACCACATATTTAGTTAATAAAAAGTTACAGAATTGGCCCCCAGATGTATTATTTATAATCTTAATATTGAATCATACATATTAATAAAAGCGAGATAAAAATATTGCATGTTACACTCGTTTTACAAATCATGTTTGTGACACTTGTTTATTTGACCTATAGAGCTATAATAGAATGAAGTCAGGATGTAGGCAATTTGTTTTAATGCATAAAAAGAGCATTCTAAGCGCAGAGTATATACGTTGCCACACGCTTTTTGTTTGCAAGGTACGTGCCCACAAAGCTAAAGCGTGGTGCAATATAAAAGTTTGTTATTTTTGTAAAAAATTGCAAGGGCGGGCAATGTCGGATTTGAGTTTTGTTTACTATTTGGTTTGTGGGGGTCTGCTAATATCATTTTTAAATAAGAGAAAATTAGTGTTTTGTGAATCAACTCAACAAAATTTTCTAACAAATAATAACAGAGGTAAGCTTTAAGACAATAGTTTAATTGAAATGTAGTGTGTGGATTTAAAAAGTGTCTTTTTTACAAATGTAGTTAATTTTGTCAGAATTTGAATCAAAACATTTTCGATAGTGAGTTAGAATCGGTTCCCAGATCAGAGTAGCTTATACTGATATTCATAGTCGTATCTTAAGCTCAAGCTTGAGTCGGACTTAAATTCGTTTCAAGCTGAAGCTTTGGCCGTTCTCGGAAAAGCGCTTGTTTGCGTCTTGCTGCAGTCACAAAAGTAGTAATTTTTCTGTTGTTAGGTTTAAAATTTAGCAATTTTGACGCATGACAGTCATTTTACGTGTTTATGTTTACTTTAAAGTGACAGGTCAAATAATAACTCGATACCGCAGAGGTCATATCGAAAGAGTTTTGTGTTATTTCTGCAAAAAAAGAATGGCGACGAGTGAGTACATCCGTACTGACAGAATACGTGTACAGTAACTTCATAAAATTTGCATTATAGACGAAAAGACTGCGTGTACAAAAACAACAAAACGTTTGTTGTAGTCGCGCATGGACAACTCTAATAGTGTGGAAAGTTATAAGACGGATGCAGTTCAAGAAAAGCGAACGGTTTAGACCATTATCATATTTGCCTCAAAACAGAGACTGAACTTTTGAAAGCAGTGAAAGCTGCTAAAGTAAGAAAAGACAGAAGCTAACGGAGCTCTACCTGCGCGCTTTTGAGAGGGACAATGGAAGTGCAACATTAATAAATCCTACCAAACCTTTACCCACTTTTATTACAGTAACTGTGATTTAGAAGAGTTGTCAGAGTACTCAGTAGTAAGAGCTATTTAAGAAGTCTGTAAAGATTAAGGTTGTCAACTGCTGTTTTGTCTGCTATGTTTCTGCAAACAATACCTTACAATTATAATTTACACTAATAAAAATTTTACATTTTTGTACTTATTTTTACCAGTAGGAGGTGTTACAAAATAAAATTACTTTACAATTATTTATTCTTTGTAACTTTTTTTGTTATATTGATCTGTAACATTGATTTAATTTTTTGACAAAATTTGAAATAACCTAGTTTTTTTTTGACTAATAAGTGTAGGTAATATCTGTCTTTCCACTGATTTTAAGGCAATCCTACATTCACTACACTATCTTTGCTAAGCCTATAGCGCCGCTTAAATATAAAATTCTATTAAATTTGCAGCATCCCGCACACATCGTGTTGGCATTATCACGTTGTGTTCATTGTTCAATTTGTCAAAAAACTACAAACTTGTTCATTGTTATAAACCGCACGAAATAACTTTTTTGTGTCTTGCGCCTGCAAAACATAATTTTCAACGTGTCCAAAGCGGCCTGAAACGGCGTCTTGCCAGCCTAGGCTAGAAAATGATTACAATGACATTTGCTGTAATTTTCAATTGTCAGACATTTATCAATGACAACTAACGATTTGTATTGTATAATGTTACAATTAATGGATAGGCCCCCAAAGTTCCTAAGCCGTAATGTGTGCTGGAGTATCGATTTTTTCAGAAAACAGCAATTTTACTTTTTAAGAACGCAAATAGGTAACTTTTGAAATGTCAAAGTAAATATCTTTTTTTAATAAACAGAACATCTGGATTTTTTACTTAGCGTTGCCATAACATAGAAAAAACTTTTTTTAATAAAAAATTCTTTTTATTTCTTAAAATAAAAAATCGGCAGCGGCACAAAAAACTTTGTGAGTCACTCCTCCGAAAACGCTTTTGCAAAGGCTTGTAGTTTGGAAGCCTCGGCCTTCGGTCTTGGCCATCAAAATCACTCGCCTTGCAAAATGCCTATTTGCGGCCTTGTGAGTTAAATAACTATATTTTCAAACGTCAAAATCGGACATTAACCTGCAAATCGCGACTTGCGTCGGACTTGAGACAGGTCCTTGCTTGAGCCAAGCTTGAGATCGCGCAAAGGAAGCTTGCGCACACTAAAAATCATGTAAGAGCGTTTGCGCACACTAAAACTTGAGCTTGAGATTTGTCTGTGAATACCAATCGGGACTTGAGCAATGCTTGAGACTGAGGTCAAGCTTAAGAAGCGACTATGAATACAGCTATTAGATCATGTCGGTTATTAGAAAAAAACACGATTTTTTATTTTAAAATTCGATGTTTGACGTTTTGCTAGGCAAAATGACAGATTAACAGAAATAAAAAGTGCTTTCAGCAGACACAGCTTTTACTCACCAAGCAACGAATGAGCGTGAACCGCTGCGGTTCTGTCTGCTGAATGTTACTAATGAAAGTTTAGAAATAAGGTTAGATTTTCATCTAAAAAAGTGTTGTGCTACTATCATCTCAGTTTCAAAAAAAGCAGTTTTAACGTATCAAATGAATGGTTATATTAACGGCTTACTTTTTCAATAAGAAATATTAAACTTTTGATGTTTTAATTCAATTTGACGTTATCAAAAATGTCGATTGACTGTTACGATTCACTGGAATCTTATAGATGCCGTTTATGCAACTTTGAAACAAATGAAAAAATTGTTTATTTTATTCACAATTGTGAGTTTTTAGATGTTTTGGATGAAGCCTCTTTCGAAAAATGTCAACGTTGCAGAGTGGGTAGCTTTTCGTATGTGTGGAGATACTTTCACAAAAGAAAGTGTAATTTTATAGAACATAAATCATCTGCAACAACTAATACGAAAAATGGAAACAGTATTACTACAACGACTAGCCAAACAAATAAACCTAAACAATTTGCTACTTGTTTTGAATGTGATCAAGGCAAATATACAAGTAAATACAAATTCCAGATAAAAAGACATATTTATCAGAAACATATAGACAGAAAGCACTCATATTTAAAATTGCAAAAAATTGCAAAGGAAATGCTTAGTAATTTTAAAACGACCGAAAAAAATGAGCGCTTGAAAAAACATAAAATTAATCGTCCAAGCAAACATATGAATGCAAAGCATTTTTCAAAAGATTTACAACAAAAATTTCAATGCGATCAGTGTGAATATAAAACTTTTTATAAAGGAAACCTGAAGATCCATATAAATTCAAAGCATTTTTCAAAAGATTCACAACAAAAATTGCAATGCAATCAGTGTAAATTTAAAGCCCTTACAAATGAGCATTTGAAAAATCATATAAATGCAAAGCATCTTTCAAAAGATTTACAACAAAAATTCCAATGCGATCAGTGTGAATTTACAACTTTTTATAAAGGAAACCTAAAAAAACATATAAATGCAAAACATCTTTCAAGCGAACTACAACTAAAATTTTAATGCAATCAATCTAAATATGCAACAAGCCTCAAAAGTCATTTGAAAACACACAGAATAAGGCACCTTTTAAGTGAACTGCATCCAGAATTTGTCTGCAATCATTGTAAAGATACAAGTAGTTATAAAACATGTTTCAAGCGAATTACAACAGAAATTTTTATAAATATCTCATTGAAACACATGAAATGAAGCATTTTCTGCGTAAATTGCAGCAAAGATTCTAATGCCATCAGTGTAAATATTTAAGTAATTTGAAACATCATTTCTTCTGTAGCCTAAAGCTTAGTGTGTTTAAAATTTTTCTTTTTGTATAATAAATATCGAATAATAAAAAATTTGAATATTAACTTTACTCTTTAAACTTATTATTTTAAAAAGTTATTTTTTTTGTTTATTTGTTTTTTATTCTTATCTTCCATATTAATAACAATATAAATTGATATGTATATAAAACATAAAGGGGTTTTAATATTTAGCTACTTATTTGTCAGGAGCTATTATCATAAAAAGAGATGTGTCAATAGCAACAATTTGCCATGAAAAAAAACAAAAATTGATTTACTAGGAAAGTTAGTTGGATGTGATCAGCGTAATTTTCAAACTCATTGAAGGGTTTGTTTGGAAAAGCATAGAAAAAAACGCTTTTATTGGATCGAATTAATGGTTTCAATGCGATAACTGTGGATACCGAAATAAATAAGATTATTTAGTAAAACATGTAAGATTCTTTTATCGTAAGAATCTTACGTTTTGCCAAATTTTAACAATTAATTTAAATTAAATAACAGTTAACTCTTTCTCCATAATAAATTTGTCAGGATGTCTATGTTCTACGATTATTAGCCTTAATTATTCACTCAAAAACAGTGTACAGAATAGCAACAGCCAGCTACATTATTATCAACAATCTACTTCAACTCACCTCTCTATATTCATTGTTAGAGAAACGCTTGAGCAGTCAGACGGATCGATTTGGCGACACATGAAACATATTTACACATAATGTACCTGTCAATAATACCTGTAAAGTAACTTACCGGGGGCTTTTCTCCCCCTCGCAGGATTCTCTTTCTCTCGAACTCATAGTGGAAGACATCACAAGGCTCATTGAACTTGGACAACCACTCCATGGACTCGATTGACTCAATCTTCACCCTTTACTTTGGCATCGTGTTCTCAATGATGTCTTTATTGTTTCGGTACCTAGTTCGGGAGCAACGTAGACGGTGTCGCAAGGCCTCAATCACATTACACGAAATAGACTGGCCAGGAATAATACGTAATAGGAAAAGGTATAAAATAACGATTAATGAGTGAAGAACCTAAGGACATTACGCATTACCCCGTCATGCCAGCAAAAGGGAAATCCACAACTTCTTTATACACTGATAGGAACATAACCATATCGGTTAACAGGCTGCAGCCCACCCTTCTGCCCCTTCGCCACTGTTTGAGGAAGTAGAGAGCCAGGATAGCAATCTGTACGTCATGAGAGTACCACCTTAGTCTGAAATGAATTAACACATAGACCGTACCCCAGGTATTAAACTATAGTTTTTGCCGTGGATATTTTATATTAACATATTGATGTTTATCAATATAACTTTACTCATCATTCCTCCGAATTCAGGGAGTCTGCACTGAATTCCTTATTATACCATGTAACCGTAAAGTTACACAAGGGGAAAAAGAGAGAAGGGAATAAAGGGGATAGGAAAACTCGAGGACAGGCTAATCTCGGCTAGCTTTTACCCTGTTCAAAATTACCCGGTAGTTCAGCCGTAGGGGCGTGAATCTAGGAACACAGGTGGTGGATGGCGCCACTCAACCTAAGCTCAGACAATAGCCGAAATTAGCCTCCCTTTAGCCTTTTAGGGGTCAAGATCTGCAGGCTATACAAAAGCTCAAGTAAAATAATATTAATATATTAAATAAACAAAAAAAAAAGAAAATTCAACAAATAAAAAAACTAACTGATAGCAATAAGTGATATTGGCATCGAAATAAAAGAAAATAAAAAAAAGGTAAATCCAGAATGTTCAAATAATTAATTAGTGCTAAACAATTCGAATAAAATTTTATCACAATTTTAACACAACTTGACAGGACTCGATGCAGTCTGAGTTAGACAAGACAATCCCCTTGAAGTTAACTCAAGGACCCCTTACAGATTGTCCTGATTACCACAAACAATAAAGGCAATAATCTAATGGAACAAAATATAATAAAAAGGAAGGTTTTCTTTACTTTAAAGGTGTTGTTCAAAGGCTTACTAACATTCAAACATTCATTCTACCTTTCATAGACCTTGAAATAACCTTATCTGGTGTTTCCGTTGAAGATGGTTGTTTTGCAGTGGTTTACTCCTTGAAAGCTCGGTGGTAATAAGCAGGATAACAGGAGGAAGAGATCGAGTGCCGCAATTGAGTCGTCTCTCGACTTGTCCCTAGACTTGTCCCCTAGACTTGTCCCTAGACTTGTCCCCTAGACTTGTCCCTAGACTTGTCTCCTTCTAACGTCACGTAATCGCAAAAATGGTAAAGTCGTTATCAAAACGTACCAATTTTCTTGTCAAAAAAGTTGTGAATACACGTAAAACCCACTACCGGGTTTATTTGACTGACTAATTTGGCGTAGAAGGGTACACTAACACTACGTACGGTGGCGGACTTAAAGTGAAACATGGACGCTATAACCACTCCTATATATAGAGTCGGTATCTTTCCCGCTAAAAATCTGGTAAATTCTGCTTTGCTATAGGATGATTCTTTTCCTATCCGTCAAAAACTACCTGAGTTTTTTTTCTGGCTAATAAAAAAAGTTAGCTTGCTTTACTTTATATACAGAGTGTTCAGAAAAGATAGTTACTTGAAAGACATAAATTGTCTCAAAGGCGTCGGGTCTTTGCAGTTCTAGACTAAATCGATGACAGCAAATTCAATAGTGCACAAACTAGCGTCATGCAATGAGTAGTTTACCGCAAAATGGCAAGAAGGCGCTAATTTATCGTAATTTTTGGCGTGTGCCGCAATTCAACCGTTACAACCACAAAACAACACATGATCAACAAGATCAACACGTTAACTATCTTTCTCTATCAATAAACAATTAACCTTCTTACCTTCAACCCTTTGAAAAAAACAATAAACAGTTTTAATTTAGCACCTTATTGGCTTATTTTTATCTAAAAAAACAACTACAAAATCAAAAACTCTCACAAACATAACTAAAGATACCATATGGCAATTGAATTACAAACTATTTTTACTTGCAATGTATGTGAGTATAAAACCAGACTGGAACATAATCTTAGACAACATAAAAAAAATCATTTTGTAATTGAATTGCAACAATTTTGACTTTGAACGAATGTGATTATAAATTAATGTTGAGTATAATTAAAAAAATCGTTTTTATAAGATCTATAAAAACAATCAATTCTAGAAAAAAAAACTGAAAAAATATCAATACAGAAGACATGTTTGAATTACCTAACCAGTGATTTCTTTTATTACAATAGACGGATTATAAAACTTACCATAAATCTTATTTTACTAACTAAAACAAATAATAGTTATTTATATATTAAAGGCATAATCTTAATCATGCTTGTGGTACATATAACGTCTTATTTTTACAAGAAATTTTATGACTGGTAGTGTAAGAAAAATATCAGCAGCTGCGAAGAAACAGTGGCTGTGGCTTACTTATCTCAAATGGTAAGGTACAATCAAATCTATTCTAATTATTATTAACAATTTTGTTACATATATTATTACACATAACAATGTTGTTGTTGTTGATAGTCAAAGATTTTAAGATTTTTTTTGTTTATTGAGTTCATATAAACTAATTCTGTAGGTGATGACAGAACGATGGGTCCGTTTATTGCGTTTTTTTGTACAATAAATATATTGCCCTACGATCTACATACGTCAAAATCAACTGCTTGTTTCTGTCTTATTATTGTGGGAAATGCTCTGCTCAGTCAGTGTTGAAAAAACAATTTAGAAATACTCCGGATTATTGCTGAATCAGTTAAACTACCGGATCCAAGCAAATTTACAAAACATGCTGTCGTAGAAGTGCTTAAAAAAGCTTAAAGCAATTAAGTGGATAACAATCGAAAAAAATACCTAAGTCAAATTATTGTAATCTGTTGAGAATTCTTTACAGAACAGAATCAAAATTGCTCCAATAAACATACTTGGAGCAAATGGACGACGTGTTAGCTTTGGACTTGGTTCAAGTGACATTACTATTTTAAATCTAAGCAATTGCATATTCAGTTTTAAAAAAATGTAACAATTAGAAATATTCATTAATTTATTAAAAATGTAGCTATTAAAATGTTTTTATTATTTATTTATATTTAGGCAACTTTATTGATGACGCCTCCTCCGATGCAGTGCGAAACGTCAACAATTTTATTAAGCCTTTCGACACGGTTTTTTCCAAAAGATGTCAATATTTTAATGAATTCGGGTCATGGAAGCTTTTGTTCTTTGACTGTAATGCCGGTATTCATAGTCGTATCTCAAGCTCCGTCTCAAGCAAGGGCTTCAACAATGCTCCGGAAAACGTGCGTCTTGCGGAAGTTAGAAAAGTAGTGATTTTTGTGTGGTTAGGTTTAAAAGTTAACATTTTGACGCATGCCAGTCATTCTCCGTGTATATATAAAGTAACAGGTCAAAGAATAACTCGATGCCGCAGGGGTTAAATCGAAAGTGTTTTGTGTTGTTTTTGCAAAAAATAAAAATGACGACGGGTGAGTACATGTCTACTGACAGAATACGTGTATGGTAACTTCATAAAATGTGCATTATAGACGAAAAAGCTGCGTATACACAAAAAGCAAGACCCTTGCTGTAGTCTCGCATGGACAACTCCAATAATGTAGAAAGTAATACAACGGATGCCGCAATAGTGACCAATCTGGACCATTATTACATTCTCTGCAAAACAGGAAAGCTGCAAAAGTGCGACCATACAGAAGCTAGCTCACACTGCGCGACAATGTAAGTGCAACATTAATATAAATCTTACCAAACTTTTCCCACTTTTATTGTAGGAAATGTGATGCAGAAAAGTTATCAGAGTAGTGCGTAGTAGGAGCTATTCCAGAAGTGTGTAAAGATGAAAGTTTTCGGCTGCCGTTTTGTTTACTATGCTTCTGCAAACAATATCTTACACTTAAAATGTAAGCTAATAAAAATTTTACTTTTTTTGTACATATGTTTACCAGTAGAAGGTGTTACAAAATAAGAATACTACCCAATTATTGAGTATCTGTGACTTTTATTATTATTCAATGCTTTCATTTTTGCATAAAATGTGGCAAATCGTTTAATTTTGTGTAAGTAATAATTGTCTTTCCACTAATTTGAAAGCAATCCCACATTTACTACTGTAAAAGCCTGCTTATTTAGGTCACTTTGATCCAAGCAAACCATGAGAATAATCTATTTTTAGATCATCTTTTGTGTGTTTCGACCCTCAAAACTCTAAAAGAAAAGATACATTTTCAGATGTGCCAACTCAATACACTTGACCCTACAAACCAAAAGGCATTCCAAATTTAGCAGTGGTTAAGTTAAGTGCTGTTAGAATTATTAGTTAATTCTTAGTGTTTTATATCGCCAATTGCCCACATTCATCTACCCGCTTAAACACATCCAACAAGTTAACTTCTAAAGGTAAGGTTGTCTTACTGAGTTTTTCAATTATCGCATCAGTTGAAAGAGTTGACTTGTTGTTGTTTGACTAAAGAAAAATATTAAAAGAATTGAATTAATCTCATAAACAGAATCATCTGATTATCTCGATAAAACAAGTTTTAAGAATTAATCTTACAGTAACGTAGATCTAATTATGGTTTATCGTCACAATCTATTTTATTAATATTGCATTTTCTTGTGACAAAAATATAATTACTAATTAATGGTACCTAAAGTAGAACCATTGTCAATCTAAATCAGTAGTCGATTACGTTGATTGGCAAAGATTATATTATAGTTAAGCATATGCAAAATAATTTATATACAAGGTGCCTCAGTAGAAAGTCTATATACAAGGTGTATCAGACGTGACTTGGTGTAACAGTGATAGCTGTTAGCTGACATAACAAATTAGGTACACTAATCAAAGATTATATTCGCATTTTGTTGTTAAATATAATATTACCTGAGATATCATATTATCTTAGAAGTCTTATGTGTATCTTTGTAGTTAATATTTACTGAGTGGACTAGTTAGTAAACTTCAGACTAGTTAAATTTAATGTAATAGTACGCACTTGTCTATCCTACCTGGTCTAAGTGAGAGGCTTGTGTTACTGCGGAGTCTTTACAAATATATCTTTGCATTTTGAGTTGACCTTAACAGTCAGATAGATACCCAAGGATATTTTTGTAAAGCATTGCACGCCCGAGAACACGTTTTCGTTTCGTTAGTGGATGTAATCGTAGCCTCATTATTAGATAACATCTACATTGGCGGTGGTGTTTATGCACATTTTGTTAGCTAGCTTTTCCAACGTACAGAAGTCCATAGCTACTCTTGCGGTACTATAATGGTCAATTAGTCTTAGGATTAATTGTTTCTGATTGCCGCCGTCCTATCTATTACCTTAAAGACAGTGCTCAGAATAATACATTATAATATAATGACTGCAGCTTTATATAAAAGTCTAATATTAAAGTCTAATATAAATTATAATATAAAAGACTAATATAACTATCTAGATATTATTTCTATATCATAACAAGATAAGTACCGCTAATTATCATTATGTGTTAATAAGCAAACTGCTTACTCCTATTGATTTATGCGTGATTGAAAACTCAAACGCCATTTTTACGTTTTAGGATTAGCGTTTGAACGTGCGATTGGCTATCCAGACAATTCTATTAGTTCCTCTAGCAGAAACGGTAAGATTCAAAACAACTTTATTTAAAAAAAATATTATTTTGGGATAACCATATTCTCCTCTCTCTCTCTTCGTTTCTTTCTCTTTTTCTCTTTTTTCTATTATCTTATAACGTTCTCTCTTTTCTATTATCTTATACTACACTGTCTTTTGTGAAGCTGTAGCGACGCTTACATTCAAAGTTGGAAAAAAATTCCAATGGGTTCGCAGCACCCCGCACATAACGCGTCCAGCATGTCAATGTTCGTTGTTATAAAATGCAACACATAATACTCTTCAGTATTTTCCAACGTCAAACGATGACATAACTTGCAAATGGCATCTTGAGTCGGACTTGAGACAACTCGAGGCCTTGCTTGAGTCCGACTTGAGATGAACCCAGTGCGCTTACTCATCAAGCCAAAATTGCCTTTATTCACACCGTAATTTGATATTTAAATCTTGAGATTTGTCTATGAATACCGATCCGGACTTGAGGTCGACCTCAAGCTCAAGATATGAATATCAGATTTCACGAGCATTGCCAAAATCGTTGCTTGAGGCAGAATCAGCAATACAACTATTTCAAAGCGCAGGCAAACGCTTTCCCGAGCATTGCCAGAGTCCTTGTTTAAGACCGAGCTTAGCTTGACGGACTCAAGCTTGAACTTGAGATACGACTATGAATTCCGGCATAAGAGTAACAATTTATAGAATAATCTGCATTTTAAAAATTTCTCAAAAACAAAAATATTTTACTAACGTTATTTCTAAAATTACATAAAAAATAATGTAAATACTTTTTGGTACAATTTAGAGTTTTTAAATTTTATAAAAGTGTTTACTAGCAGTAATTTTGTTAACAACTGTTCAATGTCTTTAAATGTTTAGGTCCAATCCAAAAGCTGGCGTAAGAATATCGTTCTTCAAAATGTTACTAGAATAAATATTAATAAGCGGTTATTGGCAGTAGTTTGATTGTCATTGATTGTCAATGACAGTAATGTCAATTGACTTCACAACTACTAATCATACCAAATTACGACAAAAGTCCCTAAAAACAATTACACAAACATCTATTTTGTCTAACTACTTTTTTTAGAAACAGAGTCACACAATCGTCATTGTGAACGTGAAATACAAAAGAAAAATAAGCAACCAAAAATTTAAAAAAAAAACAAATAGATATATTAGCACAATTACAAATAATGAATTTTGATAGGGAACACAGCAGTAGATAGAGAATGAGAGAGCAGTTGCTCCCCCCACTACTTTTTGTGGTTTTACTTTCTATCTCACGTCATATGACTTTGGACTTTCGCGCCACTTTGTCGGTAAGGTAGGGAGCGCCACTATCGGTTCTGATCCATGCTAAGTTTAGTTTCCAGATAGCGCCACTTATCGGTGTCGGTAAGGTAGGGAGCGCCACTATCGGTTCTGATCCATGCTAAGTTTAGTTTTGGCGCCACTATCGCTTAATATTTTAGTATAGAATTAGATTTAATTAGGAATGGAGCAGTATCAATGTTTTTCTTATGAATTTTTTTTTTTCACATTGTTTTATCTCTACTTGCTTCCTGAAACTACATCCTTTTTCCTAAAGATAAAAAATGATCTAACCAAGTCTTGTTACGTCACAAGTCGCGAATCTGTAATTAGCAGGCCCTCAGCATTAGGCCCCCCACCAGCAGGTATTAGCGGACAGCCCCCACCAGCAGGCTCCCAGCATTAGGCCCCCCACCAGCAGGTATTAGCGGACAGCCCCCACCAGCAGGCCCCCAGCATTAGGCCCCCCCACCAGCAGGTATTAGCGGACAGCCCCCACCAGCAGGTCCCCCACCAGCTTGCAGCAGGTCCAGCAGCATCCCTCGGATCTGTAGGGTCCCTAGGTTTCATTTAGCAGAGCCAGCAGCAACTTGCTTATGGAAATTAATGTTTTAGTATAGAATTAGATTTAATTAGGAATGGAGCAGTATCAATGTTTTTCTTATGAATTTTTTATCCTAAATTCGAAGGAATGTATATGTGAAAAGTGTTTGAAAAAAAATTATTGCAAAGTGCAGTATACTAAGAAAAAAGGTCATATAATTTTTAGAAAAATAAATAAGAAATGTATTCGCCATTCAAAATACTTTATCAGTTGTGGTCAATGTGGTGATGGATGTTTCAAAGAAAATGACATTTCCAATTGTTATCTGTGTAAATTATATTTATCCTTGAATGAAACCAGACATTTTCATAGAAAAATATTATTTATCATCTAGAAGTGAGGGAGGTTGTGAAAATGAATGGGTAAATATATAATCAGCTATCAATTTTTTAGATTTATGTTTTGGTTTTCAGGAGATATTTTCAACAACAAAAGAAACTCAAACGAAAAAAACTATTTTTTGAAATAGATTATGTATTTTGTTGCCGTCATTAGCATTACGATCATCTTGTTCGTTGGATCTTTAGATTGGCCAGTATTTAGCTCTTTCAAAACTATTAATGTAGACTGCTAAATTACGTCAATTATCTAATTTAAACTGCGATTTAATTATTTTGATGACTGAATTATTAATTACTTAATAAACTACATCATCTGACGATACGAGATTTATATCAAAATCACATATTTTGTATTTTAAAACAAAACCATCATTGACAAATTAATTAGTAATATTTTAATTCGTAATTTAATAACTGTGATGAGACTGAATTAATATTTTTTATTATTGCATTATTCTAATATATAGTATGATAATTGACGAATTGGTTTTTGTTCTTTAAGCTATTTAAGATCTTAATTAATTTTCTTAACTAGTTAATGAAGTAATTTTTGAAACTATTTAACTGATAGATAACTCATCAAAAGCATTAATCCCGAAAAGTGTTATACAAATTCTGTGAGGTCAATTACTCACAGTTTTACTTCTGGATTCCACTTTATTCATTATTTGCATAACTAAATTTGGACACCTTTTTTCACTGCTACCCAAACTAACATTAACTTCCTATTTTAAATTTCTGGTGATTATTTCTTTCCCTCTCCCCAAAATATTAAATCCTGGAGTTTTTTTTTAGTTTTACTTTGTATATAATTCTCAAAACAGAGTGTAAAAGTTTCTTTCGGCGTTTGTCTAAACGTGCTCATACAATCAAAAACCTTTTTGCCTCTCTATTGTACCAACTCACAATAAGGCGTCTTTTTGCTTTTAATCTCATTTACAACAACTAGAAATTTACCCGCTTATAGAATTTCTTTTAAAATTCTACGAAATGATCCATAGCTAGAACCAACCACACTGATTTAATTCTTTACGGCCTTTTGTCTGAAGTATATATAAATATTACTTATTAACTTCAAACTTTCCAAAATATTATTTTGTTTACGATTTTATTTATTATAAAGTTGAATCCAAATTTCCATTGCGTTACATATGAATATGTATAGAGCCTATTTTTTTTTAACATGAGTAACCATTAGGAATATTTCATAATTGCAATTGGTACCAATTGATTCTGACTAGTTTATTTTGCTTTTATCTTGTTGAATAGTTGGTACTATAGACTCAAAATTGAGGTTTGTTGACAGCGAAATTTAGAAAAATAAAGATAATAGAAGAAAAATGAAGGAAAGAGAAGAAAAATGCAGAAAAAAAAGTTTTTCTTCTCTTTTCTTTCCTTTATTTCTATTTTATTACTTCCTTCTTTTTTTTCTGCATTTTTCTTCTAAAATTTGACTATTTTAATTGTGATCAATTTTTTTTTTAGTGATAAAATCTTTTCAAAACTCAATTGATTTACAAATTTCATTATAAACAATATTTTTAGTATAAATATTTGTATTCTCGTCATCAGGCAAAAGACGACCTTGAGTGGCAGTATTTTCAATAAATACTGAAATATCAGAAAATTGTCAAATTTACGAAAATGCAACATATAATTGACCATGAGCAAAACTGAATTTGGCAAATAAAGTGATACATGATCATAAGTTTGACCTTGTGTTTTGTTAATTGTTAATGCATAAGCGAGACGAACAGGAAACTGTCTTCGACGAAATTGAAATGGTAAATGTGTTTTCGAATTTTAGGTATTAAAACTAATTGATTTGTTAATCTATTACCATCATTCGATACAATTTGACCTTTAATATAATTTTGGGCCAATAATTTTACAATTAAACGCGTCGCATTACATAATCCTTTACAAACATTTAAATTACGTAAAAGCATAACTATTGCACCAACTTTTGATTCTAAACGATGTGGTGGTAGACCACTTGGTGTTAAACCGTTTAAAAATTCAGGTTGATAATTAGCCGCTTCTAAAATTATTGCACCATTAGCACCATTCGGCTCTATACTATCAACACTATAATAAATTTTTACTGGATTATTAATTTTTTCTAATAAAACTTTCTTATTAATTCAATCACATATCTCATTTAATGGTGTTAAAATAGCACTTTTCAATGGAGCATTAGATCTTAAAAGAGCATTACCAAAACATGAATTAATTAGTTAATTATAATTTTGAACGATACATTGCTCCGGTGTTTGAAAAATACTATATTGATAATTTGTATTGAATTTGTGGTAATCGTTCATTGCCTAAATTCAAAGCCATTGAGAAAATTCAACTTGTTGTGGCAATACACGAACATTAATTGTTAAGGAGAACTTTTCAAATCGATTCCATAATTGTGCCGATTTAACACAGGCTGCAACAATTTGATTACGCGTTCCAGGATATGGAACAATTGGTAGACATTGTTCAAAATCTCCATCAACAATAACTGTTTTGCCGCCAAATAGAAGATGTGGTGTGCGACAAAGAAATCGTAAAATTTTATTAATTTTTTGAAAGGCCATCGCTTTAACCATACTTATTTCATCCCATATAATTAATTTTACTTGTCGTAATATTTCCGCATACGAACTTTCAATTCGAATACTTGATGTACTCGTTCCTAAAAGTGGAACAGGCAGCTTAAATGTTGAATAAACAGTTTTACCACCAATTAATAATGATGCTGTTAAACATGTTCATGCCATTGCTAATACTTTAATTTCTTGTCCTCTCGCATAACTAATGATTGTATTATAGAGGAATGTTTTACCAGTAACAGCAGCACCGTCCAAATAAAATAAATGATTCATTTGTAATAAATGATCATCATTATTATTATTGATGGATGTTAAAATATTATCGAAAATGTGTCTTTGTTCAATATTTAATTGATTAAGCCAAACAGCACTTTGTTGTTGTTCAAATGCAACATCAATACGATCATCATCTGCATCATCATCATCATCATCATCATCATCATCATCGTCATTGTTATTATCTAAATAGATGGCAAGTGGTTCAAGTAATTTAAAATGTGCTAAAGTTAAACCATGTACATTTAATGATATTTTTAATTTATATAATGCACGGTTTTCAGCTTCAATTACGTTCAAACCATGTCTTGTAAAGTCTTCCATTAAAGCATCACAAAATTCGTTCCATAATGCTAAATGATCTAAGACAGTATAAAACGCTAAAATTGTAACAAACATTTGTCGCAATTGATTAGGCATTTGTTGTTCGACAGCTTTACGAAGAGCTCGTTGCCATTTCATATTTTCATTAAGAAGATTTCGTCTACTACATGCTTCAGCATATGTTGGACAAATTTTACCATCAACAGTACGATGATCCTCAAAAGATGTTGACCTCGTACATGTAATAATAGAAGACAAAGACAATATAACTCTCTATTTCGTATACTAACACTATACATTTTAGCAAGTGTAGTAGAACGATTTTTTTGACGTGGACGCCATTCTCGTGCTGTTTATGCCATCCATGTAAAATTTGGTGGAATTTCTACATATAGATATTGTCTCGAATTGTAGAAATTATTTCGATTCAATGTAAACCATTAAGTCAACATTGTTCTTCGATAGAGATCAAAACGTTCGGGAATATTTGGATCATTCTCTCGAAAAATAACATTTTGTCGTTCCTCTAAATGCACTGACAAACGTATAACTGTATGTGTACTAAAATGTAACACAAAATCATTAATACGCCATGCAGCTTCCGATAGTGATATATAACGGGCTTTAAGATATTCTTCTACCTCATTATAATCACCTTGAATTTGATGAGGTGATAAAGATGAATTTTCATCAACATCCATTTGATTATTATTATTATTACGTTCCTGTTCAATGTTTCGAATACGTAATAATGCCTTATCGACATCTTTAAAAATATATTTATATAAATATTTAACTGTTTTTAAATTGCCACATGCTTCAACATTAATATGACATTCATATTTATATAAACAATATGGATTATAAGGTGCAATCCATTAATTATTTAATACATGCGGACCTTTCACAATTGTTATACCTGTATGTCGGCGTCTATATTGAATTCTACCATTTTCAGTAATAATGGTTTCATTTGAAGATTGTTTTGAAAATGTTTTTCTACATTTTCCATCAACCATACAGATTGCATTATTATTAAATTGTGGTCCACATAAACCATGTACCATATGAGTTTTTACCAATTCATATAATTCAGGTGACGGATTGGATCTGGAATTTCAGCTGAAACTAATAAATCAATTCTCTCTGGTTCTAGCATTCGATCCTTATGTCGTAAAATTATGAGAATATGTGCATGTGGTAAACCTTTTTTTTGAAATTCAATAACATAAATTGATCCAAAATGAATTCCAAAGATATGATTTTGCAATTTGCATACTTTCACCGGAGGTGAAGACCCCCGGTGACTTTTCCCCTCCTCGCAGGATTCTCTTCCTCTCGAACTGATTGTGAACGACATCACAAGGCTCATTGGACTTGGACAACCACTCCATGGACTCGATTGACTCAATCCTCACCCCTTTTTTTTAGCATCGTGTTTTCAATAATGTCTTTACTGTTTCGGTACCTAGTTCGGGAGCAACGTGGACGGTGTCGCTAGGCCTCAATCACATTACCCGAAATAGACTAGCCAAGAATAATACGTGATAGGAAAAGGTATAAAATAAAGATAAATAAGTGAAGAACCTAGAAAAATTACGCATTACTCCGTCATACCAGCAAAAGGGAAATTTACAACCTTTTTATACACTGATAGGAACATAACCATAGCGGTTAACAAGCTCCAGCCCACTTCTCTACCTCTTCGTCTCTGTTCGAGGAAGTAGAGAACCAGGATAGCAATCTGTAAATGCCTACAGACGTCATGGGAGTACCACCTCAATCTGAAATAAATTAACACATAGACCGTACCCCAGGTATTAAACTATAGTTTTTGCCGTAGATATTTCATATTAACATATGATGTTTATCAATAAAACTTTACTCATTATTCCTTCGAATTCAGGGAGTCTGCACTGAATTAACAATTATACCACAAAGAACACATGATCAACAAGATCAACACGTTAACTATCTTTCTCTATCAAGTCAACAGTTTAAATATTTATAATACTGCCCGTCTGACCGCTCTGACTTTTTGCCCTCTCGCCCGGTTTAGTTTTTACTGACTGGTCTCCACCCTTCAAGGGATGCTAAGGCCATGTTCTCCCTCTTTACTTAAGATGCCATATGGTTCTCATCGAGATCATTTAATTATACAAGCGATTTAGCGCCTTATTGGCTTATTTTTACTTAAAAAAATAACTATAAATTATTATAAAATCAAAAACCTTCACATTCGGCCATCCTGACTTCAATCTTGTCTCCAAGATTTTCTACTTATTATTTTAATGATGATTTTACGCTTTATTCTCAAGCTTTAATCTAAAAGTTATCAATAATTATTTTACTTTAACCTAATTGTATTCACATTAGCTTAAATCTTAAAAATGTGTTTAATATTTATTTATCAAATAGAAGAGTGACAATCTTTAATAATTTTTTTTTACTGTTTAGTTACCACTATAATAATACTTGTTACCTCCCAAATAAATAGCAATACTGTAGCAAAAGCAGATACAAATTAACCCCATTTGAGTTTGTCTACGTCAACAGTCAACAGTCTCTTCTTCCAGTTTTAATTGTTCTAAGTTCAATATGTCGTCACCAATCCTTGTATTTGTACAGATGTTTCTGTTTCATTTTTTTTTTCTTTATTTTATTTTTGAGATCTCATAATCGTTGATAAGGTATACCTTTTTTGTTAATTATAATCTTTGATGTAATTTAGCAATTGCTTTTGTTTCTTATAGTTTTTCTCGGTTTGTGTGCACACGTTATCAGTTGCTAACTTCATCCAATTATTTCTCATGTTGATCTTCTCTCTTCTTTCTTCTTTTGTTATTTTTTTCTTTTAGTCAATAGTCATGAATAGTCAAGTTATAAGTCATGAATACCCTCAGTTGCTTCTAACGTATTTTCACTTTTAAGTTGTTAATTATTACTCAACCTATGTAATTTTATGCCAAGTCACCCAACTATTAAAATGAAATACTTATAAGATATTTGAGATAAACATTATTGCTTTAATATAATTAAGTTCTTGTTTAAAACCTTTTAGATTAAAAAAACAAACTTTAACTTTATTTTTGAATTGTTTTATTTATTTGTTTTTGTTAATATTTTTTTTTAATTTGTCAAATTTTAATTTATTAATTAAGATTGCACTTACGTGTTCACTATTTGAAATTGAAACACTTTGGTCTCTTATCTAGCCAATTAACAAGACATTTATTAAAACCTCTGTTTTCAAAATTAAAAATGTTTTTATTTATTTTATTTTTGTAAAGAGAGTAGGAGCAGTGTATTTTACAAGTTTAAATAGTTTGACCGAAAGAGGACTAACATTTAAACGTTTCTAACTACATACTTTACTCGTTTCTTTTTAATCATCTTTCAATTAAAACTAACGGCGCCTGACTAAATCAAAAATTAAGCTTTAGCATGTTAACCAATCACATCAATTTAGTTTTATTTGTTTTTTTTTCTTCAACACTTTGTAATATAAATTAAATAATTTAAAAATGATAATTGCTTTTAAAGAACTAGTTACCTCATTACTGTCTACTAATTGATTGAAGAGAACTAATTGAAAATAAGACTTTTAAACTAACAATTATTGCTATAGTTTCATTCATCGCCGATAATTATCTTCGAGTGTCAAACTTTAATTTTAGAAATTTTAAATACTCAAAACTAACTTCTATTGAGTTTTTATTTTGTTTTAATTTTGTTGTATTAGCGATTATTACTTTTTTTTGCAAATGTAATTCTAAATGGTTGAATTTTAATTTAAATATTCAATTCTATTAATTTCTCAATTTTATTTATAATCTAAATCAAAACTGATTGTAAAACAAATAAATTACTTATCATGAATTAAAATAGGCTCTACTGTATACAATATCAATATTATTTCTTTAATTTAAAACTCAGAAACTGCATTCACTCTAAACCCAAAACGGTCAAGACTACCTGTTTAACTGCGACAATATCTAACAACATGTGGTCAACACGTGGGGCAGCTCCAGATTCTTTTTATTTTTTTTTGTTTTGTTTCACTCCTTCACAATAAACTAATAAATTTATGTGTGACAAATGATGATATGAAATGCCTTAAATGACTATTTTCAAAAATTTAGGTGTAAATGATAAGTATTAGTGAGAGAAAGTACCAATTCTATTTGATGAATTAGAATATTTAATGTTGGTTTTTGTAATTTAATTGTACTTAAAGTTAGTTTGACAAAATTACTTAATGGCAGGTAGACACATAAAAGCAGATAATATCCTTAAGTAATTTTTACCTCATCTTATTTTAAGAGACTCTAAACTAATAAACTAACTATTTAACCAAATGTCTATTTTTTTATCAAATTTAAATTGTAAACTTTGCGGCTTTAGAATACTCAGCTAACTATCAATTAATGATCATAAAATTCACACTGAATTTTATTGCAAGTACCAATACACATAATTAATTATGAATTTTAGAAACTATAATTATTATTTAATTAGCTCTACTAAATTTTTAAATAGTAACATAACTTTATTAATTAGACTTATAAAAGTATAATTTTGCCAGATGAGATTAACTGCTGTACGAAAATTTTTGTTTATAAAATATTAATCCTTAAGTGTTAGTTTTGTCATTTTGATCTATATATTTTTTTTGTATTATTGAAACCAAATTAACTTTAAAACTTGAAGATCAATTTACAAAAATGTTTTGTTGCTAAAATATCAAAGTATTTTTTTTTAATTTACTCAAATTAGTTATTTTATTATCAATACAATTTAGAAAATTGTATTTGCAACTTATTACTTTTCAAAATTTTATTTTAACAATTGAGTAAGTATCTCAACCTGCCTTCACCCTTGACAATAATAATTTATGACCTTTTTCTTCAGTTGTGTTGGAGCTGTTGACACTTTACCGATTAGTTTTGCTAAAAACCCTTTTTAGAAAGCCTTCTAAAGAATACCTTTACCTATTATTTTTGAAAAACCTTTTTTTCCGATTTCTATTTTTGTCTAATTATTTAACTAATTTGGCGAAAATCTAAATAAACAAAGTTCTGGTTTTATGCTATTTTAAATTAGGTTTTTGACAATTATTTATTGTTATCATAAAACAATTCGCTTTGCTATTAATATTGAAAGACAATGCTTTAGTAGATGTTACCACAACATTAAAAATTCCAACAGGTGTTTTGTAAATAATGCAATCTATTATTGTTCATAAATAGATTTTTGATTAAATATTTTTAACTAGAACATGTATCTCAAAAAGCTGTAGATGTGTCAATACAATAATTAATAAATAGTTCCGTTTAGGCACAAATTTAATTTTCTGCGTGTCTGCGTTGGCCTTGAAGTACTTTCTAATATGGCGTCTTGAGATTGAACTATCGGCGTCCTTTGTTTAAAGATGGATTTGTTCCTATTAACCAAAACAACCATGGGGAAGGAATTGTAAGGAATTGGAAAGCCTACCTGCATCCACCTCTCCACAAACCGGACATAATAGGAAGATATATTATGAACAATGAATGGTAGACATTTTGGTAGCATCAGAATAAATACTACATGAACAGAAAAGTACTGCGATTTTTATGCAATCTGTCTGTTGCCTACTTTATTTTTATGGATTTTTTACTTAGCATTTCTATAACGTTATTGGTATGGCTATATTTTATTTTGTTCGTTTTTGTAAACACTTCTTCACTTTAGATTTAACCCTCCGACATTTACAAATAAATGTCAAGGGCATATTGAGTCAATGCTGTCATGGGCTATTGTTTACACAAACAGACTCTATTATAGTATTATATAATTTTGTGTATTGCATTATTGTTAATAGTGTGTTAACATCTAGCTAACGCACTATTTTTTAGTGTACTTTTGTCACAATATATATTTTTTTGATAAACAGTTTTTTCTTTCAATATTAAAAAAGAAGCGGTAAACGATTGAGACCAAGTACGACCGAATAGTTCCGAAGCACGCAGAACCTAGATGCAGGTGGCGCCACTAGAATGTTACCGGTCGTTACCATTACAGATTACATTCTATCAAAGATAAGGTTTTTTATGGTTTTGTATGCTTTAATTCCACTAAGTATAAGTCATTAGTCATTTGTTGAGTTACGGGCGTGGTAACTAACGGTAGTGAAAAGGCATAAGTAAAATAATCATAGAAAAGTATCTAAATAAAAAAAAGTTATTATTGAAATGACTAACGCAATATTATTTTTGCGTCACTTTTGTCAGAAAAAGAAGAAAGAATTATTGTGCAAAACTCAATTGATAGGTAAATGCTACTTATTTCATCATGCATTAGACATACAAATGTGAAATTAAAAGAAGAAAAAATCACCGTTGGTCATTTTGTTCTTATGTCCGCATTAAAGGATGTCCCTACGTCAATTTTGGAAGGTCTACTACAAAAAATAAAGCCCAAAATTATGCTGCAAAAAATATGATTACGTCTTTAGTTAGACGTGGCATTTTAAACTCAATAGATGTTTCAGATTATCAAAAAAGCAAGACTCCAACTTTTTCAGGTATGAATTTGTTATATTATTTTAGAACGGATCTAGAAAAACCAAGTTTTTTTTTCAAATTTATACTGATCATAAAACTAGGGGTAGGACATATTTTTAAAAAATAGTCTGATGAAGAAACCACAACAAAAAACTTATTTTGTTATCAATTTTATGTGGAATTGCTACACTTATTTTAGCAATCAAAATACATTTAAAAGTTACATATTATTTAGAACTGCATACGATGCTGACTTGGTTTTGAAAAACTTTTCCAAACCTTTAACTGTAATTTCTAGTGTATGTACATTTGCGCGCAAATCATAATTTACTAACGAATTTTATAAGCAACGTTTTTTACTAAAAATATCACTTGCATTGCAGAACTGTGTAAGGTTGATTTGAAGAATGTTTTATAATTGACGCGGTGCATTGCATTGCACTTGCATTGATCCAGTGATTGACAGCTGTCAATCACTGGATTATAAAAAAACAAGCAATAAAATCTTTATCTTTTGCTTCTCTGATTATAATAAAATATTGGCCATTTTACCTGGTAAAGAGAAGTAAATAAATACATTTCTGCATTTTCAAACTGCATTTTACATAATGCTGTTCCAATGTAGATATAATAAACTGTATTACAATACAAATACTAAAATTATTATGTTCAAGCAATTTTGCTGAATTATTATGTTTAAACCAGCTGTTAATATTCTATTAGTTTAAAGACCAATTTAAGAACAAAATTAAAATAAAAAATAAAAAAATGTGTATAAATCTAAATATAAGTTGGTTTTCTGAAAATCAAACTAAATAACTATCACCCCACTCATCAGCAATCACATTGTTTGAATTGTTGGATGTAACATTTAAAAACATTCCAAGAATATGACATGATCATAATAATGAGTTAAATAGATTTATTCAAGGATTTTTTAATAAAAATTTAACACATAGGCATCATCTAATTTAGATATTTAGCTTTGATGAAAAGGAACAAAAGTGCCCTCAAAACGTTAGCAATAATTTCATAAAATTATCTTATAATAAACTGGTCCAAATAACTAAATAAATGTATTTAATTAAATAACATGGACGTGAACCACATCCAAAATAATTATGAATAATAGTGCTTTTTCGTTTTTCCACGAGTGTTTTTAAAATAATCACTAGCTATTTAAATACTAATTTTTGATATTTTTATAATTTAAAAATTTTTTTCAGCTAAAAGTTTGTAAGATTGTTTAAAACCCCCTTATAAAAATAATCACAAATACTTAAGCAAATTAAGAATTAGATTATTTACATTGAAATTTAAAATATGTTTTAAACGCTCACACACTTATGCTTTTTAACGATAATAATTTATAACTCTAATTTTCATGACCATAAGGTCATAAACTTTGTATTTTAATTATCAAAGATTCAATTATTGTACTTAAGTTTTGGGGCTTGTTTCGCACCATCTAAAACGTTTTGTAACGATTTTATTAATTTAAAATGTTTATATAAATAAAATACTAGACGGGGTTAATAGGAGTACTTTTTTCAGAAAAATTTTTAAATAGCAAAATTGCACTGTTTTTTTATTGTTTTTAAAAAATTAAAACCATGGAACCCATACAGATTTTTTTTTTAAATGGTTTTTTTTAATAATTTTTTTTTATATTATTCATAATAATCTAAAGCAAAATAAAAAGCAATTTGATCATATAAACAGCTACAAATATGTTTAAAATAGTTTCGTTTTTTAATAAATTTTGTTGAATTTAAATTATGAATTAAAAGTATTTCTATCCTCGGTTGATTTGTACGAGTTTACAATTAATTTATCTTCTTTTTATTTCCCACGTTTCCCCTGGAATGTCGATAGGAAAAGTACAAACTATATTCGTCATCACACCTGAGCAAGGGGTTTTCTACTATTACAATGCAGTAAAAAAAAGAAATTTCATAAATTAATTAACTTTACTTTTATTTAATATTTGATTATCTGTAGAAATTCTGACAATATAGCATGCACACAACAATGGTGGTTTTTGTATTTTTGCGAAGACTTTAAATATAGTTTCTAATTTCATAATAATATTTTTTTTAGATCAAAATTTGTAAGACTGTAAAACACTATCACAGCATAAACAAAATCGAAGTCAAAAGTCATAAATAGCAAATTAAAATCTTGAAAAAACCTACTTCAATATAATTAATTATTATCTTATTTGTTTAATTGATTTGAATTGCTGTTTTTCTAATTGGTTCAAATTAATTATTTTAATAAATAAATCATTATTTAAATATATTTAAACCAGTTTTTTTTTTATTTTTGATAAATTTTTATAATTAATTGTAACTGTACAGTTTTACTAAAAATACCACTTGCATGACACAACTGTGTTTGGTTGGTTGCAAATTTGAAAGATCTAAAAGCTCTTGACAGCTGTCAATCATCGGATTATAAAGTAAACAAGCAATAAAATCTTCATCTCTTGCTTCTCCCATTATAATAAAGATTTGTTCTTTTTACCTGCTTCTACGAGAAGCAGGTAAAATACATTTCAGCATTTCTAAACTGCACTTTATAAATACTGTCCTAATGTAGATGTAATAATCTGTATAATACAAACATTATAATTATTATGTCAAAACAATTTTGCTAAATTATTATGTTCAGCCCTGTCTGTCCCCAAGACACAGTAATTTAGCTAAGTTTAAAAATCATTACTGTCTTTGACAATTAATGATAATAACAATATTAATTTTTCAATAATATAAAAATTGTTAAAAACAAAGCTTTTAACTTTCAATTAGTATAAAAACAAATAAACAATTAAATTAAAAACAAAAACCTTAAAGTGTGCTTAAATACTATGTATAAATAGAATATATCAGATTGTTTTTAAAGAATCAAACTAAATTATTATCTCTCTACTCATCTGCAACCATAATATTTGAATTGTTGGATTTAACATTAAAAAACATTCGAACAATTGTGAGAGTTTTTGATTTTATAATAATTTATAGTTATTTTCTAAAGTAAAAATAACCCAATAAGGCGCTAAATCGCTTGTATAATTAAATCATCTCGATGAGAGCCATATGGCATCTTAAGTAAAAGAGGGGGAACATTGGCTCAGCATCCCTGGAAGGGTGGAGTCCAGTCAGTCAGCGGAGAATGTTGATTAAAGAACGGTGACAGCGGTCGGACGGGCAGTATTATGAGTATTTAAACTGTTAATTGTTTATTGAAAGAGAAAGATAGTTAACGTGTTGATCTTTTGATCATATGTTGTTTTGTGGTATAAATGTGAATTCAGTGCTGTCTCCCTGAATTCCGAGGAATAATGTGAATTCAGTGCTGTCTCCCTGAATTCCGAGGAATAATGTGAATTCAGTGCTGTCTCCCTGAATTCCGAGGAATAATGTGAATTCAGTGCTGTCTCCCTGAATTCCGAGGAATAATGTGAATTCAGTGCTGTCTCCCTGAATTCGGTGGATTAATGCAAATTCAGTGCTGTCTCCCTGAATTTGGAGGAATAATGTGAATTCAGTGCTGTCTCCCTGAATTCGGTGGATTAATGTAAATTCAGTGCTGTCTCCCTGAATTTGGAGGAATAATGTGAATTCAGTGCTGTCTCCCTGAATTCGGTGGATTAAAGTAAATTCAGTGCTGTCTCCCTGAATTTGGAGGAATAATGTGAATTCAGTGCTGTCTCCCTGAATTCGGTGGATTAAAGTAAATTCAGTGCTGTCTCCCTGAATTTGGAGGAATAATGTGAATTCAGTGCTGTCTCCCTGAATTCGGAGGAATAATGTGAATTCAGTGCTGTCTCCCTGAATTCGGAGGAATAATGAGGTACCGAAACAATGAAGACATCATTGAGAACACGATGTTAAAGAAAAGGGGTGAAGAGAATCCTGCGAGGGGGAGAAAAGCCCCCGGTGAGTTACTTTACAGGTATTATTGACAGGTACATTATGTGTAAATATGTTTCATGTGTCGCCCAATCGATCCGTCTGACTGCTCAAGCGTTTCTCTAACAATGAATATAGAGGGGTGAGTTGAAGTAGATTGTTGATGATAATGTAGCTGGTTGTTGCTATTCTGTACACTGTTTTTGAGTTAATAATTAAGGCTAATAATCGTAGAACATAGACATCCTGACAAATTTATTATGGAGAAAGAGTTAACTGTTATTTAATTCAAGTTAATTGTTAAAATTTGGCAAAACGTAAGATTAGAATAAAAAGAGTCTTACACAATATAAGATGAGCATAATAATAAATAGTAAAGCTTTCTGTATTTCCGCAAAGATTTTGAAAACAGTTATTAATTTTTTAATAATAGTTTTAGTTGATTTTAATTTTTATAGTTTTTTTTTAGTTCAAAATCATTCATTGAGGAAACAATCAGCCAGAATGATCGCCAACATCCGGACCGGATAGGCACTATAAAAAGAAGACTCTCTTATAGTATATAAGGTTGCCTTAGGCAACAATAAAACAACCATATTTTATTTTTATTAAAAAAGTTTGTACTACATTTTATTAATTTTATACTTTATTCTTTCATTCTTTTTTTCTATTTATTTTATTTTTCTAATTTTCTTAATTTTTTTTTTGTTTTTATATAAATTTTTTCCTATTTTCTATTTAATTTTTCTACAATATTTAATCATTCAATTACAATCATACATAATCAGAAAAAAAATCAATAAAAACTATTTATATTTTAATTAAATATTATATATAAAATTCAAAAAAACAAACCTTTATATAACATTATACATTAAAATTGACAGAAAAACGTTTCATATTTCATGTTAGTTATAAAATGTAAATTAGTGATATTAAGTAATCACTTTGTATTTTTTAATTGATTATGTCAACAATAATAATTGACATCTTATCTTTTTTTTTTTTATTTTTAATTTTTTTTGAAAAATATAAAAATAAGTACTTACGATTGAGAAAAAAACATATAGTTTGTATAGATATTTTTCGAATATAATTTTCCACTTCCATCTTATTTTAATTCATTTAGATTAATCGTTTTTCATCGATGGACCCTAAACACAACTTAACCTCACTTTTTGTATACACAATTATAAACTTTCCTACAACCCCAGTTCTACATCTTATAATATAATATGCTCAAAAAAACTCTTCTAGCCATTTTTTTAAAATTTGTATTATATTCCTATATTATAATAGAGGAAAAAATATAAAACTGACCCAATAATTAGGTTAAAAATCAAACTCTCTCTAGCAAATTGATGTAAAATTTTGTTTTACTCAGTTTTTTAACTTATGTTTATGAGACATAAACTGCCGTAGAAACTTGATAAAAAAATTTATTATATTAAAATGCAATTCAAGTGAGTGTTATTTTCAAGCCGATTGAATGCAAAAGAAAAAAACTGGAAAATATGAGTGAGGAAAGCTGTGTCAAAACTTATTCTGAATAGAATTCAACATGGTCTTTCTAAAAACTTTAGCATGGTTTTTAAATTGCAATTCTTAAAATTTTTATTCTTTTCATTACTTTACAACCAAAGAAAAAAAATTCTAAAAAAACTTTTGTATGTACTTTATTTATGCAGTTTTTTGTTGCAGATTACCGATGGATTAGAAAAAATCAATGGCAAAATCTTTTCATCAAAGTAACAAGAAATTATTGCTAGATTGGCCTGTTTAAGTCAGAAATTTAATAATAAATAAGTTCTCAAAAAAGACTATAAGAATGTTTTTTTTACACCATTGTAAAAGCTGTTTTTTTACTACATCATTATCAACATTCTGCTACAACTAAACCTTTTTGGCGGCCGGCATTAAGAAATCCTTTTGAGAGAGTTGAACGGATTAGATTGGCCATATATAAAACATATTTACACAATTCGTAATAATACTTATCAAGTAACGTTTCTGGGGGCTTGTACGTAACTCTTTAAGGCAAACTTCCTCCATTTCAGTCTTGTCGATGCCGTTTTTTGCTACAGTGATTTTGCTGTTTCTACCATATAGACCGAACTTTACACTTTGATTACTTTTGTATAATTTTTGATAGGTTTTACTGTTACCATTTGTTTTGGTATAATTTTACCATTACTATATGTTCTGCTTTTGACAGTCAAAAGATGGCAAAAGCTTTCTCAAGAAACCCGCTTTAATAATAAAAACTGGATGACCATTGGTTACAGAGTTTTTTGGCAAAAAGTGTTGAAGGAATTATAAGATGGAAACACTGTACAATTCTATTGTTGCAATCAGAATAGCACTTCAATCTTTTTAGGAAAAAAAGCATGAGTCTTGGCGCTAGCACTAAACTCGACTTTAAAGATCTTTAATGTTCAAAACATTTTAAAAGATAGTTTTTAAACGAAAAACCTGATTAGTGCTGTTGGTGTCAAGAGCCAAATAATGTTAACGTTAATAATAATTAAAACAATTAAAACCGCTTTAAGCAGGCAACAAAAGTTTTATAATGTAGGCTTTCAGTTTTTACCATCTCCCATAAAGAGTAATAATAAATAAAACCAATCGTGTCAATTTTGACACAGAAGCTATAAGTATATAAATTAATCATAAATTAAAATAGATAATATGTAAGTCAATAACATATAACATGTTAGTCTAAAAAGTTTTTCTATATATATTTATACGAATTATTAGTGACATTTAAATCTAAAAAAAAATTATAAATTGAATAAATTATCATTTATGGTTATTGTATGCTTTACCCTTATTTACAATACTAATTTTACTTGATATTATGTAGAAAAAACTTTTTTTATAACAAATTAAAAAAAATGGGTTTGTCTAATTTAAGATTTTATAACATTTATAAATATAAACTTGCAGACATTTTGAATATTGTTTGCTTAAACGGATTGAGAATTATATAATTGAGATATAACTTATTTGGGAATTTTGTGTAATTCGACTTTTTTTATTTGTTGTATTATGTCATAACTTCTTTATTATCAAAATTGATAAGGGTACTTTAACAGACTTTAAAACACCACTAACCTTTGCATTTTTTTCTGACATTATTTTGGAGGCTCACCAATCTATTGGCTTTAAAGGAATATAATTGTATGAAACTCCGGAACAAAAAGTAAAATATTTACCCAAGGTGGCATCGAGAGAGTATGCCGCGTTTTGCCTTACAGAACCTTTTTCGGGTTCAGATGCAATTTCTATAAGGAGTCGTGCTATATTATCGGCGGACGGACAACATTATATTCTAAACGGCTCAAAAATTTGGATTAGTAACAGTTGAGTTGCTGGGAATAAGACAGTATTAGCTCAAACGCTAGTCAAAGATTTTGAAAGTGGCAACACCGTTGACAAAATCACGGCGTTTAATGTAGAACGATCTTTAGGCGGAGTACGTGATGGTTCATCGGAAAAGAAAATTGGTATTGAAGCGTCTAATACAGTCAAAATTTTGTATGAAAACGTCAAAATTCTTATTGACAACGTATTAGGAGGAGTTGGAAATGCTTTCAACGTTGCTATGACTATTTTGAATAATGAGCGTTTGGGAAAGACTGCATCTGTACTAGTACAGATGTTTTTTAGAGTACAGATGTTTTTTAGCTAGTGGTGTTTTTAAGTCTGTAAAAGTATCTTTATCTGTATTGATAATAGTGAAGTTATGACCTAATACAACAACAGTAGATATAGAATGGAGGTACAAATGCCCCCCCACCACTTTTACGTCATATGACCTTGGACTTTGGAATGTCCTTGACCTTGAACCTTGGAACGACCATGGAACACCTGTTTTGTACATTTGCTCTCCCACCACTTTGTTCTCCCCCCACCACTTTTTTCGAAAATTGTGATAGCTACTTGGGATCATTCACTTATTAAGCGCGAGCAAAGCTACACGTGTTTAAAGATAAAAATGTAAATTTTGCAATACCAAGAATCAAACAATAATCGACTAATAATGGACTAATAATCAATCAATAATCAATGATCCATAATCAATAATCAATAATAATAATCAATAATCGATAATCAATCGATGATCAATCAATAAGTAATCAACTTCAATTCTTTGAATTGGAAATACATTAACAAGATGGCTGCTTGGAACACCTGTCACATGACCGTGAGCGTTAACACCTGTTGTCTTGATCTTGGAATATTTGCATTGACCCACTAGCCTTAGTTAATCGCACAGCTCCACTTGGATATTTGTCTCCAATGATGATTAATCATCGTCACCTTAATATGATGTGGTCTTGAAATTGATTGCGCAAGCGTCACATATGATGGCGATTATGAAACAATAGCGAGAGCTAAGCTAGACTTTTTTTAGGTAAAATAGTAAATTATGTGATACCTACCAATCAATAGCTAATCAATAATCAATTAACGACCGTGAGCGTTAACACCTGTTGTCTTGATTTTGGAATATTTGCCATAACCGTTTGCGCATGCGCTTCCCACAAGCCTTAGTTAATTGCGCAGCTTTACTTGAAATTTTTTTCTCCGTCGATGATTAATCATGAATTTTTTTGTTAAGATATGTGTTCTTGCAATTGATTGCGCAAGCGTCACATATAATGGCGAGCGACCAGAGAGCTAAGCTAGACTTTTTCAGGTAAAAATGTAAATTGTGCGACACTTACTAATAATCAATCAACATGACTACTTTAATAAAATTCTTGGAAATTAATACGAGTACTGTAAATTTAAAAATTTGAAAAATAGATATGTTTGTATAATATATTAAGCTGGGCTCTCAATAGAAAAATATGATAATAACAAGTTGACTCATAAAATATAAATGAGAATTCTGTATCAAGTAGTAGTAAATGTTCAAGTCGTATGCTTGAATATGAAGGTAGATGATAAATTTTTGAAAATAATTATGACAGCCAAATATTGTTGAATGAGAATAGTTAGAGCAGCCTTTAAAAAAGTATATAAGGAAAGTGTGAATTAAATTACCAGTTAGTTTGTAGGTAATTCTGTTTGTATGTAGAAATGAAAATATATAAAGACAGAAACCAAAATAAAAAGCTTAATTCTAGTGTAAACACCTGCAAGACAGGTACTAGATTTATTAATAATTTAATTAATGAACTACTTGTAGAATTGCATTTACCTGGGTATCAATTTTGTGGTCCTGGTACAAAGTTGGGAAAAAGATTAAAACGAGGGGATAGTGGAATAAATCTGCTAGATTCAGCTTGTAAGGAACACGACATAGCATATTCTAAAGATAAAGAGATAGACAAACGTCACAAAGCAGATGAATTATTGATAACAAAAGCAAAAGAACGGTTAAAAGCAAAACATACACCACTTGGAGAAAAAGCCGCAGCAGCAATAGTCATCGCATTGATGAAAACAAAAACAAAGTTAGGAATGGAACTGCAAAAAAAAAAAAATTAAAGAAAAAACGAATATTGAAAGCTCCAAAGCGTGGAGGATTTTTACCGCTACTGCTTTCATTATTAGGGATGTTAGGAGGTTTAGGTAAAGGTGCAGCTGGAATTGCAACGGCTGTAAATAAAGCGCAAGCAGATAAGAAATTATTAGAAGAGACGCAACGACATAACAAAGTTATGGAAGGAAATGCTAAAGGAAAAGGATTTCGAAAGAAACGTTCTGTACATAAAAAAAAAGACAGGAAAAGGCTTATTTATTGGACCAAGTCAATGTTATCAAAAAAACTATCAATAGCACTACCTAAGCGTGCGTTATTTAATACGGATCTAATTAAATATGTTGAAAAATTAAAAACTCAAGGCTTTCGTGGTGTGTATATGAGAAATGCCACACCAAAAAAAATTAGAAAAAATGAATGTGGTATAATAAATATGGATGATAAATTTGGCCCTGGTACACATTGGACTGCGTATATAAAAAAAGAGAAAAAAATTATTTATTTTGATAGTATGGGTGATTTAAAACCACCACTCGAATTAATCACATATTTCAAGAGTGATAATATAAACAATCAAATTCAATATAATATAGAAAGATTTCAAAATTTTGACACATTTAATTGTGGTCATCTGTGTTTAAAGTTCTTATATGTTTACAATTGAAAACTAAAAACAGTTGAAACCATTCTTTCTAAGAAAAATGTTGTTTGTTCTAACAGGAAATTCATCCGTGCTTTCAAGTGATTATGATCCGCCCATCGATATAAGTGATAAAAAATATGTGATAGGTTTGACGAGTTTTGAAGTATATAATTCTATACCAAACATAGAAGAAGGGTGTAATAAACTTTATTTTGGAAAAAAGGAATTTACGATACCTACAGGATGTTACCAACTAGTAGATATAAATGAATATTTACAAAAAAAAGCACAAAAATACTTTAAACATGATTTTTTAATAATTAGCTCAAATAGAAACACTTCACATACTCAAATAAAAGCGACACAAGAAATTGATTTTGAAAAACCAAATACAATTGGACCAATATTAGGATTTAGTAAAAAAATCTTAAGAAAAAATGTTGTTAATGAATCAGACTGGATTGTTAATATAATGAAGATAAACTCAATTTGTATCGAATGTAATATTGCTGTTAATAGTTTTAGAAATGATAGACCAGCTCACATCATCCATCAATTTTTTCCAAATGTACCCCCCGGATTTAAAATTGTGGAAGCTCCAGATCATATAATTTATTTACCTATTAGTGTAGACGCCATTTGAAACATACCTCTTAAAATAGTGGATCAAAATGGAAACTTGATCAATTTCGAAAACGAAACCGTCACTGTAGGTTTACATGTGAAAAGAGATGGGTCTTAACTTCAATAAAAAAACAAATAAATTAAGTAAAGTGTGTATAAATCGCTTTAGTAAGACAAGAAACGTGAAGCGGATAACTGCTGAAAATAAAAAATTTCTTCAGTCATTAGGTTTTAAATTATATAAAAATGTTTGAGCTTGCTGAAAAACCATCAATAGATGAGTCTATTGTTAGCTATAGATTTTATAGTCATGAAGCTTATACATCACGATATGAAAATAATGATGAAATAAGAATTCGTTTACCTGAAGACCTATGTACTAGACCTAGTAATAGCTATTTGTTTATACAAGGGCGAATTGTTAAAGAAGATAACATAACTGCATCCCAAGCACAGTTTGTTAATAACGGTGTGACATTTTTATTTAGTGAAATAAGATATGAAGTAAATGGACAAACAATAGATATTAATACAAAACCAGGAATAACAAGTACAATGAAAGCACTAGCATCTTTTAATCATAGTGAAAGTATACAATATCAGAACGCCGGGTGGTTTATGAATGGAGAAGGTATGCAACCGCACTCATTGCATTTACTTCATAGTCATCGTACCGTGCAGCTAATTTCCTATTTCTTTTACCTCTTCCTAAATTTGGTTCATTTAGTTCATTTTCATTAATTTCAGATTTACTGTCAGATAGATCCACAAGAGTTTCAGTTTCCAATGTGTTTTGACAGTGACACTTATCTGCTTTACTTATGTCATTGATGTTTTTCGTTTTGTCAAACAGTACATCTCTCCCTAACTCAATCTTTCCCTTTTCCGGATTCCAGAGCTTGTATCCGTTATGAGTATAGCCAATCATAATTAGACTTTCCGTTTTTGGTTCAAACTATCCACCTGCTCTTTCCTTTGGAATGTGCTTGTATGCCAGAGCCAAATGTTCGTAGATATTTTAAATTCGGTTTCTTCCCATAAAACAACTCTGATGGCGTTTTATTTGAAATCAGGGCTGTTGTTGGGCTTCTGTTTAAAAGATAGGTAGCACATAGTATGGCTTCACCCCACAAATCTTTTGGCAGTTCCGCTTCTAATATGAGAGCTCGTCCCCTTTCCAGAAGCGTTCTGCGACACCATTTAATTGAGGAGTATACGGAATGGTAAACTTTACATTAATTCCCTTGTCTGTGCAAAACCGATTCATCTCATTTGAACAATATTCTCTTTCGTTATCACAGATTAACGTTACAATATTTTTCTTGAGTTGGTTTGTAACATAAGAGTGGTACTTCCTAAAACATACAAAGGCATCACTTTTCTGTTTCATTAAATAGACAGCGCTAAAATGAGTATAATCGTCTAAAAAGGTAGTCATGTATCTGTGTCCATTGTAAATGGTTGGCGTAATTGGCCCACATACATCAGTATGAACAATTTCTAGCACATCCTTTGATCTGCATTTCCTGTCTTTATTAACAGGCAGTTTAGACATTTTACTTTCCACACAGATTCTACACATGCTTTCTAAGTTGCTAATGTTTTGAATTCCATCTACCATTTTTTGATTATACAATCTTTACAAGTTATCCATACCTAAGTGACCCATTCTTTTGTCCCATAACTCAGTATTGTTAAAGTTAGATTTCAAACAACTGTTTGCTGATTTCCTTATTATTCCAAAGTTTACCTTAAACATTCCGCCGTCAAGAACAGCGTTCTTATTAAATTCAACTTTACAACCAGCCTCACAGAGCTTTTTAACTGGCAACAAGTTATTCCTTAGCTCTTTAATAAATAATACATTTTTGATTATACTTTCCTTCTGATTTACATTTACAGAAATCTCGCCTATTTTCTTGGCAACAATATTTTCACTAGACGTAGCAACACATACCTTAATTGGAGTTGATAAGTCTTTGCTTGATGCAAAATACTTTTCGCTATTTACCATATGATCTGTCGCTGCAGAATCCAAGTACCAGCGGACGATCGTCGATTCATCTGCTTCTTCCATGGAGACTTGGTTGGCTCCCGCAGAAAACGCAAATTGACATCCTTTGTCTTCCAGCTGTCCGGAAGTGCAGTTGGCTTGTCTTTCTGGGCTGTTGCGCCGAAAGTGGCCTTCCTTCCCGCAGTTGTGGCATTTGTACTTCTTTTCTTCCTTGTGAAATTTCTTCCCATAGCTTTGTTGATGCTTGTGGTAAGAGCGTTTAACGGCGAATGCGGACGTGGTCGCTTGTTCTTCCTTTTCCATGTGACACCTCTTCATTTTGTAATCAAGAAGATTTCTTTTCACGAACTCCAATGTCAGCTTTCCTGGTTCTAGTGTCTCTAGTGCAGTCACAATCGGATCAAATGACTTGGATAGCGTCAGGAGTAAGTGACAGATAATGTCCAGTTTCTCAAGTTTGGCACCAACAGAGATCAATTCTCTTATTGTTTCATCAAACAAGTTGAAATGTGTTTCTAACTTCGTTCCAGCCTTCAGCTTCATAGCTAGCAATTTTTTACGTAAATACAATTGAGATGCAATACTTTTTTGCTGGAAAACTGCTTCCAAGGCTTGCCAAATTTGATAAGACGTCTTCTTGTCCTTGATGTGTTGTAGTTGTGAGTTGCTGATGCATTGTACAAGAATTGCCTTGCATTTCTTGTCTGCCTTGATGAAAGTTGCATCAGGATTTTCTTCCTCAGATTTGATACAGTGTAATACCTCATAATGGTCTAGCATGATTCCAACCCTGTATTTCCCGTTATCGAATCCAGTTCCGTTGAATTGAGTTATTCCAAACCTTTCAGCTTGTTTTTCGTCTATAATTAATGTTCCTGACGAACAGTACTTGTGCAATAAACGACTAACCTAGCTTTCACCACGTGACGATTTCAATGAAGAATTTCGATTTTCACGTTTTTCCATAAATCAGCATAAATCTCGTGATCTGGGCCCATAACCTGTTGATAGGTCGTGTAGATCGACAGCAGGATTGTTTTATTACTAGGATTTTGAAGGATTCGTTTTTCCACACAATACTCAACTTTACGTCTCAACGTATATTGTACAACTCATACATCATAACCTAACCTACATGTGTATATAAGGTTGCCTATAGTTGCCTATCTTATTCAACAGCAATAATGGTCACATCTGCTTTCGCTACCAAAACTGTCAAATGTTGCACTAGCTCAAACTTGAATTGCTTATCCATATCTATAGCAAAAGTCTCAGCTTTTTCTCTGTCGTCAGTGACAATTCTGCTATGTCTACTTTTAAATTCCTGTCATTTTTATTTTTGTCCGCTTTAAGTAAGTGCCTTGGCTATCTGCCATGGAGGTCTTTTATTGTCATTAACTTCTTCTATGATTTTCATCCATTTTGCATTACGGATCTTTTTCCCTTTATCTTTGATGCGATTCTTTAGATTGTTGACAATGTTTTTAATACGTGGATCAAACGTCCTCTCGTATTCTCTTCTTGCCATTTTCTTTGTTTCAATCATGTCTTTGATTATTTGTGGTGGATTTTCTCTTTTAAATGTAATTTCAATGATTTTTTTAGATTGGTTTATTGTTTCGACAATTTTTGTTTTCATTTTGAGAACTTCTTTTTCAAGTTTTTGGATATTGTCAATTTTTTTGGCTTGATAAATTTCAGCTTCTAATGTAGCTTTAAATTTATTCCATTTTATTAAGGTTTTAGTTTCCTGAACGTTTTCTTCTTCTATCTCTATTAGTATTGGAATACCGTCAGATGTCGCTACTGCCAATGTCTCAATTGTCATATTCCTTGTGATATTTATGTATATTCCTTAATATAGAATATCAGTTGATAAGTATGAACTTATGTGAGTTGGATCGTCTGGAACTATATATTCATAGTTTTTATTTTCCAAGTCTCTTACTAAGTTTATGCTTTTGTTGTTGGTGTGTTTGCACCCAATTTGTTTGTGTTTGGCATTAAAGTCACCTGCCATCCACACTTTATTGTTTGAATTCATTGCCATGTCTAGCGTTGACTTTTTCAACTCTGATTTTGGAGGTGAATATGCAGAGTAGATGTGTAATTATTCGTTGTTTTTACACTCTATTTCGATGCCGATTGTTTCTATTTCAGGTCCATCATCAATTGGGACTATTGGATGTTGAGCTATACCTCTTTTAGCTAGCATGATCACTCCTCCTCCTGATTTATTCATTCTGTCTTTTCTATACATATTGTAATTTAATATAGCGATCGATGTCCCAGCTTTTAATCTAGTTTCCTGGAGCAGAACTACATTAGGGTTATTTTCCTCTATTATACCAAGCAATTGACTTTTTCTTAATTGAATCCCGTTTATGTTCCATGGCATAATTCAAAGATGCACCGGTTTTCTGGTGCTTTGACATCTCGCGGTTGGTGCTGTGTTTGGATTGTTTAGATCTATGACAGAATATTTGTAATGTGTGTTGAAACTTTTTGATATGCTGCGCTTTTTTCCGACGAGCTCTGATAGTTATACGAGCATTATTGACAGCTCGTAGGCAATTTTGTGTTTCCGGTCATCTGCCGGTTTTTGTTGTTGCTGTGGCGGTTGATGCGGCTGTAGGCGTCTTTCTGGCGCCTTTTTCTCCTTTTCTCTCAACAATTTTAGGTTGTTGAGAGGGCTGCTTATGAGCTCTAGCTTCCTTTCTCTGTTCCCTCAGAATTTCCTTCATTGAAGGAAAGTTGATTTAGCTTTTTGCTCGGTTCTCCATGCTTTTGCCTTGGGGGGCGAATTTTTGTTTACCGGTCTTTTTAGGCATTTGGAGTATTTTGAAGTATGCGCCCCCTTGCAGTTGGCACAACTTGCTGCAGTGGTTTTTTTACACATAAATGTGTTGAATGGTTTTCGCCGCATTTCATGCTGTGGTATTCGGCTGTGCAATTCCTTTGCACATGACCTTACTTTTGGCAACGGTGGCATTGTAGAATTTAGTTTTTTCGGAGCGACTTTATAGTCACATCCAAACCCAGTATTCTTACAATTTTATTGACTTAAATGATTGTCAGATCTCTTCTTGGTTTCGTGCATTTTTCAATGTTCCTAAAAAAATGGCCTAATAATTTACCAGTCATTATCAACTCGGTGGTCGTTACACAAATAAGGCTTTACTACAAAGACTTTTTGTTCATGGGAGAAAACTGTTTTAAATTTAAAAATAAAAATATAATAAAGAGATGACTGATTTTGAAATTAATTTGACATATTGTAAGACTCTTCTATTCTAATCTTACGTTTTCTCAAATTTTAACAACTAAATTGAATTAAATAACAGTTAACTCTTTCTTCATAATAAATTTGTCAGGATGTCTATGTTCTACGATTATCAGCCTTGATTATTCACTCGAAAACAGTGTACAGAATAGCAACAGCCAGCTACATTATCATCAACAATCTACTTCAACTCACCCCTCTATATTCATTGTTAGAGAAACGCTTGAGCAGTCAGCCGGATCGATTGGGCGACACATGAAACATATTTACACATAATGTACCTGTTAATAATACCTGTACAGTAACTCACCGGGGGCTTTTCTCCCCATCGCAGGATTCTCTTCCTTTCGAACTGATTGTGGAAGACATCACAAGGCTCATTGGACTTGAACTCGATTGACTCAATCTTCACCCCTTTTCTTTAGCATCGTGTTCTCAATGATGTCTTCATTGTTTTGGCACTCATTATTCCTCCGAATTTAGTGAGTCAGCACTGAATTCATATTATACCACAAAACAACATATGATCAACACGTTAACTATGTTTCTCTTTCAATAGACAATTAACAGTTTAAATATTCATAATACTGCCCGTTCGACCGCTCTGACCTTTTTTACCAACGTTCTCACTCTCGCCCCGCTCAGCTTACTGATACCGACTGGCCTCTTTCCTGGGATGCTAAGCCCATGTTCTTCCTCTTTAACTTAAGATGCCATATGGCCCTTATTGAAATCATTTACTTATACAAGCGATTTAGCGCCTTATTGGCTTATTTTTACTTTAAAAAAATAACTATCAGTTATTATAAAATCAAAAACTCTCAGATTCGGCCATTCTGACTTCAATCTTGTTCTCAAGAGTTTCTACTTATTATTTTTATGATGATTTTACGCTTTATTCTCAAGCTTCAATCTAAAAGTTAACAATAATCATTTTACTTTAACCCACTTGTATTCACATTAGCTTAAACCTTAAAAATGTGTTTAATATTTATTTATCAAATACAAGAGTGACAATCTTACATAATTTTTTTTTACTGTTTAATTTTAACTACAATAATACTTGTTACCTCAAATAGCAATACTGTATTAAAAGCAGATAAAAATTAACTCCATTTGAGTTTGTCTACGTCAGCTGTCAACTGTCTCTTCTTTCAGTTCTAATTATTCTAAGTTCAATCTGTCACCAATCCTTATATATACATAGTACAGATGCTTTGGTTTCATTTTTTTTTCCTTCTTTATTTAATTTTTGTGCTGTTTCTTAATTTTTGAGATCTCATAATCATTGATAAGGTATACCTTTTTTTTTGTTATTTATAATCTTTGATGTAATTTAGCAATTGCTTTTTTTTCTTATAGATTTTCTTGATTTGTGTGCACACGTTATCAGTTGCGAACTTCATCCAATTATTTCTCATGTTCATTTTCTTTCTTTCTTCTTTTGTTGTTTTTTTTTTGTCAATAGTCAAAGTTATAAGTCATGAATTTAATTTAATTGTTTCTAACGTATATTTACTTTTTAGTTGTTAATTATTACTTAACCGATGTAATTTTATGTCAAGTCACCCAACTATTAAAATGAAATACTTATAAGATATTTGAGATAAACATTATTGCTTTAATATAATTAAGTTCTGGTTTGAAATCTTTTAGATTGAAAAATCAAACTTTAATTTTATTTTTAAATTGTTTTATTAATTTTTTTTTCATAATTTGTCAAAGTTTAATTAATTTTAATAATTTACTGATTGAGTCAACACTTACGGGTTCACTATTTAAAATTCAAACATTTGTCTGTTATTTATCCAAATAACAAGACATTTATAAAACTTCGGTTTTCAAAATTAAAAATGTTTTTATTTATTTTATCTTTTATTTAGGACTGTTTACAACGGAATTTTCGTGAATTGTAAATACTGTCGTCTATGTCATCAAATACAAGTTCTAAAGTCTAAACCAATGCTAGGTGCGCAACTATAGAATAGTTGCGCAATTAATTGTCACCGCTTTTAACAAAAATTATAACCAACACCTAACGTGGGCTGTGACGACAGGCTCCAAACTTCTATTTTTTTCTTAATTGACAACTGACACCAATGACAAATCTGTCAGAACTCACAATATCACAGTCTAAATAGATAACAGTGATTCTAACCGCACATTTTCAAAAACTGATATTTGATGTTTATTATTAAAATTTTATAAGATTTTTCATGGGAGCTTTTTGCATTAAATTACTATATAAGATAACATAAAAAATCAAGGAATAGGAGAAATTATATTAAATTATTCGATTTTTTTTGTAATAATGATAAACTGACTAAAAAGTATTATCTTATTAGAAATTTTCTTTTACTTTTGAGGAGTTTCAGCGATTACAGTAAAACAATTATATGGATAACTCTCACACGTCGTTTTTTTCACTTTACGTATGACGGAGTTTAAAATATATAAAATAAAAGCATTGCTGGAAGTGATAATACATTCGATGGAGATAATAACTATAGCGGCATGAGATTCTTAATGACTTTTGCCTATTAGAATGCTTTGATTAGAATATCTGCGTTTTAGGTAATATCTATGAAAATTTATAGTAACTCAGAATGACCCTAATTTTAAATCGTCTTTTGGCAATTAGGAATGATAAGGCGCAGACGTTCTCCTTAAGATATAATGAAAAATTTTGAAACGTCAACTTTTGCTGCAGATACGTAAGCAAAAATGCCCGCTACTGCTCATGGATCAGGATTTCCGTTAAGTAAAAAACATGTTTAAATAGACAGCCTTCTATGCAGTGCTCAAAAAGAACTAAAAGCTTGTTAAAATAAGCAAGCCGATTGGTACCTTATATTTACCTCTCTTTAGACGTTTTATATTAAACTGTAAAGATTTGTTTGTAGAGAAGTGTAGTGAAGGGAAAGCAACAATTTTATTGAGAAACACTAATTTTATATATGAAAAACAAACACAAATATCAAAACACTAAAACTAATTACAAAATTCATAAATCATCAAATAGCTGCCAACAATAATTTATTGCAAATCTTCTAAGCCCTGTTGTAGGTGCGTACACCCTCGATAAAGGCGTGTACGGTTTCTGAAGTGGTGTCAGGTATAATTGCGTGACCAAGATTTACAATATATCTATTTGGTTCTAGAGCAGCTATCATTCCATGTACCAACTGAATGATATCTTTTCGAGGTGCGTAAAGCACAGAGGGATTCAGAACACCCTGGATGATTTGGTCTGGCCGTCTATGACGAATTTTACGAACAGTCGTCAGCGAAACGTTCCAATCAATGCCTAAGATTTGATATCTTAAACGAGCTAGTGCTACCGTTAAGTTCGGCTTTTCCGCGAACTATTGTCACTTTGTCTTTTTTTATTGTCAATTATTAATTAAGAATCTTTCTTTGTTTGGATTAGTGCCCCAGGAGACTATCCTGGGGCATTATCCAAACCCTGTGGTGCACTGGGTTTGGATAATGAAGTTGCTTAATTACTGTGGAGAGTTTTATTAAAGCAATGTGTTCAACTGTAAACCCGGAGAAAGACTGACTGTGTACAGGCATTCATTTATTCAAAGTTATTTCGGGTACATTTTGAAGATGGTGAATAGAGTGGTTGGTGTTGTGGGAATCCAAGGAGTTGAGATTGGGTTGTTGTGGTTGGTTGGTGTTAGTGGGTGAAAAGGGTCGGGATAGGGAATTTTTAACTCTGATTTTGTGTTGTATTGTGTCCGTGTGGAGTTCTATTACGGGGTTCATTGTGGAATGGTTTTGACGAAATCCAAACTGTTGAGGTGGGATTAAATTGTTAGATTCCAGGAATTCTTTCAATTGCGAAGTAATAAATCTTTCAAATACTTTAGCGATTGTGTTAGTGAGGGAGATAGGCCTGTAGGAGTTTGGGTTATGAGGATCTTTTCCTGGTTTAAGAATCATTATAATGAATGCTTCTTTCCAGAGTTGAGGAAAGTAGGAGGACTGGATTTGATTGGGTGGGAGATTTTGTAGTAGGATAGGTTTAATTTGATCGGGACCCGCTGTTTTCTGCTTTTTTATACGGGATATTATTGATTGGGTTTCATTGGTAGTGATTGAGTGTATAAGTGGGTCATTTTCAGGAATTGTTATGTTTAGGATGTTGTGAAGGTTTTGTACATAGTTAATATGATTATTAGTATTTGCAAAGAAATTATTATCAAAGATGGGTTTGTTAGGTATTTGGTGTATTTCAGCTAAGGTTTCGGCGAAGCAATTGGCTTTCATTTCATGATCAGTAATGTGGGAGTTGTTTATTGAGAGGTGGTAGTTCGGTTGGGATTTTTGTTCAGTCATAGACTTGAATTTTGACCAGAAGGCTTTCCCATCTCTGTAATCCAGTTCTGAGCAAGTCTCTGTCCATTTGTCTTGTCTATATGCGTTAATGTCTCTTCTAATTTTAGCGTTTAATCTATTAAATAATGTTTTAATGTCTGAATCATGATTTATTATATACTGTCTATAAATTTTTCTTTTGTTTAATTAATTTAATAATTCTATTTGGCAAGGGGTAGTTATTATTTTTTAAAGTTTTAGTTGGAACATGTTTGTTTTTAGCATTTAATATATGCTGCTTAGTTGTGACGTCACTAGCAATATGGCTGCTTAGTTGTGACGTCATTAGCTGTAATAATTTACTTTAAGAAAAATCACAAAATGGTTTATAGACATATTTAATAAGCTAATCTAGACAAACTAGCACCTATAATCTTCTAAAAAACTGTCAACATATTTAAGTTTAAAAACCAAAAGTATAGAGCTGCTTAGTTGTGACGTCACCAGCTGTGAAAATTCTTGATCCATGCTAAGTTTAGTTTTGGCGCCACTATCGCTTAATATTTTAGTATAGAATTAGATTTAATTAGGAATGGAGCAGTATCAATGTTTTCCTAAAGATAAAAAATGATCTAACCAAGTCTTGTTACGTCACAAGTCGCGAATCTGTAATTAGCAGGCCCCCAGCCCCACCAGCAAGTATTAGCGGACAGCCCCCCACCAGCAGGCCCCCAGCATCTCTCTCCACCAGCAGGTATTAGCGGACAGCCCTCACTAGCAGGTATTAGCGGACAGCCCCCACCAGCATCCCTCTAAAATTTTTTTATCTTTAGGAAAAAGGATGTAGTTTCAGGAAGCAAGTAGAGATAAAACAATGTGAAAAAAGTTCTGATAATTAAAACACTTTATCGTTTTTATAGTTTTTTATTAAATTCACATTTCATTAGGAAAATATATATTCTCTCATACAATAGCTTTGATTATTGTTATAAGTATTACATATTTGAAAGTACTAACTAAATATTCTAGATAAAATCTAACATTATATACTATACTATAAAAATACTCATTTATTCACAATATTAAATATTTTTCAAAAGCTCAAACAACATGTCAAAATTTTTTTGACGTTCGATATCATAATGCCCCCATGCTAATCAATCAAGTCGACACCATAAAAATAACTATGTTACACCCTTGGCTGCAAATATTTTTACTGTTGCTACAGCATTCGAAAAACGAATTGCGACCTATCGTTTAATTCCAGAAGAAGAATATGTGAATATTTCGGACTTTCTTGAAAATGAAAAAGAAAAAATCTTCGACTTACTTCAAAAAGAGTTAAACAAAATGATTACTCTTAAAGTTAATGTGGAATTACATGGGTTATACACTATTGAAGCTATTTGATTATTGTTATAAGTATTACATATTTGAAAGTACTAACTAAATATTCTAGATAAAATCTAACATTATATACAATACTATAAAAATACTCATTTATTCACAATATTAGATATTTTTCAAAAGTTCAAACAACATGTCAAAATTTTTTTGACGTTCGATATCATAATGCCCCCATGCTAATGTTTTATTTGAACCTTGTATTATGTAGCGTTTATCATCGACTGCTGACAATGCAACTTTATGACGCAATTCGGTGTATATGTCGTGCAAATAAGATTTAAAGATTGACATACTACAATAGACTGATACATTATTAATTATAACATTTTGATAATCTGCCATTTGTAGTGTAGTTTGTACAACGTGTTTACTTACACCTTTAGCTTTTTTATCAGTGTGGTCGTTCAAGTCAATACAATATGCTTTGGCACCAGTACCGTAAAATACTTTAAGTGGAGCACCTGCATATTCGTCCTTCATTTTACCAACAACTGAAACATTTGGCTGTATTCCATGACTATTAAATTTTGAATAATTGGAAAAATCAAATCTATCACTATGTTGTTTTATATCTTCATAAATATTTTCAGTAAAGACTTCTAATATTAGAGAATCAGTATCCATGTATAAAAGAGAAATATTATTCCGATATTTAGGTTTAAGAAAATCGTAAAAAAATTCATACATGACAGTTTTTGCTAACTCTAAAATGCAAAAACCTACATAAACCGGTTTATCATACGTTACAAACACTTTATTCATTTCAATTGCTATCAAGTTTTCCGAAAAAATTGCAAAATTGCGGTATTTTGAATTTAGGTCGATATATTTTTCAAGCCAAGGAGATTGTTTAAAAGTTAATATTCTATGAATTTTTTTTAATATTAATCCATGTTTTAAGCATTGCTGTAAAGTGATGTAATGTATGATATAAATTGATTTATTATTTAAATTTGGTATTAATTTTGGCAATTTTCCACTTGGCGGTACAATATTTTCTGGACAAAAAGGTAAATCGTTATGGTAATCATGTAATTCTTTGGGATAATCTAAATCTACTTCAAGTACATACCCGTCTTCTGAAGTATGAGATATTTCAAAAATTTTAAAAGTAGTTATTTCATTTTCATTCAACCATCTAAATTTACCAGTGGGTAAATATTGTTTCATTGCCCATCCGTATAAATTAGTAGCATCCAAATATAAAATATAAGATAAGGGATCTTTTGAATTATAATTATCTATCAAGGGGTTGTTTGCTTTACAAATTCGCTTAACACACGTACTAACACCACCTCGAATACCTTTTTTAAAAAAATGAATCATATCTATATCTGTTAAAAGTTCTAGTTCAACCTGTGTATATTTTAACATCGCATCCCAACTAAGCGATGGTATAGTAAGATATTGCGCAGGATCTAAACCATACGCGTTTAAAGAAGCTTCTCGAAATTTTCAAAAATATCGCAAAGTATTAAAACATCTGATTTTAAATAAATATCTGAATAATCACCCAACGTTTTACATTCAAAAGTTGACCACACTAATTGCGCGCGCTTATATGACTCATCTGAAATCTCTTCATTTTTAATTTTATCGAAGAAATCTTCTTTTTTTGGTAATTGCTGTAAATCTAGTTTATCCCAATCGTCTACAAATGAATACGGAAACACACCTTTTTGTCTAATTAAGCAAAAATGTTCATCAAGTGGAAAATATTTATTGACTTCATTACATTGATATGCTTCTAAAGTATCAGCTAAAGTCTCTAAAGAAGATGACAAAAATCGATACGAATCTATAAAACGTAATTTAAACTTTTTTTTTACAATTTGTCCGTTTTTATTTTTGTATTCGCCAACATCAAGGATTTTAGTTAGCGCAATATACTTTTCTTTAGTTTTTCCAATAACTTCAATATTTTCGTGATGTAGAGCTAACTGCTTTACAAATAAGTGCATGTCGTAATTTGTTAAATTATGGAAAAAAATTTGGAACTTCAAAATTTAAATTACATGCGTTATGGCTGGAGCCACGGAAAAAGCCGGTTGTATGCGAATGCTCTCGAACTTTAACATCGGTTTCAGTAAATTCTTTTTCACAAATGTGGCAAGATTTATCAAAATAAAATTTAGCTTCCTCCTCAGGTGAAAGAGGTATCATTGGTTTTATAGGCTCTAAATATTTATGATACAATTCTACTGCATCAGTTTCTAAATATGTTAAAAATTTTTGCACACAATTTTTACCTCTAAATGTTTTAAAAACAGATAAGTCATCGTTAAAAGCACATTTTATATAGTATGCGCATGAGTAAGGTTCATGCAAATGTGTTTTTACATAAAAACTTTCTGTATTTGCTTTAGAATTTGGTTGACAAGTAGCTAAAGGCATAAGTTAACACTCAAAATCAGCATATGCAACCAATGGAACTTTATATTTTTTTTGATAATTTTCAAATTGTAAAATATTTGATGGGATTAATTTACCGAATTTAGTTTTTCTCATCTCTGTGCTAGGAATTTTTACAGCTACTGTAGTACAATCGTTTTCACAATGTCGTTCCAATATATCTTTAGTAGTAAAATATTGCAAACAACCATCACAAAAATGTTTTTTTCTTTTATGATTTGAAACTTGACTTGATACTAATTTCGATAAATCTTTAATAACACAATAATGCTGGTTGTCAGATTCATCATCATCAATCAATAATAAATTAATATGAACATTTTGTTTGAATTTTGAAAAATATAGCGGGCCAACTATTTCATATCGTTTTTTGTTATTATGAAAAACAAGTTCTAAACCGTAAACATTAATCGAAATATTATTATTTTTTTCAAAAATTGCAATACTTTCTAATTTAACTGGAAAAACTATATCAGAAAAATTACACACTTGCGTAAAATGAGGGTATGACATTGGACTGTTTTCGGGACCATTTGGCTTGATTAGTGCTGCCACAATACTCCAACCAAAACACTTGTTGTCATTATTTTGAACATTTATAATGGCTTGTTTTCTACTGATGCATTCTGGTAGTTTTATGTATGATGATGCTCGAAGAGGATTATACTTATTTATATTTATTTCTAAATATAAAATATGTTTTAAAGCCCATCCTAAAATATGAAATCTGTAATAAGTGTTTTAAAAAATATGAAAAATTTCTTACCAGAGTCTTTTTCAGCAAGTATTTCCATTTTATGCTGAATATCTTCTTTAAATGTCAACAAAATCTCATCTAGAGATGAACCAGGTGTGATTATTTGGTTTGGTGTTTGAAACGATTTGATGTCCGTCAAGTTTTTAGATTCAATTGTGTATAAACCATGTAATTCCACATTAACTTTAAGAGTAATCATTTTGTTTAATTCTTTTTGGAGTAAGTCTAAGATTTTTTCTTTTTCATTTTCAAAAAACTCCGAAATATTCACAAATTCTTCTTTTGAAATCAAACGATAGGTCGCAATTCGTTTTTCGAATGCTGTAGCAACAGTAAAAATATTTTCAGCCAGAGGTGCAACACAGTTATTTTTATAGTGTCGACTTGATTGATGCCTTTTTAACTGTTGGCGATTAACAAAACAATCACATGGTTCACACTTGACCAAATCTGCAAAAGAATTATCAATATAGATGAATTTTCTAATAATTTAAATTTCACCATTCGATTCTGACATTTTTTGTTTTTTGTTTGGAGTACATGAGTTGGCCATATGTCGATTTTTATGATAAGTTCTAGAAAACTGCTTACGACACCAATCGCAAGTAAAATTGTTCTGAAATAAAAATTATTTCAAATTATATAACTAATTTGCTTCATTTACATCTTAGATCATTTAAAAAAAATTAACTTACGTTTGGCACTGGATGACTGGACATTATTACACTAAAAAAGTGTAAAACTGCACCGTTAGAACACAAGTGAAAAACAATAATTGCTGGATCACTAACAAAATGGAAGTGATTGCCATGTATCAAATTTTCTTTTTTGTCTAAACCGGAATAGGTTCTAAGGTCATGGATGTTGCGGTTTTAGATAACAGTTTTTGTTTCACCAATGAGGCTTGTTCTTGTATTGCAACTAATATTAATTGAGAAAAACAACGATAATAGGTTAAAAGTTATCAAAGACAAGATTATTGGTATATGGCTACATACGTCACAAATTAAAAATAAAGAAAATAACAATAATGATGTAATTGCCCTATTTTTCGATAGATTAAACTAAATAATTACAAAAATTGCTATAATTTGATATTATTTTTTACAAAAATTATTGTCTAATCGATTCTATTGCATAAATTACAATGCTTTTGGAGTATTAGAAAAATATTCTGATATCTTATTGTTTATAATCTTAGCGCAAAGCACAATGGATGTTGCGGTTTTAGATAACAGTTTTTGTTTCATTTAAATTATAAAAACCACAGTTTTCTACATGTCGTAACAAGACTTGGTTAGATCATTTTTTATCTTTAGGAAAAAGGATGTAGTTTCAGGAAGCAAGTATAGATAAAACAATGTGAAAAAAGTTCTGATAATTAAAACACTTTTTTATCGTTTTTTATAGTTTTTTATTAAATTCACATATAATTTTATTAGGAAAATAATATATATATTCTTTCATACAATAGCTTTGATTATTGTTATAAGTATTACATATATATTTAATAATTTCTAATACAGGTATATTATTATTACAATATATTTGAAATGCTGTTTCTAAAATATCTCTATAAAAATGTATAAAATTAAGTTTATATAAAATTTCAAACTTTTTATTTAATAATATATCCAAGCGTAAAAGCTCAATTGCATCATGTTTAAATATGAAAAAATTTTTATTCTTTTTACAAATATTTATTCCATTATAAACTTGATATGTAGTAAAGTTTTCTTCAATGTTGATAATTTGATGTGTATTTGAAAAATCTTCTTTATCTTCATATTTTTCAATCAAAAGAGATATTGCACTGATAAGGTTATGCCATTCGATTACATCAAAAGAAACCCATTCATTGGAATGATTAATCATTCGAATTGCTGGTTCAAAATTTCTTACCGAACTTAACCCCACTTCTAAAACAATGTTTTCTAAATAGAAACAACTATTGGAAATTAATTGTTTTTCTTCGTTAGTAGCATCTTCATATCTTTCCAATTGTCTATATAAATCGGAATCATATTCCACATCTACACCCGAATCGAATGACATCTTATAGAATACTGAATTAAAGATTGTTACAATTTATTTGATTTATCAATCCAAGAATTTGATTGGTTGTTAAAACCAAGCCATTTCAATAAAACTTTGTTTTTACGTTTTTTTAAAACTTTCTCAACAAGATAGACATTGAGAACTTTAGTTTTTTGTAATTCTTCCGAGTAGAAACCACCTTTGATTGGTGCACCTTCCAAATCTTCTAGTAAATATGTTAAGGGGTTTGTAACCTGTATTTTAATGATTTTAAAAAGCTCTGTAGACCAATTGGGTGTATAGCCTTTTTCAAAAACATGTTTTGCTTTACTGATCCGTACAACATCTCCAATTGATAATTTTCTACTTTGAGGAAAAATTTTCACAAAATTATATGATTTCTTTAAAATAGTTTTTTCATTTTTCTTATCGACATTAATCGGTTCAATTTTTATTTGTGAATGCTTTATTTTATTGTAATTATCAACGATTTTAGATAGTATATCAACCCAAGGATAGCTTCCATTCAAACTGAAATATTTAAAAAGTTTCTCTTTTAATGTTCGAATAACACGTTCAACTATTGCAGCTTTTTTGTAGCTATAAGTACTATAATGATTGATTTTGTATTTATCCATCAAATGTTTGAATTTACTATTGAAGAACTCTTTGTCTTGATCGGTTTGCAGATTTTTAGGATGACGCTTTTCTTTAAGGATTGATTCAAATTTATAATATAATATAATATAATATAATATAATATAATATAATATAATATAATATAATATAATATAATATAATATAATATAATATAATATAATATAATATAATATAATATAATATAATATAATATAATATAATATAATATAATATAATATAATATAATATAATATAATATAATATAATATAATATAATATAATATAATATAATATAATATAATATAATATAATATAATATAATATAATATAATATAATATATATTATTATTTTTATTTATATTTGAAACATTATGTTAAGAAACAATAACTTTAGTGTTAAGATGTACATAAATTTTTTTCTGAAATTGTAAAATAAAATATGTGAAATGTAAATATATAATACTAACCAACAAGTTTAGTTTCCAGATGGCGCCACTTTGTCGGTAAGGTAGGGAGCTATCGGTTCTGATCCATGCTAAGTTTAGTTTCCAGATGGCGCCACTATCGCGGTTGGAGCCAGGGTAGGCAACCCCCAAAAAAAATACTATTTAATTTAGCAGGTTGAGCGGATCTGTTTTTTTCATATAAAAATACTATTTAATATCTAAAATTTTAGCAAGTCGCGAATCTGTAATTAGCAGGCCCCCAGCATTAGGCTCTTTTCCTATATTTGACGGTAAAAAGAAAACGTATAATTTTAAAACTCTTGTTATTTTCCACTTACCATTCTATATTTTGATAATTAATCATATTTTAATTTAAAATTTCTACAAAAAAGTATAACAAATTTAGCATAACCTCACTTTTATCAATTTCTACTGTCATTTGTCATTTTGTTTTATCAACATTTTTGATTTATTTATTTATTATTAATTTTGATGTTGACAAATGTGGCACATAGTTTAAAGTCTAAATTTTTCTGCAAAACGTCACAAATAAAAATGTGGCAGTATCGACTTTATGAATATTTTATTAATTTAGATATTGATAGATTACTTGATGCACTTGCACTTTTCAAATGATTGCTAAAACCGCTAAAAGGCGCTAAATTTAATAAACTTACAAAAATTAATTATTCACAAGCTTGAAGCGTGAGAAAAAGACTTAAAACTTAGATTGTGTCTTATCTATTTGTTTATCGCTTCAACTTCTATTTTAAAAAATAAAAACAATAACATAGGTACCTATTATTGAAAAACTAATATTGTCAGAATCCGGCAAAACTGCTGTGCCTCGAGGACAGGAAGAGTTGAACATATTATTATTCACACAATTTTACCACTTGCCAAAAAGTTTAATAAATCTCGAGAGCTCTTTCGACCATCAAGTGATCACCATCACTCAAAATTTAAAAAAATATTTAAACTTAAATTATAAAAAATGGTGGTTGAAAGATCTGTTGGGATTTATCAAACAAACTTTTTGGCAAATAGTAAAAACTGTGTGAATAGTTTATTGTGCTAAAGATTCCAAAGCAATCAATTAATTATATATTATTTATGAATATAAACCGTTTTCTCAAACAAAAAAACGTAGAAATACTTGACGAGAATAAAAAATTGGGTTTAAATCTATTGAAAATTACAATATTTGTCACAATATTTAATTTTGACAATAGTATTAATAAAATAACAAATGTTTAATTTGAAATTAGTTTTGAAAGAAATTTATCTTCTTAAACATACATTTCTGTAAAAAAATATATTTCTATATATGATTTATGTAAAATATTTGATCAAAATGACGCATATTTTGCCAAAAATTTTGTTTTTTACAAAATGGTTTCGACACATTACATTATAAATCAAAATAAATAATTGAAACAGCAACAGTACTTCTTACAAAATGATTAGAAAGTTATTCCATCCTATTCAATGCCGTTGTTTATTGATGAAATTTGGTGAGCATTTTGTTTACTATTTTTTTTCTCTTTTCTCAGAATCAAATTTTTATGACTTTGTTATTTTTCAAGCAGGTCATGTGTGCTTTGCGCTAAGATTATTAACAATAAGATATCAGAATATTTTTCTAATACTTCAAAAGCATTGTAATTTATGCAATAGAATCAATTAGACAATAATTTTTGTAAAAAATAATATCAAATTATAGCAATTTTTGTAATTATTTAGTTTAATCTATCGAAAAATAGGGCAATTACATCATTATTGTTATTTTCTTTATTTTTAATTTGTGACGTATGTAGCCATATACCAATAATCTTGTCTTTGATAACTTTTAACCTATTATCGTTGTTTTTCTCAATTAATATTAGTTGCAATACAAGAACAAGCCTCATTGGGTGCTGACTTCTTGTAGTTTGGCTATTGTTCAGGTTGGGGGACGCGAAGATTCTAATGTCTATATTCGAATGAAGATTAAAGCTGCTTCTGCTATTGGAATTAAAGCCGAACATGTTCAATTGCCTAGAAGTATTACACAAATACAGGTAACTTTTCTTTGGCATTCTTATTCCTAAGGAATTCATCTATTTGTTAATTAAGCCGTGCATTTTCACATAATTTATGCTGCTGAAGATATAATAAAGTTTTTTTTAAATGTTTGCTATAGTCGCATTTTTTACAAAGTTAGGGATGAGCGGCAACGCTTTATAGGTATTTTTTTTTTGAGAAGACAGATTATTTTCAGAAGACAGAAGTCAGATTTTTATAGGGTTTAAACTTGTCTGATTTTGTCAAAAACTAAGAGATGTCTTTAATATCAGTCAATACTGAATAAATAAAACAAAGGTAAGGGAAAAAAATGTATTAAAAATAGATTGAAAATTTTGAACACTTTATTTATATTTTTGCACCAATCGAGTTTTTCACAGTGTCTAGGTCTATTTCTTCACATTTTTTACCAAAGCTTATTATTGCTTTAGGTCACACATTTTTATTTTACTTACTCTTATCAATCTTATCATTTCGAAACATATGTATTGTTTGTTATAGTACCGCTTGCAAAGGGCATAAGCCCACTCAATTTGCCATCTAATATTTTTTTTAGATTTGAAAGTGACAAGGTTCAGGAATTATTATCATTCTTTTTTTTTAATTTCAAATTATTAAATTATTAATTATTAAGCTCCCGTGTATATTCATTTATTATAGCAATCGGTTATAATGTGTATTTAATTGACTTTGATTTTTGACATTAACAACTGATTATAAAAAAATCGACTTTGGTACAATATATTATTAAATTAAACAAATGGCTTTTTTGCTCAATTTGTTTGAATTGGAGAGTACCTGACAGGGGAGAATGGCAAAAATGGCGCTCACGAACAATTTAGACCGCAAGACAAGTGTTTTTTTACCTAATTTATACTCGTGTGTTTTTTTGACTGAAGAAAATCGTCTTGAGTTTGAAAAACAAAAGTCTAGATGTGGTGAAATGAATATTGTTAGTAAGGGGTTCTTTGAGCTTTCTGGTGATCGTTGGACGACAGATCTAGAATTTTCTGTAGAAGAAAAATCAGATTCAAAATATATGTACACATAATGTTTTTTAATTAAAATGCGTCAAATACGCAATCAAAAAAAATGTTGAAAATTAATCTAGTTTTGGTATTATTTTCGAGATAAATTCATTGATTATTTTCTTAAATGTTGAAAATTAATCTAGTTTTGGTATTATTTTTGAGATAAATTTATTGATTATTTTCTTTGAATAAATTTTTCTATTGTGATTATCTGTTGTAAAAAACATTAATTATTCTAAACATTTTATATTTTAATAATCTTTCTTTTGACTGTTTTTTCACCTAACTCGTTTTTTAGTTGATTATTTTCTTTGAATAAATTTTTCTATTGTGATTATCTGTTGTAAAAAACATTAATTATTCTAAACATTTTATATTTTAATAATCTTTCTTTTGACTGTTTTTTCACCTAACTCGTTTTTTAGTTTTATTCCAGTTGACTGCGCCATGTTATATACGAAAAACTAGGGAGTGCATGTCAAAATAAAGAATCATTTGCCAAACTTTGACTCTTTTTATTGTAAATTAAATAACAGAAACATTTCAGAAAATGATTAAACTCTGGACTGCAATTTGGATGGTGACCAGGAGGAAGAGTTTCGACACATTACATTATAAATCAAAATAAATAATTGAAACAGCAACAGTACTTCTTACAAAATGATTAGGAAGTTATTCCATCCTATTCAATGCCGTTGTTTATTGATGAAATTTGGTGAGCATTTTGTTTACTATTTTTTATCTCTTTCCTCGGAATCAAATTTTTATGGTTTTGTTATTTTTCAAGCAGGTCATGTGTGCTTTGCGCTAAGATTATAAACAATAAGATATCAGAATATTTTTCTAATACTCCAAAAGCATTGTAATTTATGCAATAGAATCGATTAGACAATAATTTTTGTAAAAAATAATATCAAATTATAGCAATTTTTGTAATTATTTAGTTTAATCTATCGAAAAATAGGGCAATTACATCATTATTCATAAAGTTGCATTGTCAGCAGTCGATGATAAACGCTACATAATACAAGGTTCAAATAAAACATTAGCATGGGGGCATTATGATATCGAACGTCAAAAAAATTTTGACATGTTGTTTGAACTTTTGAAAAATATCTAATATTGTGAATAAATGAGTATTTTTATAGTATAGTATATAATGTTAGATTTTATCTAGAATATTTAGTTGGTACTTTCAAATATGTAATACTTATAACAATAATCAAAGCTATTGTATGAGAGAATATATATTTTTCTAATGAAATGTGAATTTAATAAAAAACTATAAAAACGATAAAGTGTTTTAATTATCAGAACTTTTTTCACATTGTTTTATCTCTACTTGCTTCCTGAAACTACATCCTTTTTCCTAAAAATAAAAAAATTTTAGAAGGATGCTGGTGGGGGCTGTCCGCTAATACCTGCTGGTGGGGGCTGGGGGCCTGCTGGTGGGGGGCTGTCTGCTAATACCTGCTGGTGGGGCTGGGGGCCTGCTAATTACAGATTCGCGACTTGTGACGTAACAAGACTTGGTTAGATCATTTTTTATCTTTAGGAAAACATTGATACTGCTCCATTCCTATTTAAATCTAATTCTATACTAAAATATTGAGCGATAGTGGCGCCAAAACTAAACTTAGCATGGATCAAGAATTTTCACAGATGGTGACGTCACAACTAAGCAGCTCTATACTTTTGGTTTTTAAACTTAAATATGTTGACAGTTTTTTAAAAGATTATAGGTGCTAGTTTGTCTAGATTAGCTTATTAAATATGTCTATAAACCATTTTGTGATTTTTCTTAAAGTAAATTATTACAGCTAATGACGTCACAACTAAGCAGCCATATTGCTAGTGACGTCACAACTAAGCAGCTCTATAGTTTTGGTGTTATAGATAACCGATAGTGGCCTACCTTACCGACATTAGCATGGATCAGAACCGATAGCTCCCTACCTTACCGACAAAGTGGCGCCATCTGGTAAACTTAGCATGGATCAGAACCGATAGCTCCCTACCTTACCGACAAAATGGCGCCATCTGGTAAACTTAGCATGGATCAGAACCGATAGCTCCCTATCTTACCGACCCAACCGCGATAGTGGCGCCATCTGGTAAACTTAGCATGGATCAGAACCGATAGCTCCCTACCTTACCGACAAAGTGGCGCGAGGTCCAAAGTCCAAGATCATATGACGTAAAAGTGGTGGGGGGGGGCAACTGCACCCTCATTCTCTATCTACTGAGGGGTATTGGTTTGGGTGGGTGAGAAGCCTCGACTTGATGAATTCGTTCCAATAATAGGACTCCTTCCATCAAGATTGAGTCTAAAGCCTGTTTGGATTCTGTTAGAGTTCGAACCAGGCGGGTAGGTTGATTTGTTGCTTTCGCTATAATGCGCCAAGATTTTTTAATATCTGGATTTGAGAATTTTTGCTGTTCTGCTAGAATTTCTCCATTAGATAGTGAGATATCGACAGATTTGATAACTGCCGAGAAGGTCGGGGTTTGTTTTGGGTGGATTTCCGTTACCGTGATTATACGGCTTTTTAGAATAACATTTAGGTGGTGGGCGAATTTTTTGTGTTCGAGAGGAGCTTGCGTAATAAGGAATACAGAGCAATTTGCGTTTAGAATTATTTGCTTTAGTTGTTTCACCTTAATTTCGGTAATTAGGGTGATATAGAGTGATTCTTGGGTTGTGGATGCGGGTAGGTTTTTTATTGAATATTTAAAGCACGGTGGTTGTGCTCTTGGGGTTATTTCAGTGGTTGATTTAATAGGAACGGTCTTACCGGGTCTCTGCTTGTTATTGGCGGCGGTGGTGATTTTGGGGATTGCTTCCGTTGGTGCGGTTTTGGATGCGTTTGGTGGGCTTTTAGGCCTATCCAATGCACTTGTGGAGATTGGTCTCCTGAGTTGCGGGGTAGGTGTTGGTGGTTTGGTGATTAAGCCATTGATATCGGGCAGGATTTTTTATTAATTAATTAATGGATTAATTTGCATTAATTAATTCCCTGGCCAATTATTTAAATTTAATTCTATTTCACTTCACTGGATTTTCTCGCTCGCGTCCTGGTTACTTCCCAGACTTAACGGCACTTTGTATATTATGTAAATGATTTTAAATATTATGTATTAATTAATTAATTATTGTAGACTCAGATTACATCGGCTTCTTCTTTGTTAAATCGCAATAATAATTGCGGTAGCCAATGTAATACTGAAGGCTTAATATGCACTCGAATTATTTAAATAAAACAAAAAATAATTAAATAATATAAACAATTATATTTAAAAACTGACCGCACACTTAATACACACTGAACGTCTCTTTTAAGAGCTAAAATGCTACTGGCCGTTTGTGGTAGTAGTAGTTCATTTATTCAAATAACTCTTAGATACATTTTGTTTTTTTTTAAAGAACACTTAAATATAGTTAACAATATAGTGTGCTGCTGTAGCGATAGCGCTATTTCAGCACAGTTGATTGACAATTCCTAATGTATAGTGACAAAAAAAAAATAAAAAAAATACTTAAACATGAATACATTTTGTGGTTTCAAAGGTCTAAAAAGAAAAAAGAAAAAAAGTTGTTGCAAATGTTGGTGTCAGTTGTTTGGATTGGGTTGGAAGGTCGGTTGACCGGGGTACCTGAGGATGAGAGGGGTGTTTTCGATTAGATCGATATACTCCTCTAGAAGGAATTCGAAAGCTGTGGAGAGAATTGCAGTGGGAACATGTTTGCGCTTTCTTTTGGGATGGGGGGTTACTGAATAATTTCTTTCAGGGTACCTGTAGGTGGTTTGAGGGGTTTGTTTAGCTAAAGGATTGTTGTTATTGTTTAGTGTTCTAAGGGTATATTTTTGGGTTAATTGTGTTATTTGGTCGGTGATTGGGGTGATTTTTGTTAGAGAATAGATTTCGTTAGAGGGGTGTTTATAGTGAAGGTGGTGTGTTATTCTAAGAATTCTACGTTCACATGCTGTTAGTCGTGTTAATTCTTTGTTAGTTAGAGTTGTATAAATACACGCTCTATAGTCTACAATGGGTCTAATGAAGGTTTTATAGGTGTGGAGAAGAGTTTTGGGATAGCAGTCCTGAAAGTATCCAGCAACACGTTTTAGGAGGTTTGTCCTGTTTCTCACTTCTTTAAGAGTGAGTTCCAGGTTAGAGAATAGGGAGTTATGTTTGTTGAAGGTTATGCCGAGATAGGTGACTGTCTCGGCATTTGGAATGATTGTGTTGTTAATTTGAAGGTTTATGTTAGCTTTTTTGAGGGATACGGCATTTGGATGGGTTATTTTGAGGAATTGGGATTTGTTGGGGTGGATAACAAACACATTTTTATCCTGCAAATAATATAGGTTCTAAAGATATACACTTTAAATAAATAAAGAAAAAGTCGAACTTTTTCAGACCACAAGACAATAACATGACAGGAATGACAGTACAAACCAAACTTTAGACCTGACAAATCACATCGGTTCTAGATGTATACATTTTCAAAAAACACAAAAAATGAAATTTATATTTTTAGCTGCCTCAAAACATTCCTCACTGACTGAATAAATAACAAAAATTCATATTTATTCCATCTGGGATTTTTGGACTCCTTTACATCAGATAATAGAACAGCAAGCAAATTTTGACGTTCCAAATCATTTCTGCAGTCAGGACCACATGAAGGTTGCATTATTTGGTCATATCTAGCACGACGTTCGTGATCTCTCGTTACATTTCCGAAAGACTTTTAAATTTTATCGAACTTATTCGACACACTTGAAAACATATTAACCAATTTTTCAAAATCAGCAAGAAGTTCCTTGCTCAAAGTTTTTAAAGTTGAATAATCTTCCTTTGTTTTATCATTTTCTCGATTTCTTGCTTTTGTAGCTGCCTTTGCTATACCATCGTTAACAGTAATAGGATTATGATCAGATGTTGTTAACAATTGTGTCGCGCGATATTGAGCGATCATCAGTTTTAGTCGACCGTTTTCAGCATCCAACGAATAATTAGAAGATTCAAATGTAAGCCAGTCATCTGCAAAAAAATCCGATGCTTTCACTTCTGCAGGTGTTATGGTGAATATGGACTATTCAACAAAAATGACTTCAGCTTTATCGCTGTAGAATTTGTACTTGGATCCAATGTATTATCAGGTGACATTTCAGTATTGGCAACGATATCAATATTTGGTGGAACATATTGAGAAATGACATCTGAAGAAGCAGCAGTTGAGGCTTCAGTATCGTAAATAATAGAAGAAGCGCTGTTTCTTTCCGAAGAAAAAAAAGGCGACTCAAAGATCATATTGCCAGATGCAGTATATTCGGAAATACTATCACATGTCAAAGAGTCAGCTAAATTAGCAAAATCACAAACAATAGAACGATTGGTAGTTAAATTGGTCTTATTAGATGAAGTCTCAGTTTTCGCAGCCTCAGATGTTACAGTCTCTACACGATTTTCAGCGTCACCAATTATGTCACTGGTATTCATATAAGTCCGATCTAAAACAACAGAGTTGACATCATCAAGCTGAATATCTTCTCTAAGTGATGTATCTTCAGAGTCGAAAAACATAGTTTGGCTGCTGAGTGTTTCCGTGCAAGGTTTTCCAGCATCGACCACCATAATCTCATTTTCACGCCTTTCATATGTAGAATCAATTTTGTCAACATCCGATGCAACATCTTCTGTTTGAATAAGCGGAGTAGCTTCCATAGAGACAACACCTACAGCTGTAGAACATAAATTCAACTCTTGAGCGATGGAAGCTCTAGAGAGACTGGGATTTAAATCATTTGATATCGCATCATCTGATTCAATAAGAATATTAGATGTATTCAACAAAGAGGAAAATTCTAAAGTTAAATAATGAGAAGCCGTACAGCCATCACGAGAATCATCTTCAAAACGTGGAGCTAAATTTTGAACATCACAAGTGCTATTTGTTTCTTACGTAGATAATGTAGAGCTGCGATTTACATCATTAGGTGCAACATCATCCCTGTAAAAAACATCTGTAGAAGCAGAATGGGGTTCAATAAGATCATCCAGTAAAATATCTTCAAATTGACTCCCTGAATCGTCAACTTTAGAGATCGTAGTTTCATTGCTAGTTATGTTTTGAGTATCATGTGAAGAATCAATACTGGAATCTGCTGAAACATTTTCTGCATGAATCAACGCAGTACACGTAAGAGTTGTCTTTTCAAAGTCTTTAACAATAGTTTCCTGTGAAAAAGATAGCAAGTCTGCATGCGGATATTGTACATCAGTCTCCACAACAGTAGCCTCTATGAAAATAGAAGATGATTTCAACTTTTCATTTTTAGAAACTAAAGAATAAGTGCTATTTGTCTCTTGATCAACATCATTAGATGCAACATCATCCCTGTAAATAACATCTGGCGAAACAGAATAGGATTCATTTATTGATTGCTAGTTATGTTTTGGGTATCATGTGTAGAGTCAATACCGTTGTCGTGCAGTAAAACATGTTCTTCATGAATTATATCTCGAGAAACGGCAGCTGGTTCCAGAAAAGCAGCGCTCAAGTTCTGAGTATGACATAATTCGGTAGAAGTGGTAGCTACGTTTCCAGAGTCAATATCAATTTTTTGCGTTGGAAATAGCAAATAGTCATTTACATCATCTTCAGTAGGTTCCTCAACAATAACATCTACAAAATTATGAGTATATAATATCATCATCAGTTGTGTGGCTGATATTCATTTCTACTGGACATGACGTTACGTGTTAATTTAGAGAGACAATCGCGATTCATAAATAATTAAAAAATGTTCGAATTTTAATTAATCTAGCTATTTAGCTATTTGATAACACCATCTTGGTCAGTGATGGGCCTGTATCTTTTCCTCGTTCTTGTATTGTGAGCCGGCGGCTTAGAAGACGGGGGTGGCTTATTAGCCATTTCTTTTGAGAATGGTTTTTTCTTATTTGCTTGTTTCTAAATTTAATTTCTTTGTTTTAGAAACGGATCGATAACTCGATCAGTAACAAAAGTTACTAGTAAATTTAAAACTGTTTTAACACTTTAAACACAATAATTCTTTTTTATTATTTTCTTGTTGCCGGCGATCTATGAGTGGTCTCCCAAGCACAGGTCTAACACAACTCGATTTTGATGACTGTGTACAGCCAGCCGTCTTCTTTTTATCTTATTGTTGCGGAAGCTGCCTGGCGCTGTTGCTTCAATGAGCGCGGTTTGGCTGGTGGGTGCTGGAGCCTAAGACTTGTTGTTATGTTCTATAAAACAGCTGCGCGCTTTCGCTTCTGACTTGTTTTTGTGAGTTTGATCCCGTATACGTTGTATACAAGGTATACAAAATTTGAAGTACACTTTACGACTCCCGCATTACAATCAAATATTTGCAAAATATTTGCGCCAGCATCAATTTGCATTTTCAAATATTCTATAATAATATTAGTCAGCAGATTTAATTGCTTATGATTTAGCCATTTTTTGGCCTGACTACATGTTTTTGTGCTCCGTCCTCCTTCAATCATGTAGGCCATTAACGTCCACTAAAACAAAATAATTTTTAATAATATTTTTTTTTTGTTAGAGGGGTGGAAAATCTTCAAAAAGACACCGGTCGATGTTATTGGCCGGTAGTGTGGGATTCTTACCCACTAAAAAACACCTCTGCCCTATCTGACATTACAGTGGGTCGAGGCCTAGCCTCATATCACCCAGAATGACTTGCGATACATCGAGGGATGTATCGGCTTATGTTCAAGACATCGAATAAAGCAGTAAGTGCTAATATGATGCCTCCGGTTTTAGTTTAGGGGCTTTATCTGTCTTACTGCCCGGAGCTAGGGATTTGCAAACTTTTGTTATAGGTACAACTGGAATGTTTATCTCTATATCCTGAAACTCTAAAAAAAGTTTTAAGAATGCATATAGTATGCGAAGCTTAAGCGAAAATTATTGAAGACTCTTACCTTTAATGTCCTGGCTGGTCTTGTTACCATCAATGTTCCTCTCTAGGTTGTCGGTCCCCAGTCGACTTTTATGAGGAGTCCTGTTTTGGGCCTCTTGAAACAGCGGGTGGTGATTCCCTCATCGTAGTCCAGTGCAGTTTCCAGCAATGAGTTTGGATGCTCCTTAGCCTTCTGATAGTAGGAGGTGAGGAGATCCTTGATGAATTTTCTCAACGATGGAATTCCTGACTCAGAGTGAAGCTGATCGTTTCGGATGAACCAGAGGGCGTCAAAGGTCCTTCTAATGGCTCGACTTTGGACGACCTGAAATTTCTTTATTTGAGTTTTCGATACTGTAGCCCATGCCGGGATGGCATAGGCGAGTATCGGTTGGATGTACATCTTGTAGAGAAGACATTTGTTCCTTATGCTTAATTTGCTTTTTCGGCAAATTAGCGGGAACAGACATGTAATTGCTCTTTTTGCTTTCGAAACTGCATAGTTCACGTGAGGGATGAACGAAAGTCTGGAATCAAAAATTACACCAAGATAAGTTACCTTTTTTTGCCATTGGATGTTCTCCCCAAACATCTGGATGTTGCCTGAGGGTTTCTTATATCTGCGAGTCACAAAAATTGCAGAGCTTTTATCAGGGTTGACTTTGATAAGCCACTTGGAAAACCATTCCTCTATGGCTGTTGCTGTTTCCTGAAGGTACCTGCTCAAGAAAACGGGACTTTTGGAGCGGGCAAGGAAAGCCGTATCGTCCGCATATACGGCGATTTGGGAGCGAGAAACTTTGGGTAAATCTCTGGTGAAAAGAGAATAAAAATTTGGAGAGAGAACTGAGCCTTTGGGAACACCGGTTTTTAAAAAGCGCTCTGTGAAAAGGGTGTTTTGGATTCTTGCTTGGAATTTGCGATTTACCAGAAAGGATTGAATTGTTCTCACTAGCGTGCGAGATAAGCCAGCACGAAGTAACTTATAAATAAGTTCATCATGCCAGACAGTATCAAAAGTCTTGGAGACATCAAGAAAGACTGCACCACCAAAGTTTTTGAAGTTGAGGCCAGCTGAGAAGTATTCAGTGACTCGAACGACTTGGTCTGTGGTTAAGTGATTGGGACGAAAACCAAACTGCTCATCAGGCAGTAGAATGAGGTCTGAAACATTTTGAGCCAGGCGGCTGCGAATTACCCTTTCTGCAATTTTTCCAATTGCGGATAAAAGACTGATTGGTCGATAGTTCTGCGGGAGTTTGGGAGATTTTTCTGGCTTTTGGAAGAGAATGACGTTTGCAGATTTCCATCGACTTGGGAAGATTTGGAAAGTGAACATGGCATTGATGATGTTGGCAATGTAAACAATTGCTTTGTTTGGAAGATTTTTCAAAGCCTTATTAGATACATTGTCTAGACCTGGTCCCTTTCGATTTTTTAGTTTTCGAATGAGGTCTCGAATTTCTGATGGAGAAGTTGGCTCGATGAAAGCCGTTTCTTCAACATCTTCGAGGATGTTTTGAACGAAATCTTCCATCTCTTGGATAAAGTCAGGGTCAGCACGACCCAAAGAGGTACTGCAATGCAATAACAGATTGTCCGCGAAAGCCTAAGCCTTTTCTTCATCCGTGTAGGCAACGCCCTGCACTCCTTCAATCGGATACAAGGCTTTTCTCAGAGCTTTCAAACTTTTGACCATCTTCCAGACAGAGTGATCAGCCACAGATAAGTTCTTTATCTTCTCGTCCCATCTCTGGAAACGAAAATCGATTAGAGCATATCCCACCTCTGATGTTAACCGATTGTACTTGGTCTTGTCAGATCGAAGACCAGAACGTTGCGCTCGGCGCCCTCTCCAGTTCTTTTCTCTAATTAATTCCAAGATCCAATCCGGTAACTTCGGATGTGGTCTTTTAGGTTCTGAAAAGAACCTAGTTGAGGAAGTGACTGCAGTGCTGATTTTCTCTTCCAACTCTAAAACTGCTTCTTCTAATCGATCTTTTGAGTCGATTGATGGAATTGGGCCCAGATCTTCTTAAATAATATTTACAAATTCTGTTTATTTTCATATTAAAAAAATTAAAGGAAATTATCGACTATGGCATTATATTTCTGTATTATTTTTTTACAAAGGGAAAAGAAATACTGACTGATCTCATATTCAAATAATTTAAAAAACTCTCTCTAAAACATTTTAGACTTACTGGAGCTGCACTAAAGCCAAACAGAGGCAAATTCGGAAGCTGGTGCAAAAACAGTTTTCTAAGTTTAAACATCGATAAATGCTCTTTTATGTTACATTGCAACCAAGGTCGGTCATGATTAAGATCTACTCATATGTTATAACTTCCTATTTTGCGACATATGAGAGAAACAGTAATGTAAGAATTTTAAAACCAAGGGTTTTAAACTTCTTATTTTTTGCTAATTTTTTTTTGCTTTAATCATTGATACTCTGTTATCAGTAAAAGTTTAACAATTGGCAGTTTACTGACAGTTTATTATGGTAAAAGTAGCCTATCCAATGACGGTCTAAACACAGCTGACGTTTTCTGTTAGCAGGTGAACAATTATAGATATCGTTTGATCAGTTTGTACTCGAGTTATTTATTTATTTTTCTCATCACCAATTATTATGTTTGCTGGTAAAAAAATATGATATAGTATGACTAATTGATTAGCATTTCCGAAATACTAAAGCTACCCATTAAAAGCAGATGCTTCAAATGTGAAAGCATTGATGATTCAACGTTTGTCTTCGAAGGCTGTTTGAAAACAGTATTGGTAGCAGGATCTACTTGTGCGTTACTTATATTTATGCGATTTTCCATGTTTTCGTCAAGCTTGCAATTGTCAAAAGCATCGGGAATTGCCGCAACTACTACAGAAGATGTAGATGCCTTTGATGCTTCACAATGTGTTTCACAAGATTCCTCACTTATATCGAGATTTTTCACATCCTCGTCAATTTCACAATTGGTAGAATCAACCGCCATTGGTAACCTTATGTTAATAATATTTTGCAAAGCTATGCGCATTTGTTTTATTGATGGAGTCGGATTATAACCCCCCCTGGACCTTCTTACAGAAAAGCAGTTTTCAAGGCAATCTTGGTTAAGAAAATTTGTAAGAAGAAATTTACAATTGTCTTTTTGCAAATCTTCCCACAACATTAATATTGAATTAATTGTCCATTGAAAACCGTTTATACAGTGAATGTTATTAGCAAGTTTATCGTTCCTATAACTTTAAAAGACTTAAAAAATTGGAGTGCACTTGTAAGAACTTTCAGGGGTTTTTCATTGCACACTGATATGGCACTTCTTATAGGGTTGGCATCATTCACTACTCTACTGTTCAATGCATCAAAAATGTCATTTATGCTCTTTAAAAAGTTTGCAGTATCAAGTGCAGTTGAACTTGTTAATTCACCTGTTGCTTGGGCCGTTAAAATTGCAGCTGCAACAGATTTAGAAAAAATCTGTGCGGCATATTTAACTCGCATTTTTTGAAATGTTGTTGGATTCAGATGAACTGCTGTTATTTTGATCATAGATCGTGCAACTTTACTTTTATTATGAATGCGATGTGTCGATAATATCATTCCAACGCACAAGTTGATCCGCAATGTAAAACATTAGTTTTTCGTTAGAAAAATTATTTCTTGAACTTTTTAACATGTGCGGTCCATCAAAACTTGTATAAATCTTTTTTCCTGCAATTGTTAAAACTGGATTTTTTTTTTAACCCCTAATAATTTATATGCACTACGATTATTTGAACCCTGATCGCATACAAGAAATTTTGGAAGAAATGTTAACTTTTTCAAGTGCTCCAAAACATATTCAATAGTTTTCTTTAACATGGGAGCTTTCATCGGTCCACAAGATGTAAGATAACATACGGGCATTTTCCAATTCGAAAACATGCCTTGTATCATAAAAACGAGTGCTGAATTAGCTGCTTTGTCAGTTCGCCCAAATAAAGCGTAATCTTCAAAACCTTCAATAATGTCTTCTGTTTTGTTGAAATCTAACTTTCTTTTCAAACAAATCTCATCAAACGTTACAACACAGGTTTTTTCAAATGTGGTCATTGTTTTTGCTTTACAAAATAGTTTTTGAGTTAATGTCGTTTCCATTCCAGCTCTGAATTGTATTACTTGTAACCATGATTGTATAGTTCGTGCTGAGGGAAGAACAAATTTATGTTTTTGTCGCATAAATCTATAATTACTAGGCGACTTATAAAATAAAGACAATGCCATTTGTTTTTCATTAGTTGTCCAAATGGTTTGAGATTTATGATAGAGTTGCATATTTGTAAAAGTCGAAATCGATTTGTTTTTGTGTCGTAGCAATAATTGTTGATGTGCCGAATGCTTCCGGAATCCAAATGCTTGGCGTTTTAGTCTTCTTAATATCTTCTTATTGAATGAATATTCTTTGCTATTAATTTTTTACGGAGACGTTGCGCTTGCAATTGCAATTTCTTGCATTTGTCTTTTAACATTAGTTCACAGTTTGTAGGCAATTCTATAATTATTGTGCTGCTTACAGTAGAGTTTAGAGAATCCGTTTCACTATCCGTACGTGGTCGTTTTTCCGGACTGTCAAATGTACCAGCAACACTGCTTCGCTTTCCTGCATACGTTTTCTGAATACCAGATGTAGAAGGTACTGGATCATCGGTAAGGCTTTGATACGTTTTTTTTGCCGGAGACGTTGTAACGACATAAGTAAAATCGTTTTCCATTTTTTCTGTTAAGAAGTGTTGAATTTAAAAGTAGAAATAATTTTAAATTTCTAGGTTTCCACAAATGACTACTGTCAACTTTTAAAATTATTAAAGTAAATCATTTATGGAAATATTTGTAGTTAGATATTCTGAATAAAATGCATAGAAAGCTTTTGTTTAAATATTCTAAAAGTTGTGCACAGAATACTTTTTACTTTTTAAAGTAAAAATGTAATATTGAAATAAAATATTACAAGAGTATAAATAGTTATAGGTGAAATTTTATTAAAATTCAATTAAAATATACAGATTTTTATTTAGCCTGTATAAAATCGAACATTTCATATGTAACCTATTTTTTTATATCCACTTCCAAATTAGCTTTCAACAACAATAAACATACAACTCTATCTGCTCGATATGAACACATCAAGTACGAGATTGCTATAATACCTCGGTAGACAGTGAGAAATCTCGGTGTCTAAATTGATACCGTGCATCAACGCCATCTCTATGTCGATGTCATTTTCTATTACCTTCAAACATACAGAGGCTGCGTCTCTTGATATATTCCTTTACTCAATGGTATTAGGTTATAACGTCACTATTATCAGAAGTGATAGGGGTACTTTCACAGACTTAAAAACACAACTAACCTTTGCATTTGTTTTCTGACATTTTTTTGGGGACTCACCAATCTAATGGCTTTAAAGGGATACAATTGTATGGAACTCCAAAACAAAAAGTATAATATTTCTTCGGGTTCAGATGCAATTTCTATAAGGAGTCGTGTCATATTATCGGCGATGGGCAACATTATATTCTTAACGGCTCAAAAATTTGGATTCGTAACAGTGGAGTTGCTGGGATTATGATAGTATGTGCTCAAACGCCAGGCAAAGATTTTGAAACTGGTAACACCGTTGACAAAATCACGGCGTTCATTGTAGAGTGATCTTTTGGCGAAGTACGTGATGGTTTACTGGAGAAGAAAATTCATATTGAAGCGTCTAATACAGTCAAAATTTGGTTTGAAAACGTCAAATTTCTTATTGACAACGTATTAGGAGGAGTTGGAAATGGTTTCAACGTTGCTATGACTATTTTGAATAATGAACGTTTTGGAATGGCTGCAATCTGTACTAGCACAGATGCCTTAGAATCCTATATCAAAAGTGTAGGCACCATCAATAAACATTTGTTGATACATATTAACATGTGAGATCATATTTCGCACTTTGAAACTGCATTTGGGAACAATTAATGAAAAAGGCAACACTAAAATAAACTTAAAAAACAATAAAAAATTGAACACACAAATAGAGGTAGTTTACGAATATGAATCAATCAACTTGTCCATTTCTATTCAGAACTGCTTGAATTTAGGCCGTACAACTTTTTTCAAGATATGATTTTTTTTTAAAAGACGAATTGGGCATTATTTATTTCTTTCGACCAATCTCACTCTCATTAGTTGAAATGTTAGATCGACCGTTATTGACTACCTGATATTCTGTATAGCTTCCATCAAGATTTCTACAAACTTATTAATTATTTTCCAAATTGGGCGTAAGTTGCTACAGTCAATTTTTCAATTTTGGCAGAATGAAACAAACTGCGTAATTTTCTATCAAATACTTTTTTTATTTAATCACATGTTTTTGGTTGGGTTATTGACTACCTGATACTCTGTATAGCTTCCAGCATAATTTCTACAAATTGTTTTAATTATTTTTCAAATCGAGCATGACTTGCTACAGCATGCTTTAAATGCTTTGCTATCCGATTGAACAAGAATGCATTCATTTACGTTAGATATTGACTTGAAAAGTTTCAAGTCATCGGAAAATAGTAGAAATTTACAATGTTTTAGGTTTTGCTTTATGTCGTTGATATAAAGTGAAAACAACAGGGGTCCTATATGGGAGCCTTGGGGTACTCCAGAATAAGCTGTAATAGCGGTTGTTGATAAGCAACTATTGTTGCTCACAGATTGAGTACGATCTAATAAAAACGATTGTAGCCACAATAGAAGAGGATTTCTTATTTTTTTTTGGTTCTAATTTGTTAGAAATTATATCAATATTAATGCGATGAAAAACTTTAGAAATGTCGGTGTAGATGCAGTCAACTTTGTTTTCATTTGAAAACTCAGATGCTACAAAATTAGTGAGGCTTAACAAGTTAGTTGTCGTAGAGTGACCTTTCATGAAACCGTGTTGTTCTTCTTTAATTAATTTTTTCATTAAAGACGACAATTTATATCTTCTAATTGAATCAAGTATTTTAGCTATACCTGCGTTTTGAGTAACAGGTCTATAATTTGTCACTTTTGAACGATCTCCGTTTTTATGAATAAAATTAATAAAGATTGTTTTCCAAACTTGAGGCACAATGGACTAAAGATTTGTTAAAAAGAATTTAAAGAGGGTCGCTTAAGCTTAAAGCACAGTTTTCCAAGAATATTTGTGGAATTCCATCTGGACTAATAGACTCATAATATCAATGAATTCTGTTTCTCCTGTATGGCGATTTTATTAAGATTGAAATCCTTTACGTCTAATAAACAATCTGTTGAAAAATTTATTCTTTTATCAGCTTTGGCATTTTTTGATACATAAACACTTTGGAAATAATTTGCAAACAAATTAGCTATTGTTTGACGATTATCTGCTTCAATATCGTTATGAGACATTTTTAAAGAAAATCTTTTTTGCATAATGTTTTCAAGCTTTTAAATTTTTCATATATTATTTCAGACTTTGATAATTGAATAGCTGAATGGCTGAATAAACCATTTTTTTTTTCAAAAATTATGTTTCTAGTTTTTTTAACTAACCACTGAGGAAAGTGTGCAAATTTCTTAAAGGATTTCATTTCAAAGGATTACAAAGTTTGTAATTATTTTATTGATTATATATTAAGATTTGCCACTTATATCGCACTTATTGCATTTTTATGATTCTTTTTGGCGAACACTACGTAAATAGACCAGGGTAGAAACCTTTAAAAATAATAAAAAGTGAAAAAAAATAATAGTAGAATGAAACCCATTAGAAAAGAAAGAAAATATTATAACAATTAAAGGAAAAATAATTTACGGGCGATCTGAGGTCGGGAAGGGGATGGGGGTGAGTTTTTAAGGGTAAAAAACGGATTTTCTTGATTTCCCGCAAAACTAAAAGTCCTATCAAAAAAAGTCAAATAAAAAAGTTGTAGGTAATAAAAAGATCTAAAACTTTTATATTTACACTTTTTTTACATAACTTTAAAATTTATGTGAAAAACGCAAAAAACCAAGTTTTTGGTTTTTTATTTTTATCTTTGACAAAAAAAATTTTTTTTTTAGCAACATCTGGTGAAAGCGTACTTTTTTATGTCCCAAATACGCTGTAATTTATTTGATTAAAAATATTTATTTTTTTACCTTATTTTGAATTAATATCGAAAAAACACCCTAATTTTCAATCGAAAATTCACCCGTCAAAATATCAGCTTTTTTCAAAAACTTGATATGGTTTCTGTTCGTTGAAATCTCTACTTTCCGATGGTAAAAAAAAATATATGTTTCTACAGTAAATCTTCTCAGAAAATGCAAAAATTCAAAAAAAAGTTGAATTCGAAATTTTTTTTTAGTTAGTGAAATAAATATTTTCAATCAAATAAATTACAGCGTATTTGGGACATAAAAAAGTACGCTTTCACCAAATGTTGCTAAAAAAAAAATTTTTTTTGTTAAAGATAAAAATAAAAAACCAAAAACTTGGTTTTTTGCGTTTTTCACATAAATTTTAAAATTATGTAAAAAAAGTGTAAATACAAAAGTTTTAGATCTTTTTATTACCTACAACTTTTCCATTTGACTTTTTTTGATAGGACTTTTAGTTTTGCCGGAAATCAAGAAAAACCGTTTTTTACCCTTAAAAACTTACCCCCATCCCCTTCCCGACCTCAGATCGCCCGTAAATTATTTTTCCTTTAATTGTTATAATATTTTCTTTTTTTTCTAATAGGTTTCATTCTACTATTATTTTTTTTCACTTTTTATTATTTTTAAAGGTTTCTACCCTGGTCTATAAGTGTAGATTGTAGATTGAGAAGGGGTCGTTTGGCGCTTTCCACCTTACAGAACTGCGACCAATTTGATCTATTGTTCTTGAACCCTACGCTCATTGTTTCCCCAGGAATTCTAGGCTTTTTGTAAAGCCGAGTATATTCCTAAGTGGCTTGTTTTTGACTTCGACAGGCGTTAGTCTCGCACTGTCTAAGTAGGTCAGCCTTTGGGACGCTAGCGCACCGCAATTACAGAGTATGTGCTCAGCGGTTTCACTTTCCGATTCACATAGTCTTCAGTTCTCATTGTCCACCAGACCCAGCTTTTTAAGGTGATACCTTACTGAGCAGTGTCCAGTGAACAGGCCTGCAATGATTCTTATATCATTCTTCGATAGAAGAAGAAGCTTTTTTGCATTCTCTGGCGAATATTCGATGAATTTCTTCGCCTGTCTTTGCCCAGGAGTATTCTTCCAGTGGCGCATTTTAGTTGCCAATTCCCACCTAAGGATCTCCGTCCGTTCATGCGATTTCGTTAGTCCACAGAACGGTTCGGGGCCTATTGGAGGAGCTTTCGAACCTGCTTTCGCTAATTTATCGGCAATTTCGTTTCCTTCAATTCCTTCATGACTTGGTACCCAAATGAGGGCAATCTTGTTGCCCATTGCCAAGTTTTTGAGGAACTGTCTGCATTCCCAGGCCATTCGAGACTTAGTGTTGTTTGCACTGACAGCTCTTATGGCCGCTTGACTGTCAGACAGAATGCAGATCTTTTTGCCTTTAATACGCCTTCGCAGACATTCTTGGGCAGTTAGATCTATAGCAAGTGTTTTAGCTTGCATAATTGAGGGTGTGCTACCTAGGGCTATTGTTGCTCGGTATTTTGGACCATAGATTCCTATACCTGTCCCTTTAGTTGTTTTTGATCCATCTGTGTACCAGAAAGAGGAGTTCACGCCAATTTGTGCGATTCGACTTCGAGCCGCATGACGGTCAGTAATGACTGTTTCAAACGGGGTTTCGAAGTCATGCATTATTGACATGACGTCCCTTGGTTGTTCAAGAAAACCCGGCTGCAGAAGGTCAAGTATCTTGAGGTGACCTGTTCGGTCTCCTAATTTGAATTTCTTTGTTTGGGCCAGCCTCAGAGATGCTTGCAAACTCTCCCTTTGCACCTGTAGGTGAAGGGGCGTTAAGTTCAGCAGCACCTCTAGAGCGGTAGTAGGAGCCGTGCACATGACTCCTGTAATGCTCAGGCACGCAAGCCGCTGCAATTTCTGCAGCTTGCTTTGTGTCGTTGTTTCTCTGGTTTTCGTCCACCATACAAGAGATGCGTATGTGACGATGGGTCTTATTACCGTAATGTACAACCAGTGTATCATTTTTGGCTTTAGACCCCATGTCTTGCCAAAGAGCTTTCGACATGCCCAAAAGCAGCCCGTTGCTTTGGTAAGAGTCTTGTCGACGTGGGTGTTCCATTTAAGTTTACTATCTAGGGTTACTCCTAGATATTTCACTTCGTTGGAAAATTGAATCGATAATCCTTCCAGTTGCGGAGCTTTAAGGTTTAGCTTCTTGCGTCTGGTAAATGGGACTATGGTGGTCTTTTTAGGGTTAACACAAAGTTCCTCCTTATCACACCATCTTTTGATTGTGTTCAGGGCGTTCTGCATTAGGCTGGAAATGACACCTTCATGCTTGCCTCTGACTAGAATTGTGAGATCATCTGCATACCCTAGTACGCAGTGACCCCTTTGCGTTAACTCACAGAGTAGATCATTCACCACTATTGACCACAGCAAGGGCGATAAAACTCCACCTTGTGGACAACCTTTAACCGTGATCAGCGAAGTGTTTTCTTCTCCCAATGAGGCCGTTATTATGCAGCTTACAAGCATTGATTCAACCTAGCTTGTTACAGCTGGTTCAATGCCGTGTTTTTCTGCTGCCAGCTTTTTAGATCTAAAGGAGGTGTTATCGAATGCACCCTCTATATCTATGAATATGCCAGCAACTATTTCTTTTGCCTCGATAGTTTTTTCCACTTCTCTAACAATATAGTGAAGCGCGTCTATCGTGGATTTGCCGGGTTGGTAGGCAAACTGTTTGGAGTGTAACTGTGCTCCGTTGTGGAGCACGTTCCTTATGTGGTTATCCACAATTTTCTCCATTGCTTTGAGGAGAAAGGAGGATAAGCTGATTGGGCGATATGATTTGGCCTCGTCCGGAGGCCGTCTGCCCGTCTTTGGTATAAAAACTACCTTTACCTTCCTCCAGGACTGGGGAATATACACTAATGCAAAACTTGCCTTAAAAATGCTAGTAAGGCAAGGGGCAATGACGTTCAGCCCTTTTTGCAGTAAGGCTGGAAATATTCCATCGCCTCCGGGCGATTTGTAGGGCTTGAAGCTGTTTATAGCCCATTTTACCTTTTCAAGGGAAAAGATTTTCCCTGCCAGACGTCTGCTGTCTCTATTTGAGTGTTGGTGTACAACACTCGCGAGAGCGGGGCTTGTCTGACTAATGTTGCGTGTCTCTATGGAACCCGGAAAGTGGGTCGACATCAACACCTGTAGACTTTCTCGGGTATCCTTGGCGAATTCACCATTAGGCTTCTTAATAAGCCCTATTGTAATTGAGTGGTCCTTAGACAGCACCTTTTGAAAACGCACCGCTGGGGCGAGCTCGTCGATCCCCTCGCAAAAGCGCTTCCAGGACTGCCTTTTGGACCTCCTCAATTCTTTGTTGTATCGTGTTAGGGCTTGTTTGTAGTCCTCCCAGAGTCCTAATCTTTTGGCCCTATTGAACGCTTTTCTAGCTTCGATCTTAAGCTTGGCTAGTTCGGCGTTCCACCACGGTACGTCCCTAGAAACAGTACGCTTCCTTAGAGGGCAGCTGGTTTCGTATGAGGCTATTATTTGTTGCCTCATATGTTCAGAGGCAGCTTCTAACTCCTCTACCGTGGATATTCCGTAGTGAAGGCCTTCGAATTCAGTTCGCAGTGTCTCTGTGAAGAGGCACCAATCCGTTTTCTTTGGCACTCTACACTGCACTTTCACCACTTTGGTTGTTTCCAGTTCAAACGCAATGGTCGCGTGATCCGAAAACGATGGTTCATCCATCACTTGCCAGTTTTTGACAAATTGCGTCATAAACGGACTTGCCAGCGTCAGGTCTAAAACCTCTTGGCGAATTGCGTTCATAAAGGTTGGTTTGTTGCCGCGATTAATAATGTCTACATTGTTAGCACAAATAAAATCTAGCAAATCCTTACCTCTTTGATTATTGTCTGAGCTGCCCCATACTTCATGGTGCGCGTTGGCATCACAGCCCAGAATAAGTTGTTTGTTCCCTTTCCGGCACCATTCAGTGAGGCGTTGTACTTCCTCTGGTGGTGCACTGGTCCCATCACCGGGAAAGTAGGCCGAGGCTATAACTACACTCCTCTTGCCTGTCCCAATCGGCAGCTCGACTATAGCCGCCGTTAGGTCTCCCGTGATAAACTCTGGAATTGAGACAAAATTTATATCTTTTCTGAGCAATAATGCTGCTCTTGGTCTTACATGACTGAAGTCAGCTAGAAGGCTATGTGTCCCTCTTGGGAGTCCTTTGATTGCGCCGTTGTTCAGCCAGGGCTCTTGGATTAGCCCTATGCCCACTTGTTCTTTGACAAACCTCCAGAATAAGGCACTAGAAGCTGCCTTTGAGTGCTGGAGGTTTATCTGTATACATTTGAGACCTAGGCCGTTTGGGCTATAGTCTCACCCTTTTTGGGGTCGGTTTCTTGACGGGGCTTTGAGGCTTTTTGTTTACCTTTTGACCCTGCCTTGGCCATTGGCTTCTTGATCTGGGGCTTCAATGCAATCTTTCCCTCTCTCCGTGGTCCCGGCTGTGAAGCCGGCAACTCGGTAAGAGAGATCAATTCCACCTGCTGTCCACCAGAACCGGAGCTTTCCAGCTCCTTGGATGTTGAGCTGTGCAGCTCTTTGGAGTCAATTTGGGCGTTAGGGATCTTTTGACCCCTCTAACGCAGCTGGATTTGTCTGAATCGGTAGCCAACCCTATTTCCCAATTTTTTTAGATTTTTGGCAGATCGATGATCTACCAAAAATGCTACCTCTAAAGTTGAAGCAACCGGATTCCTCCGGAGAATTCTCCAGTTAGAGGTTTTGAGGTCCTTATTTTGGCCCTCTATTAACTTCAGGATTTTCTTGTTGGAGTAGTCCTGACTACCTGGCAAATACCCTATAAGGATTTCTGTATGAGGCATTTCAGCCTCTTCTACAACCTTAAGGGATGCCCCTTCCCATGGCTTTAGCTCATTCTGTATGCTTTTTAGCCACTCCGCCGTCGCCGCATCAGCACACAGAAGCGCTAGCCAACCCGGGCGATTGTAGATGTGATGGAATTGAGGCTTGATAGCCTCTGACATCATGTCCACAATTTTGTCCAGTATCGCCTCCTGAGTGGCTGCAAGTTGTTCCACTGTCAGAAGCGTTTCTTGATAGTTGGAGGGTATTATTCCAACCCTTGTGCCAGTCAAAGTTTGAGTAAAAGACGGCTTTTTAACCTTAGTAGGTTCAGCCGTTTCTTCCGCCCTCTTCTGACGTTTTTCCCCTGCTCCAGCCTTGGGAGGAGTGCTGCCATCAGACCTCGCTCTTTTGGAGCTGCCTGTGGGTTTCTGCTCCATAGGCTTGAGGGCAAGTTTTTTGGCTTCTTTAGCCGGAATACCCTTTTGCAGAAGAAATCTATATCTTTTCCGTGCAGCTCCAGAAAGGCGCACCTTGGTCGCCTTCGAGTTAAGGCGTTCCAAGGCGTTTTTAGCCTCTTCGTCGCTGCTTTCGCTGTGACTTTGGAGAAGTATATTCTCCAAGTTCTCTTCAACGGTTTGGCTTGGACCTTCGCCCAATTCCATTGACTCTATTAGGGGTGAGTCAGCCCCTAGATTAATGTTTTTTGTGTCCATAGAAGGTCCCACGAAAAGCTAGGGAAAGAAAGGTCACCTGCAGCAGAGCCCCGCATGCCACAGGAAGGCTATTTAAACCGGAGGTCGCCTGGTATCCGGAGTTCGCATATTAGTGGCTAAGATTACCCTCTTAGTCATACAGAATTCGGCATATGCTGTTCCACCTTAACTTTGGGAATTTTTTATAGAGGCTGTTCTCCTCGCGGACCGGGCGGTAAAGCCAAGCCCCCCGTGCTGCTTTAGCTGCAGCCCTCTCTGCGCCTTGTGAGGGTTTGTTGCAGCGGAAGTAACCTACGGTGTTAACCAGACAAAATGGCGCATGTGTGTCTGTGGCTCAGGTACCTCGGGTTTGCCCCACCCGTACTCAAGTTGCAAGCAACTGGAGCCCTTGAGGGATGCACCTTGGGTAATTAAACCTAGATGGCCAGTGGCTACAGTGTTTCCGGCGAGGAGAATAAAAACAAGATTAAAGGAATAATTGAAAGGTATTTGAACACTGCACCCTTCCATTGCCACAATAGAGAACCCACCTACAACTCTTTTCAGTGACAAGGTACTAGCCTTGACGGCAGCATCAAACCCGGCCTCAAAGATCTCTCCAATCTTTTTGAGAAATCTGAGAAGCTAGATCTCAACTGAAAAACAGGAATTATGTTAATCGGCGTCGAGAGCCAAATAATAAATAATAATAGTAGTGGTAAAGACCGGCTCAAGAACAGAACAAGTTCTCTGCTGTAGGTTTTCATTCTTAATCATTTCACAAAGAGCAACAATAAACAATAACAACCGTGTCAATTCTGACACAAACAATCTGCATGCTCTTTAATACAAACAAATATGCTAATAATGACATAGATGTATCTGCATTCTGCATGCATCATAATAATCAATATAATGTAATAAGGTCTTACATGTGCTTTTTCCTAAGATTAGAGCAAGTGATTTCAGTACTCAACTTAGCTGCCATTGCCAAACCAGTCACATTGTTAGAAGAAGGTAGGATCTGTCACCTGGCTAGGTTACTATAACAGAAATGTAAAGACACCACATTCGCACACAATAACAAATTATATTCGTTCGAGTATAAAGATAACTATCACTCTCGTGCTCTCGACTTGACTTGACTATGCGCGAGTACCGCACTCGACACTCTCACGAGTACTACTCGCTGACTGCCGTCTGACCTACATCTCGCTCTCGAGATTGCTTTTATATTAGCACTGTACTTTTGTAGAAAAGCGTCATAAATTTAATTGAAATTTTTATATATATTTTTTTTTTTATATTTTTTCCCAAGATAATTTATCACTTTTACTTTGTAATATGTGTAATATTACAAAATAAAAATTTAAAATAAAACTTTGAATGTTGTATAATTTAGTAGCATTTAAAAACAGATAATATAATTAAAAGTTGTTTTTAACAACATGACAGGTTGCTAGCATCAACCTGTTGACTGCTCCTGCTGCCAGCATACTGAAATGCCAACAACAATAGCTCTAAAACAAGCATACTGTACCGTTAATCTAATATGTAAATTAATCTTTTGCTTTTATAAAAAAAAGTAGAAAAATAGAGAAAAATGATTTAGAAAAATAATGTCAAAATTTTAGAAATTCATAATTACAATTATTGTTCTTCACAAATTGTTGATGTTCAGTTGATGATTGTTGTCTTCTTCCAGTTTCTTATTTTCCAGTTTTTATTTTTCAGTTTCCTATGTTCCAGTTTTCCTATGGTTCTTTTTGTCTATTTTGATTTCTCTTTTATTTGATTCGTAGATGCATATGCTTTTCTTATTTTCCTGAGAATTAAATTTATAGATGTTTAATTGTTTGTTGTGGTTTTTTTTCTTCTTGTTTCTTCTTTGTCTAGACATGTTATTTGATGAAAGACTCACTCTCTCCTATTGTCGTGACTGATGGTTCCATGTGTTGTTACGATGTTACGGTTTTAATGCAATATAATATTTGCAATAGAAATTACAAATTTCATAATTAATATTTAGTTAACAATCAATTTTAGCTTTGCTGAAAGCAAAATAATTTGGCAATAATAATTTTTAATTTAGTAGAATTGTATATTTTAATTAAAATTTAACTTAAGTTCTTAAAAATGTGCTTAAACTTTCTATTCAGACTAAATATGTTTATGTTAGTTGTACTCTCTATGTTTTAAAGTATATTAATTACTTTTTTTTTCACTTCTAATTGACTTGAAAATTACAATTAATACCTTAAACCAATTAATTCGAGTTTAAATCCTCTCTTTTTTTTTATTAAAAAGAGAATTTTCTACTTTTATTTTGTTGTAATTTATGTTTACTCAGTATTAACTTTACTTGATTGAATTTAACTTGCATTTTTAGTTTGTTCTGACTTTAGATTTCAACTTGGTGGTTCTACCATTAAGAGAAACCACAATAATGATGTTTTGACCTCATTTGCTTTTTGACCTTTTTCCCTTTTTTTTTTTGGTGTTTTGCATTGCTGGTTAAGCCATTTTGTTCAAAAGTATTTTATTTTATTTTCGAAATAAATATTTAACACAAAACATAGTCATATAGTTATACACTTTAACTGTTTATTGCTAACAATAATAACAATACATTCAATATACTGTATTCGAGCGCTTATTATAATATATATATATAATAAGCTTTATTGTTGCCTATACCGGCTTACATACTCTATCTACAATTTATTTCATTTTCTATTCTATCCTCCCTGTTCTTCCTTTGTCCTTCATTTTCCTTCTCTCCCATACTTCTTTCATCCACTTTATCTCCGCTCCATTTTCTTTCAGTATTTCTCTTCTTTCTGCTTTTTCTCTCTCCCTCATATCACTGCATTCATTCCACATGTGCTCTATTGTCTCTCTTTCCTCATAACAGATTTCCTCATAACGGGAGGGGTTTGCCCCACCCGTACTCAAGTTGCAAGCAACTGGAGCCCTTGAGGGATGCACCTTGGGTAATTAAACCTAGATGGCCAGTGGCTACAGTGTTTCCGGCGAGGAGAATAAAAACAAGATTGAAGGAATAATTGAAAGGTATTTGAACACTGCACCCTTCCATTGCCACAATAGAGAACCCACCTACAACTCTTTTCAGTGACAAGGTACTAGCCTTGACGGCAGCATCAAACCCGGCCTCAAAGATCTCTCCAATCTTTTTGAGAAATCTGAGAAGCTAGATCTCAACTGAAAAACAGGAATTATGTTAATCGGCGTCGAGAGCCAAATAATAAATAATAATAGTAGTGGTAAAGACCGGCTCAAGAACAGAACAAGTTCTCTGCTGTAGGTTTTCATTCTTAATCATTTCACAAAGAGCAACAATAAACAATAACAACCGTGTCAATTCTGACACAAACAATCTGCATGCTCTTTAATACAAACAAATATGCTAATAATGACATAGATGTATCTGCATTCTGCATGCATCATAATAATCAATATAATGTAATAAGGTCTTACATGTGCTTTTTCCTAAGATTAGAGCAAGTGATTTCAGTACTCAACTTAGCTGCCATTGCCAAACCAGTCACATTGTTAGAAGAAGGTAGGATCTGTCACCTGGCTAGGTTACTATAACAGAAATGTAAAGACACCACATTCGCACACAATAACAAATTATATTCGTTCGAGTATAAAGATAACTATCACTCTCGTGCTCTCGACTTGACTTGACTATGCGCGAGTACCGCACTCGACACTCTCACGAGTACTACTCGCTGACTGCCGTCTGACCTACATCTCGCTCTCGAGATTGCTTTTATATTAGCACTGTACTTTTGTAGAAAAGCGTCATAAATTTAATTGAAATTTTTATATATATTTTTTTTTTTATATTTTTTCCCAAGATAATTTATCACTTTTACTTTGTAATATGTGTAATATTACAAAATAAAAATTTAAAATAAAACTTTGAATGTTGTATAATTTAGTAGCATTTAAAAACAGATAATATAATTAAAAGTTGTTTTTAACAACATGACAGGTTGCTAGCATCAACCTGTTGACTGCTCCTGCTGCCAGCATACTGAAATGCCAACAACAATAGCTCTAAAACAAGCATACTGTTCCGTTAATCTAATATGTAAATTAATCTTTTGCTTTTATAAAAAAAAGTAGAAAAATAGAGAAAAATGATTTAGAAAAATAATGTCAAAATTTTAGAAATTCATAATTACAATTATTGTTCTTCACAAATTGTTGATGTTCAGTTGATGATTGTTGTCTTCTTCCAGTTTCTTATTTTCCAGTTTTTATTTTTCAGTTTCCTATGTTCCAGTTTTCCTATGGTTCTTTTTGTCTATTTTGATTTCTCTTTTATTTGATTCGTAGATGCATATGCTTTTCTTATTTTCCTGAGAATTAAATTTATAGATGTTTAATTGTTTGTTGTGGTTTTTTTTCTTCTTGTTTCTTCTTTGTCTAGACATGTTATTTGATGAAAGACTCACTCTCTCCTATTGTCGTGACTGATGGTTCCATGTGTTGTTACGATGTTACGGTTTTAATGCAATATAATATTTGCAATAGAAATTACAAATTTCATAATTAATATTTAGTTAACAATCAATTTTAGCTTTGCTGAAAGCAAAATAATTTGGCAATAATAATTTTTAATTTAGTAGAATTGTATATTTTAATTAAAATTTAACTTAAGTTCTTAAAAATGTGCTTAAACTTTCTATTCAGACTAAATATGTTTATGTTAGTTGTACTCTCTATGTTTTAAAGTATATTAATTACTTTTTTTTTCACTTCTAATTGACTTGAAAATTACAATTAATACCTTAAACCAATTAATTCGAGTTTAAATCCTCTCTTTTTTTTTATTAAAAAGAGAATTTTCTACTTTTATTTTGTTGTAATTTATGTTTACTCAGTATTAACTTTACTTGATTGAATTTAACTTGCATTTTTAGTTTGTTCTGACTTTAGATTTCAACTTGGTGGTTCTACCATTAAGAGAAACCACAATAATGATGTTTTGACCTCATTTGCTTTTTGACCTTTTTCCCTTTTTTTTTTTGGTGTTTTGCATTGCTGGTTAAGCCATTTTGTTCAAAAGTATTTTATTTTATTTTCGAAATAAATATTTAACACAAAACATAGTCATATAGTTATACACTTTAACTGTTTATTGCTAACAATAATAACAATACATTCAATATACTGTATTCGAGCGCTTATTATAATATATATATATAATAAGCTTTATTGTTGCCTATACCGGCTTACATACTCTATCTACAATTTATTTCATTTTCTATTCTATCCTCCCTGTTCTTCCTTTGTCCTTCATTTTCCTTCTCTCCCATACTTCTTTCATCCACTTTATCTCCGCTCCATTTTCTTTCAGTATTTCTCTTCTTTCTGCTTTTTCTCTCTCCCTCATATCACTGCATTCATTCCACATGTGCTCTATTGTCTCTCTTTCCTCATAACAGATTCTGCACAGTCTCTTTTCCTTTTCCATCCAATACCTATTCTCTCTCTCCTCATTTCCGCACCTGAACCTCGCCATTATTTTCCTCTCTTTCGCACTTTCTCTTCCCAGGTACACCGGGATCTCCTCTGTTATACATTTCTCATAATTCCTGTTGTACCTGGACTCTTTGATTTTTTCTCTTCTTTCTTGTTTATCTACATCCCTGTCTCTTTCGCTCGTTTCTGCGTTCATCCACTTGCCTTCTGTTCTTAATCTTTCCACTTCCTTACTTGCATACCCATTTCTTCTGTAATATTTTTCTCTTTCGTTTATCTCCAAATTTTTTTTCTTTTCTCTCCAACATTTGTTCAATATTCTACATTCTTGCCTTCCATTCATCCTATCCTCAAACTTAGTCGCTCTTTTCCCCGCTTTCACTCTCAGCTTGCTTCTCTTACATTCTTCTCTTACTATATACCCAGGGGTTTCTCTGTCCACCCCAAGGACCCACCTCAAATACTTCACTTGTACTCTCTCTATTTCCTCTTGTTCTTTCCACCCCCAAATTTCTGCCCCATACATCAATACGCTCTCCACCAAGCTCTCAAACATCATTATTCTCCTTTTAAAATCCCCTCCCCACTTCCTCTCTCCTATTCCCCATACACATCCCACTATCTTGTTTGCTTTCCTTGCCAACTCTCTGACATGCGCTTTGTTCGTAGCTCTTTCATTAAACGTATACCCTAAATACTTGAACTCTTTTACTCTCTCTATTTTCTCTCCCTCCCATTCCCAATCATTCTTTTCTTCTTTCCTCTTTTTTTTGTTGAACACCAGCATCTTTGTTTTATTTACATTCACTTCTAGCTTTTTTTTCCTCACATACTTTTTTAGGTTTGTCATCATTTCTCCCATCTCCCTTTCGCTTTTTGCTATTAATACCACATCATCTGCAAACGCTAGACTCCACACTTTTTCTCTTCCAATCACACATCCCCCAGCTTGCGCCTTTCTAAACATTTCTTCCATATCCGCCATGTAGGTTGTAAACAACAAGGGGCTGAGAGGACACCCTTGTCTCACCCCTTTTGACGTTTCAAACCACTCACTCTCTTTCTCCCCTGCTCTAACTTTACTTTTTGTTTTTACATAGATCTCTTCTACCTTTCTCACCAGCCACTCGTTTACTCCTCTTTTTCTCATATTCTCACACATTTTCTTTCTATCGACCTTATCAAACGCTGCTCTAAAATTTATGAAAAGTGTATACAGCCTTCCTCCCTTTTTTTTCATCTCGTTATTCGCTAAGTGGTCCAGGATGTATACATTATCCATAGTTCCCCTTCCTTCTCTAAATCCCGCTTGGTTGTCTGGTATTGCCTTCTTTTCCTCTATCTCTTTTCTCAGCCTTTCATTCAGTACTGACGCATACAATTTATACCCTGTGTTAAGAAGAGTTATTCCTCTGTAGTTTTTTACTCTATTTTTGTCTCCTTTTTTGTGGATAGGGCAGATTATGCCTTCTCTCCAACCTGTCGGGAATCCCTCTCCTCTTCACACTCCATTCATAACCTCTACCAATCTGTCTATCACACCTTTCGTCCCATACATCCAGTGTTCATTCTGTATTCCATCCCTCCCCGGTGCCTTCTTCTTCTTCAGCTTCTTTATCTGTCTCTCTACCTCCTCCCTTGTAATTTCTGTTCCTAATGGTGCTGTCTGGTTCGTTTGCATCGCTGGGTCTTCTATATCTACTTCTCTTTCTCCTTCCAGAAGATCTTTGAAAAACTCTTCCCATTCCTTTATTGTTATCTCTTCACTCGCCGCTTCTTTTCTTAATCTTTCTCTGTTTATGTGCTTCCACACCTCTCTTTCTGTTTTAATAGCTTTTATTTCTTTATCTTCTTCTTCTCTTTTCTCTCTCTTTTTTTCTATACATCTTTTTCTATATTTTCTTTTTGCTTCTAAGAAGACTCTTCTATTTACTTGCTTTCTTTTGAATTCCCTTAGCGCTTTTGTAGCTTTTTTCTTTAGCTGGTAGCATTCTTTATCCCACCATTCATTTCTCTTTTCTGCTTTTTTTCTTTTACTGCTTACTTCTGTTGTAGTCGTTGCCTTTTCTAGTATTTCTTTTAATTCCACTTCCATCTTCTCTGTCTCTTGCCCTTCGAATTTGACGTTTTTCAGCTTTTTCCTGTATTCTTTCACGCCTTGCTCGTTCCACACTTTAATTATTACCTTCTTCTGCTCTACTTTTGTCTTCTTTTTTTCCTCTGTTTGACTATTTCTTTCTTCTAGGCTTATTTCTATTGGAAGGTGGTCTGACTCTATTCTGTCCCCTATTTTAAAGTTCTCTACTTTTCCCCACGCCTCTTCATTTGTTATTCCGTAGTCTATCACCGACTCCCCCCTACTATCTACATACGTCCACTCTCCTTCTTCATCCCCTTGTTTATTACCATTCAGTATTTCCCATCCCTTTTCTTCTAACCATTCCATCAACTTTTTTCCCTCCATATTTTCTTTTGTGTCTTTGGTTTTCCTTTTCCCATCTCCTTTTTCTTCCTCCCAATTTCTCGCTCCTCTTTCCTCAATTCTTCCGTTAAAATCTCCTCCCATAAGTATGCATTCTTCTGTGTTTTCTTTCACTGTTTCATCTATGTTTTTTATTGTCTTTTTCATCTCTCTGCTGTATATCGTCATTATTTTCCACCATCGTTTGTCTATTTCGATATTTCTCTCCATGAGTCCCTCTATTTCTTTTTTTTCCAGGTTTTTTTCTCTTATTCCCTTTCTTACTCCCGTGACTATCCCTCCTGCTGCCCTTCCTTTCTTTTTTTCTTTCTTTGCCCCTTGACACTCCCAATTAAATTCTGGTGGTAGCCTTCCCTTTATTTTTTCCCAGCTTTTTTCTTCTATCTATGTTTCTACTAAACCTACTACGTCAAAAAGTTTCACATAATCCCAGAAATTGTCTTCTTTTTTTGCTAATCCCGCTACATTCCAAAATAGTATCTTTTTCTTCCCGTTGCTTATATCTTTATTTGTTTCATTAGTCTTCTCAGTTTCCATTGTACATTTGCCCGTGTCTTCTTCCTTGTTTCTTTTAACTCTCCCTTTTCTCCCTAAAAAACCTGGAGTTTCAGGTCTTTCTCATTCCATTTGAATGTTTTTCCCTCCATAAATATTTTTCCATATCCCACCGTTGCTTTTATTCCCTGTCCTCTCTTTTCTTTTGCGATTTCTCTTAATCTTTTCTGGACCTCTCTCTCCCTCTTTGTTAAATCATCATCTATGTAAATATTCTTAGTTGTTTGTTCTTTTCTTAACTCTTTTTTATTTTCCATAATTCTTTTCTTCGCTTCCCAGTCTTGGAGTTCTACTAGTACTTTTTCCTTCCCAATTTTGTGCTACTCTTTTATTCCCGTTTTTACCACTTTTTTCATTTCTTTTTCAATGTCTTCTTTTCCTTCTCTTCCTCCGTCAATTCCACTTATTATTATGTTGTTTTTCCTATTTTTCTTATCTGTTATCTCTGTTTGTTTTTCAAAAGTTTCTATCCTCTCTAGCATTGTACCCTTTTCTTCCTCCCATTTCTTCTCTTTCTTTTTAAACTCATCTTTTATTTCTTCTATTTCCTTTCTAACTTCTCTGTTCTCTTGCCTTAGCAATTTGACCTCTTCTATTAATTGGTCTAATTTCCTTACCACTAGGTCCAAGTCTTTCATTTCTGCCTCTCCTATGTTTTTTCTTTCTTTTGGGGATCTTATTACTTTTTTACTAATTGCGAAGACTTCTGTTTCTTCTAGCTTCTCTTCTTCTTCTTTCCTTTTCCTTTTCTTTTTTTCCTCTTCCTCTTTCCTTTGCCCTTGCGCTCCTTCTCCCCAACTGAGCGACCTCTGCCTTGCTTTGTGCATTCGCCTCTCTCGCCACAGATTGTTTACGCTTCTGAAGCCGGAACTTTCTCGAATTTGCCCGGGTCAACCCCTCGGAGGCCTATTTGCTTAATCCCACCGGAACACACTCAGCACTAATCTACGTAAAGAAGGTCACGGGCATAAATTCCTCACTTAGCACTATTATCGATGCAATTTGCCGTGTTTTGCAATTAGATTTTGCACCGTGACTACAACCGCTCGCGCCAACTGCCAACAAAGGAATCCTCGCTTATTATAATAAATAATTTTTAAACGTGCGACGTTTTATAGCTGAACCAACTAGTAGATTGAAATAGAATGAATGTTGAAAAATATAAAAAATTGTTTTCATTTGTTCCTAACATTTAATAAAAGTAAATATTGCTATAATTAGGTTAAGAAACCTAAAAAGTTGTTATTTATAACAAACTACGTCACACCCTTTTCATTGCTCTATTTTAAATCTAGACATTTGCAAACTTTGATTGAAAGATTCGCACTTTTACATTAATTTTTATTCACTGTTTAGCATTTTATTCGTAAATTAAGAATTAGCTATTAAATTAATTACCAAACTACGCTAATTTAGAACTATTGCTTAATTAATTTTAATCAATGACAATTGACAATTTACTATTATTTTATGTTGAACATGATTTGCCAAACAACAATTGAATTGAATCAAATCTTTTTTTTTTATTGTTATTATTTGAATTAAAATTGAATTTAATTTTTAATTCGATTTATTTATTTATGCGCCAGGTAGATTGTAAGGCTTTTAAATAGTTTAACTTTGACTCAACATTAATATTAGTACAACTTTTTTTTTAATTTAATTTAATTAACTACAACAATAATTTGAAATATTGTGTGGGCATAATTTAGATTATTAACTTTTTTTTATAGTAATAATATTTATCCTAATAAACATCATAGACAAACAAAAATTTTATAAATGGAAGTTTTAAAATAACAAAACTGATTCATAATTTAATACCAAGGAAGTGTAATTTAAGATAGGACTAATTGTACAATTGGCAGTTTTCCTAATAAATAAAGATTTGTCCTAATGTAGTTTAAACTCTTTATTTTAACAAAGTATTTCTAGGATTTGACAGTTTAATTTTCTATAAACCCCGACTCGTTTAGAAAGTGAAGCCTTGTCACATTTAGATTTTTGTTTTCTATTATAATACATGTCCGGTTATGCAGTTTAGGTTCACAAACTTAATTACTTGCAGCTGTTATAATAAAGTACATGGACCCAAAAATGGCTTTTGTTTCCCAAAATATTTTTCTAAATTTTTAACAAAGAATGGTTAGATCCTTTTCTTTTCCTTTGTAAAAAGTCCCAGATGTCACTCTCTTGAGCAAAGTATTTTAAGTAATGTTCTTTTTTGTTTGAAGACAAAATGGTTCAACGATTTTGTTGATGCTTTTTCAAAATAGAAAAATTATTTGTTACATCTTACTTAATGTCGACTATTTAGTGGATTAAACAATACTAAAAGAGATTTATTTTGCCACAGACATTTATTATCTCTTTTGTTAGTTAATTTTGAATGGTATTTCATACCTACATCGAAATTTTGCAAAACTAAATTAATTAAATTTGAATTTAATTGAAACTGTTTTCCAGACTAAAACATTTTCGTATATAATTGACTATTCTTGACTAATCAAGCCTTTTATTTTTAAATTTCTAATATTCAATAGTATTTAGAATCTTTTATAACTTTAAATACAAACTAAACCAGCGATAATTAATAATAATTAATTATAACAACTATTAATAACCTCAAATAATTAATAATTTTGATAGGATTTTTATGTTTAACTATGTCCATTTCTGTAATCCACAGAAAGACAACACTATTTATATAAAACAATAATTTATGATAATTTGTAAAGGTGTTCCATCTTATTTTTCGCAATAAGATTGTAATAATTGATAGTCAATTAAAAACAATTTCTTTCCATAAATATTATAATGTTTAATAACAATTTATAATGTTTAATACCATTTGATTGACAGTTCATACAAGGCTACATATCATTACTTTTCAAAATTCATGCAGTGTAGTGTCTCTTGGTTTTACCTTTTTATTATCTTTGCTTCCTAGAGTTGCAAAGATAGAATTTAAATTTTAAATAATTTGCTCGAAAAGCTGACAACAAAAACATTCCTATCAGTGCGTTTTAAACAATTTTAACAATTATTTAACCATCTTTTCATCTTTATTATTTTGGAATTTAGGATTTTGATATTGACCTATTTCATATAGTTAATTAAGCGCTTGCAGATTAACAATTAGAAAATTCTTAAATAGCCTTGAAATATAAGGGTGAAAAATGTTCAACCATAAGCTACCTGCTTAAGAGACGTTGACCTCGATCCCTTCTTGTGAATATTGTGATTATATAATTCTCTAGTAATTTTTATCTAAAATCTTATTTAGAAATTTAATTACCAATAGACCCAAGCTAGTAAAATTTAACATAATGTTTATTTTCTCTATCCAACTTGATGTGTAGAACATACGGCTTTAGACTACTCGACTATTAATTAGTGAGTTTAAAATTTGTTTTGATTATTGCAAGTACAAATACATTAAAATTATGAATTCTCAAAGCTATGACTTTCAATCCTTCCAGCTTTTGTCACCAAAATAATTTCAATTTTGTAATCTTTAATTATTTAGTTCGCTTCAATAAGTTTTAAATAATAACTCAAATTTAATTAGAATAAGATCATAGAAGTATAATCTTGCCCAATACATAATCTAGTTGTTGTAAACAAAATATTGTTATATTATAAATAATAATAAAGTGGATGTTTTAAGATTTTAGTTTATTCATTTCTCTTTATTACTCAAATCAAACTAACCCTTAGACATTAATCAATTTGCAGTAATGTTTTGTTACTAAAACATTAAGCTTTCTTTCAAATTTACTTTAATTAACTATTTTAATTTCAATGTAATTTAGAAAACTGTATTTGCCTTTTGTTACTTTTGCAAAACATATTTTTTTTCAACAATAAACTAGTGACCCATCTACATTAATTTATGACTTTTTTCATCTGTGTTACACAGATGTTTACCATTTAGTTCAATCCAGCCCTGACAAAGAATTTTGACTATCGTCTCTACTAAATAGCTGTCACTCCATTGTATAGATTTTAAACAATTTATCTATTAGGTCTAAGTTAAAAAATTCTTCTGATAGTTTATTACTTCCACTAGTAAGGCCCCCTTTCAAGTTTTTGTGCAAATGGCCAACACATATTATTTTCAAAAGCTATTGCTTGAATTGTTTAGTTTGAACATTTGTCTCTACGATTGGTATTTTGTAAAAATACCAACGATTTGAATAAATCCTGGTTTGGCTGTTGATTTGAATTTGCTTTGTTAGATAAATATTATCACATTATTAATGTAATAAAGCGGTACGCCTTGCTATTTAATTTTTGGAAAGCCAAATTAATTAGCTATTCAACGATATTAACACATACGGCATTTAAACTATTCTTTAGCAGTAGAGAATTTAACTTTTATCTAAATCACAATGATCAAGTTGAGCGCCGTGTTGAATTAGCGACAGTTGAATAAATTTATTTGATTATAATAAATTCATATTTATTATAATTTAAAAATTGAACGCTGAGTATAGTATTTCTTTCTTAAACAAGTTCAAATAAAACCTGACTTTGTATAACTTTAAATTGAATAAAATTAACTTTAACTAATAACAAAATTAGTGATTTGTTTGTAATTTAACTGCCATAAAAATTTAATCTTCACATTTTAAAACCCTGGCAACATTATTTGTACTTTTACCAACAGTTTGGGTAATTGTATGTAGATCTCAATAATGTAGCTGTTTATTGTGTTTTACTTGAACATGAATTTGCAGTATACAAAATAATAAGTTGATTTGACTTATAATATTACTGATAAAACGTTCATAAAGAACTAAATATCACATTAAATTTAACCAAAGAGATTTAACATCTGACGTAAATCCGACCCCACATCTGATTTGTAAGGAGTATTTTTTTTGACGCAATTTGCATAAGAATAATGGTGAAGGCGCCGGGATAATTAAATTGATATATAATTAAATTACCTAGTTTCATTAAAATACAATATTTTTCAGATTGTTTCACCACATTCTTTCCTGATTATGAATACAACTTAAATACTGCATAAATACAAGATTAACAGACTACATCATTATCAACGATCTACTACAACTCACCCCCTTTGTGGCCGCCGTTAAGAAGCCGCCTCGAACGAATTGAACGGATTAGATCAACCATACATGAAACACATTCACACATAATGTACCTGTTAATAATACTTATCAAGGAACTCACCGGGGGCTTGTCCCCGCCGGACCGTCTTCCTCCATTCCAGCCTTGTAGAGGGCATCCTCTGTTACGGTGGCTTCGCTGTTTCTATCATATAGACCGGATTTGATGAACGTTGGCAGCTTCCTTCTGCTTCTCCATTCTTCAACCTATTTAATATTTTCGGTACCAATGTGAGAAGTCAGTAGAGGCCTTCTCACGGATGCCTGCACCTTGGGTAATTAAACCTAGATGGCCATTGGCTACAGTGTTTCCGACGAGGAGAAATAAAACAAAATTAAAGAAATAATTGAAAGGTATTTGAACACTGCACCCTTCCATTGCCACAATAGAGAACCCACCTACAACTCTTTTTGGTGACAAGGTACCAGCCTTAACGGCAGCATCTCTCCTATTTTTTTTGAGAAATCTGAGAAGCTAGATCTCAACCGAAAAACAGGAAATATGTTAATCGGCGTCGAGAGCCAAATAATAAATAATAATAGTAGTAGTAAAGACCGGCTCAAGAACAAAACAAGTTCTCTGCTGTAGGTTTTCATTCTTAATCATTTCACAAAGAGCAACAATAAACAATAACAACCGTGTCAATTCTGACACAAACAATCTGCATGCTCTTTAATACAAACAAATATGCCAATAATGACATAGATGTATCTGCATGCATCATAATAATCAATATAATGTAATAAGGTCTTACATGTGCTCTTTCCTAAGATTAGAGCAAGTGATTTCAGTACTCAACCTAGCTGCCATTGCCAAACCAGTCACATTGTTAGAAGAAGGTAGGCTCTGTCACCTGGCTAGGTAACTAGAACAGAAATGTAAAGACACCACATTCGCACACAATAACAAATTATATTCGTTCGAGTATAAAGATAACTATCACTCTCGTGCTCTCGACTTGACTTGACTATGCACGAGTACCGCACTCGACACTCTTACGAGTACTACTTGCTGACTGCCGTCTACTGCCCTTGCGGCAATGGTATCATCCCTCAGCCAAGCGCTCTGCGCAATCTCCACTCAGCTATCCCTCCTTTTTGCAATATTATATTAAAGCCGTTTTGACTTAAACAATTTATAATAATAAATGTATAAAAAGTAAACTCTCACAATAGTATCGATTAAATTGCGCAATTCTAAACTATTGGGTTTTGATATATTAGGCCATTTTAAAATGTTTGTAATATGATCCTGAACAATAAGTCGTTTATTTTCAAACCTTTTTTTTAATGTTTCCATTGCGATTGCGTAATTTTTTCCGGAAACTGTGAGTGAAGCTATAGCACGCTGAGCTTCGTCTTTCAGGCAACTTTTTAAATAATAAAATGTACTAATATCGGGCATATTAGATTCGTCATGCACTAATGATTTAAAACTTTCGTAAAATGTAAGCCACTCGCTATATTTGCCTGAGAATGTCGGCAACGGCAATGGTTTTAAATTAACATTTTCTGTAACTCGATTAGTTACTACATTATTTGTATAAGGTGTTTGATGCATAATGGTTGCGCTCGCCGCATTTAATTTCGTTTTTATGCCCGCCACGATAGTTACGTATTGCGTTTCAAATTTGTCGCGTTCCTCGTTTTGTGCGGCTTCTACCGTTGCCTCGTCGATATCCGCTTGAGACCACTAAATTTTTCCAATTTTTGATTGAACGGATTCATATTTTTTATTTATTTTAGAAACAAGCTCTAATTCTGTTAATAAACCATGAGATTCTTGTGTTAAGGCTCCGACACGATTTTGAAGCCTCGTTAATGCACCTTTTAAGGTTCTCCTTTCAAATTTTTAATTCTGGAATTGCTGCTGGGGGTTGAATCCTTGTAGATTGAGGGAAAGTCTCTTGAATTTTGCACACTGGCGATGCTTTTGAATCCTTGAAGATCAAAGATAGAACTCGAGAATGGTTCCTGAATTTCGCACACGGGCCGATGATGTTGAATCCTTGAAGATCAAAGATAGAACTCGGGAAGAGTTCTTGAATTTCGGCTGGAACAAAATACGGTTCTGTTTACGGCTGGATCTTTGGTGATACATTTATTTATGACCTCATCATCAGGTCATCAAAACGTTACACGATTTCAAATAATTACTCACCAATCCATTATTTTTGTTTGGTACAATTGTAACATATTTTGGATCTATAAGATATGAGAAATTTAATTGTTATGAATTTGTTTGTAGAACGTATCGCCACATTATTTTATATTATTAAAAACGAAAAAAAAAGTTTTCAATTCGACTATTACCTTTTACGCTGTGACACGATACTGTCGCATAACTTTTCACAACAATTTTTTTTTACTGAATAAGGTATACTTCAAAGTTTGTACCATATAAATTTGACAAAAAATTTGATATCCAAAGAGAACAAAATAAGAAATGAATAAATGTTTTAAATTCAAAACATTATTTTTATTAGTGTACGTACGACTTAGACTACAACTATAGACTACTTTTTGAGGTTTAATATTTTGTTGACTATAATATATAAATTTAAAAATTATTATTTATTAGGTATAGAGGATAATACGTAGAGGTATCTTATTGAAAAATTGAAAAATCGGTTGTGGTTTATAGCTGAGTATGATAGGGATAGAGTTATTTCCTTCCATGAAGTTCGTTCTTCCTAGTGTTCTAGTTTCTTCAAAATTGTATGCTGACAGACAAATCAATGCAACCTCATAGAATCAGTTATTTCTCAACAGATTCGTCAATTAGTTCAAAGAAAATCATAAATTTATGTGAATAGAAGTGCTAGTGATTACCAAGAAAATGTTGCGTTCTGTGAGGACAGTGGTTCAACATGAGATAAGGGCTCCAATAAAGCCACATTTTGAGAAGCACTTGGAACAGATGCTAATAACGCCAAATCTTGTCTAAAAAATACTTTGGTAAATGAAAGAAACAGAGAGAACAGAAAAGCATGTAAAAAAACTTGTAAAAATCTTCAAAAAGCAGTTTTGGAAATTTTATTTCAGATTCAAAAATTTTTATAGAAAACAAAACCTATTGCAAATGCATACCGCGTTTCAAAAACGTTTCTAAAAAGCTGTTGATTTTTATCACCATGGTGTGAACGACCATATATTTTCTCTAACAACATTTTAATTTTGAAGGGGTTTTTTTATTAGCGCTTAGACGAAGTTTGTTCATCCCTTTTATGTATACAACACCATACAGTTAACAGTGAGTACTATAGACAACACTATAAATATACACTACCACTACATTATAGAAACTATAAACATATAAACCCTCAAAGTAAAAGTTTATTGCAATTTTAGTGAACTAACAGCAACAAATAAGTTTTTAGAAAAGTCGAATAGCACACATCAAGAAATGTTAATTCAAAACGAATGACACTTAAAAACACAAAGTTAATCATCAGCATCATTCCATACTATTAAGGGGGTTTTGAACCCGTGATGAATCCAGTGTTTTAGAGGTTTAGTAGAAATCATCCCATTGCGTCAATTGTCACCAAAATGTAACTAAATTTTAATACTGTCTTCATGAAAGATGTCTTCATGGACGTAGCTTGTTTTCTTTTCGTGTTAAAAACTTTAAAATGGGTTTAAAAGCAGTTTATTTATGACCTTAATTAAAATGATTATTTTATTTATTTAGAATTTGATAAATACAAAATAAACGAGTTACGGCGGTGTATTCAAGTGTTTTCAACAATTGGCTTTTTTAATTTTTAAAAAATATACAAAAATATGGAAATGCCATGTATTCTACACAACCTCTGTCAAGTCGAATTTTTCTGAATTTTTATTAATTTTGTCGGCTGGCCCAGAGTGGTCGACATGCGGTCAAAAACATAACATCCAATGGATTTTCGGAAACGACACCGTCTACCGATCGTAAAGTTTTATGACTTTCTTTTACAATCGAGTAACTAGTGGATCTACAGAAGTTGATATTTATAGAGATATGAATTTTAAAAATTTGAAAAAGCTTAAAATTGGGAACTTTTGATCAATGAAAAATATAAAACAATAAAAACAAAGAATAAATTATAAAAAAAAATTTTTTTTTGATTATTTATACAATAGTTAATAATACTACTTAATAAAAATTGTAAAATGTTTTATTGTTTATATCTTTTTTATGATTTTAACTCGCGCGCTTCCAAGTAGGTACTTTTTAGTATCGTATGAGTCTTTCTGTCTTATATGCGGCACTGGTCCTCTTGGTTTTAAATAATTATTTATCTTTTAGGTTCATATATTCTTCATTTGTAGTTGAAAAACGAAAACAAATTAGAGTACGTTTTGAAAATTGTCAATTGTGCCGTAGGATTATATCGGCGTAAACGTAAAGTAGAGATTGAATTCTGCTGCGATTGCGATTTAACACGTTTTGGTAAAACAAAAGTCAGCTAGTACTTTTGTGTTTTATCACTGTCTATGAATTTTAAAATATTTTGGTAGCTGGTAGCTTCTGATCTATTTATTCTGATATATTTTTTTTTCAAAACCAAATGGTATTGTGTATTTTTTAGGCAATAGAAGCAACAACAGGAACTGTGTAAAAGAAATGACCATCACCGGCTTATTTCAAGATTTAGAAGTAGTTTTGAATCGCTTAGTTCAGCATACTGATAGTCTATTATTAGATATAGACAGCAATTCGGCAGAATTGTAATTCTGTTGTAGCAAAGTTTGTGGGAGGAAAGGAATTAATTTTTCGGCAAAAGAATCGTACCAGCTCAAGTGCCATGCAGCTGGTATCAGTTTTAGTGAGGGATCTCATGATTATCCGCGTTTAATTCATCACGAGATCGCAAATTTCTAAGAAATTATATAACAAAAAAAGAAAAACAAAATGTCAACCAAAATGTGCGACGCCGTCTTTTCCCTAAAAAAGAAGACGCTACGCTGAATCTGATAGAGAATACGACATAGAAGCGGCATTGCCAGAGGAGAAAAAAAAATCAGAACCGCTTCCAGAATCATTTGAGGCAGCTGAAGACGATTTAATTAAATCGTTAAAAAAACCAACATCTGAAATTGCACAACTAGAGAAAAACACTATTGAACAAAGCAGTAGTCGATTGTAAAAAGATGAAAGATATAAAAGGCTAACGGCGTCTTCATTTGGAAAAATTTGCAAAATGCAATGTTCCACTTCTTGTGCTGCAGTCTCTTTTATATAATAAATTTACTGGTAGTACTGCTACTGATTGGGGTAAAACTCATGAACGCGTCGCTGTACAAGCGTTTGAGCAACTTCTTGTTCTTGAGGTTACAACTTGCGCCTTGTTTGTTGACCAAATGTTTGGCTTTCTCGGGGCATCTCCAGATGGTCTAGTTGGAAATGATGCCATAATTGAAACTAAATGCCCTCGATGCGAAATTTTACACCGCATGAGTGTCTAAAAAAGGTTCTAAAAAAAAGTGATACATTATACAATAGACAGAGAAGAGAATATAAACTTAAAAACAAATGCCGTCTACTTTTACCAAATACAAGGGCAGCTACATATAGCCAAGACAGAAATTTGCTATTTTGTTATTTGGACTCCAGAAGGAATGTCTATTGAAAATGTATGAGTTTTAAAATGCAGTAATTGTGTTTAAATCAGTTTTCCGTGATTAATTTTTTGTTCTTTTGTCAGATTTATAAAGATGATACTTTTTGGAAAGAAAAAATGTAACCACATCTGATAGAATTTTACCATAAATATATTGTGCCGGAGTTATTACATTCCCAGCATCCTATCAGAGATTTGCGGAACAGAAAGACCTCAAGAAGAACCAATTGTAAATAATTACTTTATAAAGCAATCAATATTTTTTACTATTGAGATTATTATTATTTATTTTTATTTTTTTATTGTACTTTATTTTTATTTGTTCCTTCTTGTGCTTATTCTACTCTCTCATATGGAAGGTTACCTGCGGCAACATATATAATAAAGCAAACCTATTATTATTTATTTTTAAAATTAAGTTTACTATTTATTTTTTCATATTATTTTAAAAATAAACTTTAATCAATTTTTATTACATAATTATACTTCTTTTTCTTCACCCACAATATTTTTTTATCATTATCACTTTGTATGATTTTTTTTCTTCACTCACAATATTTTATATCATTATCACTTTGTATGATTTTAATATGTCTTTTCTGTCTATATTATAATTGCTCAGATTTTTCAAACAAATTATCTAATAGTTGTAGATTTATATTAGAGCTCAATACATGAAGAATAATATTTAACTCAGATAAATAATTACACCACTCGCCTTCAGCTCGTGTTGCAAATTTTATCTTTGAGGGTAATAGTTTTCATCATGCGCATGTTAAATAATTTACTGTTTTAACTGCAATAAACACATTATTATTACAAAAAAAATTGGTTATTGTTTATAAAACGTATAGTAAAATACCTACTTCAATATCCAATTTGTATTAAGTACTTGTTTTAGTCAGCAATGAACAAGAAGAAGCTTTTTTTTTGCGGCAATATAATTATGTTTTCCCGTGCAGTTCTTATTTGAGTGAATGGTAATATTTACTGTTGAACCTTAGCATTACGCAATGGATATATCAGAAAGAGTTTTTATGATATCATTTCCAAGGGTTGGTTATCTTCAGGTAGACAGGGTGACGAGAAAAAGACGAGTAAATGACTGAGATAAAACATTTAAGCTCCGCCCCTCAGCTGACGTAGAAAAACACGGGGGATAGCAAGAACCGAATTGAGTTTGTCTTTAAAACGCTCTTAAGCAGCTGAAGCACTGAAAACTAACGCAAGGTTAAGTAATTTTATATAAATTATCAAGCAATAAAGGCAAATTTTATTATAGACTTTACATACTCTACACGTAAGATTCAGAACTATAAAAAGAATAATTAATGGAGGGCGGTCGTAAAGCGTCAGACTGTACCAGTCTAGAAGTCTACGTACCAGTCTAGGAGTCTACCAGTTACTACTGTTAAAAACTATTTGCTTGTGACTTTTGACTTTGACATCTATCTTCTTCGGAGCCAGTCCTGGGACCCTTACTCCTTCATCTCTGGGATCTGTAACAGAAAAATGCATCTATGAATATATGTTGTACTCAATGAGTACGTGATACGATACTACACCGTGATTCTATTGGGGTACAAGCACCTGTTTAGGGCGCCTGTACTTGACCTCTTCAGCTTTGTCATAATCCACCACTTGACGTATCAGCTCGTTGTCATGAGTCTCTGCCTTTGCAAAAGCTTTCATTGCAACTTGGTGCATGAACTCGGCTATGGTTGGAATCTTTGCTTCCCTATGTAGTTGTACGTTACGTACATACCAGGGAGCATTGAATGCCATCCGTAAGCACTTGTTCTGTGCAACTTCGATTGCTTTGATATGCGTTTTTGCTGCGTGCCCCCACGCAGGCAAAGCATATGTTAGCACAGGTCTAATAATGGATTTGTATATCAGAAGTTTGTTTCCAATAGATAACCGGCTACGCCTGTTGATCATTGGGTACAATCTTCTAATCATACAATGGCATTTATTTAGAACACTGTCAACATGTGGCTTGAAAGTGAGTCTCTTGTCGAGCGTTACACCTAGATATTTTGCATGATCTCTCCATGGGATGGGTTCTCCAAACATGGTCACATGTATATCCTGGTTTAACGCCATGTCGCGAGTGATTTTGTTACGTTTCCTAAAGACGATCGCACTGCTCTTGGCAGCGTTCACTTCAATTCTCCACGTTGAAAACCACTCTTCGAGTAGATCAAGATGCTCCTGCATATATCTTGCGACAGTATGTACTTGCCTTGATCTGCAAAGTATAGCTGTGTCATCCGCAAACTAAGCAGTGGTGGTGTTTACATTTTGTGGTTTAGGGACATCAGCTGTGTAGATGGCAAAGAGAAACGGAGAAAGTAGTGATCCCTGGGGAACCCCCGAGGTTATGTATCTCTCCCTGGATTTCAATGCACCCAACTTTGCTCTAAAACTGCGACGTTTTAGATACTCTTGGACCAGTTTTACTAGGCCCATTGGAAAGCCGGCTACAATGAGCTTGTGGAGGAGCCCTTTGTGCCAGACTTTGTCGAAAGCTTTAACCACATCCAGGAAAACAGCGCCTGTAATTCTTTGCAGGTTCACGCTTGTAGTAGCGTGCTCAACCACACGCAGAATTTGCTCTGTTGTTGAATGTGACTCTCTGAATCCGAATTGCTCGTCAGGGATGATGTGGTGTTCCTTCTCAAAATCTTCTAGTCTCTTCAGAATCACTTTCTCAGCTATCTTCCCTATGCAGGGAAGTAGGCTGATAGGCCTGTAATTCTGAGGAAACTGTAAGCCTTGGCCCGATTTTGGGATAAACACAACATCAGCTTCTTTCCATTTGTTTGGAAAGTGTCGCAAGCGCAGCATTGCATTGATGATACCCACGAGATGCATCACCGGTCGGTGAGACAGTCGCTTAATCATCTTATTGCTAATGCCATCGTTTCCAGATGCTTTCTTGACTCTTAGATGCTTGATAATCTCTTTGACCTCTGCTGGCGAAGTCGGTGTGATTATTTCATCATCTTCAGAGTTTCGAATCGTTCGACGGACAGCACGATGAATTTTTTCAACGTGATCGATATTGACATGTCTCCAATTTGGAGAACATTGCCGTTCTAGACAGTCTGCAAAAGCTTCTGCTTTTGCTTGATTTGTGTGAACTACACCTAGTTCACCATGGATAGGCGGCATAGGTTTTCTTTCTGCCCTTAAGATTTTGGCCATTCTCCACACCGAACAGTCTTCCGAAGAAAGCTCTTCGAGTCTGTCATTCCATTTCTGGTTTCTGTACTCGAAGAGTTGCTCCCTCACTTCGCGTACTAATCTATTTGCCTCTCGTCGATCAACAGGATCAAGAGTGCGTTGGAAGCGCCTTCTTGCTCTGTTTTTTGATCTGATCAGCTCTCTGATGTCGTCCGGAAGTGTGTCGGGAACTCTTACTCGGTCGACTTGGCGTGTGGCTATCTCTTTGGCTCTAGAAACCGTACCTTGGAGATGCTCAATTGCATCATCAATATCTTCTCTAGAGTGAATCTTCCCCAATTAATCACATCTCGAGAGCCTGGGCCATCGTAGTCCTGTTCACGTCCCAGATGCAGAAGCACCGGGTTGTGATCAGAGCTCAGGTCATTGATTGTGTCCAACCTAGCTTGGTGAACTACATTTCGAAGAATAGCTATATCCAGGACATCCGGTCTACCTATCGCCCCATAATGAGTAGGTTCGTCAGGTCCCAATACAACTATATCTCGTCTCTCGGCAAATCGAAACAACGCTCGTCCTTTTGTGTTTTCAACCCTACTGTTCCAAGCGTTATGCTTGGCGTTCAGATCTCCAGCCACAATGACAGCAGCATCAGTTTCTAAGATTTCTTCCAAATCTTCTTCCAGTAAGACTCGATTGGGGGAGTTGTAAGCTGCGTACAACCTCAGCAGGCCAGCGTCCGCTGTGTGTATTGCAACTCCTACTGCCTCCAAGTTTACTAGTCTAGGATTTAGAATTGTCTGATGCTCGATACCCTTTTTAACATAGATAGCAACTCCACCACCAGCGGCGTCATTTCTATCCATCCTATAAAGGTAGTAGTCACTTAGTCTGGGCTCGTCTGCAGGTCTCAGATGTGATTCGCTTATGAGTATAACATCCACTCGATGTTTCCTCACGAACACTTCCAATTCCTGTTTCTTAGCTTTCAGACCGTTTGCGTTCCAAATTACTGCTAGAATTCCCCTTGGTTTTCGATTATTCATAAGAATGTTCAATAGCCAAGCGCATCTGTTCAAAGTCCTTCCAGAATTTGTCATACAAATCCTTAAAGGGCTCAGTCTCACCAAAAGTAATGAGCATTTGACCCAAAATTTGAGTCATTTGCTTCACACTTCTCGGCTTCCGACTAATAACGGTTCCTTTTTTTGAACTTTGGGGCTCTTCATTAGAGGCCGTTTTTTTAGTCTTTTGCTTTTTAGAAACTACAGTTGTCCACTCGTCTGTAGGTTTGGCAGCTAACGGAGCTTTAGCTGTTTCAACCTTGACGGGCTTCTTCTGTAAGCTCGACGTAACAGGCTTCCCAGATACCTTTTTGGCTGCTTTGGGAACAACGGAGCTTGTTGAAGCTCCACTAGAACCGGCAGCACTGGGTTTCTGAGAAGTGGCCTGTTTGGCGTCTAGCTTGGGCCATTTCGGACATGCGCGGTAACTTGCAGGGTGAGGGCCCCCACAGTTGGCGCATTTGGCAACTTCTTCTCTTGTTTTTGGGCAGTCCTTCGCCAAGTGCTCTTCTGCGCACTTAACGCAGACTACTTTTGCCCGGCAGCCAGATTGTGAGTGTCCCTACTTCTGGCACCTAAAGCATTGCCCACTTGTTTTTTTCCTTTTCAGGCTTTCTGGCGAAATAACTAGGCTGCAAAGCCTTTTTAAATCGTAGATTGCCCTCTCATCTCTGGGCAGCGACACGAGGACCATGTCAATTTCTTTCCTGCCTCTACCGTCACGTATTTGCATACGTGATACAGTTGCAATATGGAAACCGGCCTCTTCAAGCTCTTCTCTTATCTCCTCGACTGGCAGTCCCACAGGTAATCCCCTCAAGACTACCTTTAGTGGCTTATCCATTGCCAGTTGGTATGTGTGATAGTTCACACTCTGGCTGTCGAGGAATTTGGTAAGCGACCTGAAATGATTAACATCACTCACCTGTGTCCTGATGCCTTCAGGAGCCACTTTCGCCTTTGGAATGGCGATGCTGTTCCTCTTCAGACCGGCGTAGATTTTGCTCCACTGGCTCTTATCATGGATAATTACCGGTGGGCACTTCTGTGAGACACCCATATCAGCTGGGGCTGGTCGAGGTCTGCTGGTGCTAGGACCAGCTGGCTCTACTACAGCCTTCGCTGCTTTTTTGTTCGGTGCCTGAATGCTGTCCTCCTCAGCATTGTGCCCTCTTTTGGGCGCTTTGGTTTTCTCCAGACCCTTGTCTGGTTACTTGCTTGTATTACAGCATTGACTAAATATACCTAGACTTCCCACCGTACAGTAAATTTTGAAGCTTATTAAAGACACCCGATAACAGAGCGGCGCTGGAAAATCCATCTAGGATGCGGTGCAATAACTAATTGAGGAGCTAGATAGGGAGGCTATCGCGTTGTCAGTGTTGTCACTAGCATAGGCATGTCGCAAGGTCATGCATGAACATTTGATACTCTTTTTTGTTTTATCTTAATGGTGACTGCTGATGTTATTATTGTGAAATATAAAGCTAACGCATTTATTATATAGTAGTTCATTTTGTTCCAAAAAAGAAATAATAAGTGATGCGTTTGTGAGCACGATAAAGAAATTTAGACTGATTTGATTTTATAGAATATAATTGTTTACAAAATAATGTTTACACAAATATAATTGTTATATTAAAATATAATAATAATTATTATTATTAGAATACTATGGATACAAGGTGAAAGTATGAGGCAAAAAATAAAATAAAAATTATAATGTTTTGACTGCATTTTGTTGTAGAAAAAAGTATCATTTCTTTGAACCTTTTCAAATAGAAATTATAAATACAACATTTTCAAGTAGAACAAAACAGAAATAACAAATAACGTTTGGTTTTGTGCAAGTGCTCTTGCACTTTGTTTGTGTATGGTAGTAATAAATGATAAGATTAATCGTTGTTTTGCACTTTTCTTTAATTTATCAAGAAATAATGATAATAAACATGAATAATTGAAATGAGTAGAAAAATGGTGGTCTCAGGTCTCATCTTGTATGTGCTCAATGATTGAAATAAAGAATGAAAAAAAGAGAAAGAAATCTAATAACAATAAAATGAAGAAAAAATGTGATTAATAACTTCAGATATCGACTTAATCAATGTGAGCACAATAAAAGTTGGCATTTAAACGATGTTATTTTTAAACTTTACGAAAAAAAACTTGAAATATTGTATTTTCAACTAAAAAAAGAACTAAACTTTGACCTTTCATTTAAGTAAGTTTCTCTGGCGTACGCTGTAGATTAAATATTAAAATTTGTTAGCGTCATCCTAATTTTAACATCTTCTTCCGGCCCTCAGAGCAACACTATTTAGTAGTTTAAATAGAATAACGCTATAAATGAACAGAAAAAACTAATTATGTGTTTAAGTAATGCAAAAACGGTGCGATAAAATCTCTTCAAACAGCTCATCTTATGTGAAGAGTATTTATAACATTCTTTTGAACGAGTTTTTGAGAGATTAGATGCATTGTCCAGTAATAGATTATAAAAGCCTCACTTTAAACATACGTTATTTCACTGGTACTAATTTGATTTTTTTATCTGTTATTTTATTTATCAAAACATCAAATATAATGCTCAACTAGTACAGAACAATAATAAATACAAGACCATTGATACAATAATCTTTTATGTTATTTATACAAATTATTTGTATTTATATGAGTTTGCACATACTTAATTTTCCGCTAAAATTAACTTTTCTAATTAATCAAGTCTTGTATGCAAATGTAATTTTGTTTGTTCCCTAGGTATGGTGTGGCTATCTATCCTGTGCGGTTACAAAGATTTTTTTTTTATATGTACGATGTCAAATTCGTACATATAGGAGATATCAAGCATGTGGAAGTGTACTGGTTTCTGCAATACCCTGGCCTGATGAGTTTCAATAAAACGAAACAGCGCTGTAGTCAGGTTTGCATAAGACATTACACTTTCACGAAATGCTAAGTAATATAACCTTTCATGCTTTGCAATATTTCAAATTCATGTTTCGAAGACGTTGTTTGGAAAATGGCCGACGCCGCCATGATACTTTTTCTGAAATTTGTGAATTATTAATTTGTTTTTAAGATTTTTTTTATTTTTTTATAAATTGAGTTATTATAATTAAGAAATTTTTTTAATTTTTTTTATTTGTTGTAAATATTTCAGTACTGGAGGTATAATTATTTAATTTTTATGTAAGATATTTGTAATTAGAATTCCAGTTCATTTAATTAATTATGATTTATTAAATATCGTTCATTGTTGGCTGTGTATATATTCCAAAATCTTACTGGTTGAGCCTTTTTTTTTGCTAGCCAATAAATAGGTCGTTGTCAACCTATAGGCAAAATTTAGATAACAAGTGGCGCTCAAAACTCAAGTAAGGTCACTCTTGCCAATTTATTTTACATCTGAAGATCCACGACCAACGCTGAGCTAGTACGAATCAAACCTTTAGAGGTCAAATGAGCCCTTATCAAAAAAAAGGGTTACAATGTCAAAAAAAGTAAAATATCAATTCTTGTGTTAATTTATTCAATTATTACACAATTTGCTTCACTTACTTTACTTATACACACTAAAATTTAATTATAGTTTGATCAATTATGAATTTTCATACCTCCACGTATTGTGATTTTTAATAAAAAAATCTTTTTATGGTCTGTTTTTTTGTGCTAGTTCTTAGTATAATTATTAAAATCATAAGAAAAATAAATAAAGCATTTATCCACTATCAATATTTTGAACTTGCAGCGCAGTTTTCACAAAAATGTTCAAGCTAAATGCGCGTTCGTTATTTAAATGCTTGAAGAAACCTTAATTTCGGTTCTAATTCTGGTAAAAATGGTTAGGTTTCAGGTATAAATGAGGATGCAGCTCCGTTCCTTGAAAAAGTTTTGCAAAAGTTTCAAATTCTTTACGATCATATAATCCAAATGTTTAAAAAAATCTTTTAAACATTTTAAATAAGACATTTGTCTTATTTAAAAACCAAATCAAAAACAAAAAATGAAAAATATAGGTGAAACATGTTTTCAATTATTAAATAATAATAATAATTTACTTTGCTCTAGCAAACGCTTTTTGTTTTACTTTCAAACCAAAATTTTTAATTTTATTTACTTTTTATTTTGATAATAATAATAATGCTTCGTCTTCTACACATAAAACTATTTCAACGTTTAATTAATATCTGAAATTATCATAAAAAAAAAATTTATTTTGCCTTCAAATAATAATTTAATCAGAGTCACACTGATCGCAGTGCGCCATTTATCATTTATCCGTAATTTTCATTACAAATTTTTAACAAAGAATAAATTGAATAAATTACGAACTAAAGTTAACAATAAACAATTCAGATTGTTTCGATAAACATCAGTGACGCGACGTGTAACAGTTCGAGAGTCTGATCGAGTACCCAGCCGGTTCGTGCGAGTTGGAAATGTGAACGGCGAGGCGAGTTGTGAATTTTTTTAAAATTTTTTGTGCTAAGATTATAAAAGCTAAAACAATATTTTCCTCAGCTGTAGGGGTTGGGATTTCCAAGGTGTAAAGTCCTATGTTAAATTTCTGAACCAAATTTATGGTACTTATTGCTGCAAAAACACATTTTCTTCGAAAAAGCTATGCACTCAAGTGTTGTAAAGTAGATAATAATAAATATGAAATTTCCAAAATTCTCCTAATATTTTAGTCATAATAATAATATTTATTAATTTGAACAATTTCAAACATTACTAATTTATATGTAAAAACTAAAGACCTTAGACAACGATAGCCAATGCTATGGATGATCCTTATGTGCAAAATCACTAATTTGAGAATTTAGAATAAGAAAAAATTATATTAAAATAAAAAAAAGAATGAGGTGTAACGTAAACGCACTTTCCAGTCGTTTCTATCATTTTGCATTATTTTTTTGTTCTATTCTTCTATTTCTTTCATGAACCCGGCGTGGGTCCGGTCCGGTACAGTGGTTTTCTTCTTTATCCCTTGCATCCTTGCAGCAAGAAAATAATAAAACCATAAACCAACATGCCTTTGTCTGGCTCTGGCCTGGGCCTAAACCGGCACGCGTGCATGGCGTCCAGCACGATTTCATCCTGTCTCTTGGAAATTCCCACCTTTTTTGTCTAATTGAGTAATTTCTAATATTTCTATTGTCTAATGTCGGTAATATCACTAATATCTGGCTGAATGTCTGCTACAGTTATGCAAGTCAAAAATTTTGCTTGTATATTTTGTTTTTGACTATTTTGGCCTAATTCAAGTTATGAATTTTACAGTGATTAAATTATTAATCTATTTGATTTAATAAAAGCGCTATAAATTGGTGTCTTTGTTTATACTTAGTTAAATTATATAGGTCAGGTATAAAGTATGACGTATGATTAGCTATTTATTAATAATTTGAATAATAATAATGTAATAATGCTAATAACAAAATTAAATCATTATGGAGAAAGGTATCCGTTCTTGATTAAAGAGTTAAAGTTAAAGACGATCTCGGTCTCGTGGTCGTAACTCTCGTGTCTCTTAAATTATATTTCGTGTTGCCGTTCTCGAATTACACATGTAGTCGCAAATTTGTTGCTCTAGCGGTCCACAATGTTTAAAGCATTTTTCGGGGAATCCCTCAATCCCCACCAATCTCACTATTCACGCACAGTCCGGCAGATTTCATTGCAAATTTTTGTGCTCTAGCGTGTGGACTCAAACTTTTGTGAATTTTTCAAAAAGCCAGTGCAGTGCAATGCAGTGCTCGTTTCCAAAAACGACAAAAGTTTAAAGCTCTCCTTGAGAACCTTCTTTACAGTTCCGGTAAGTTTTGCGTTTTTTCTTCGTTTTTCCTCAAATGATTACAATTTTCCTCTTAACGTCATTTCTCCACGCACGCGACTGGACCGGACCGCGACGTTTCATCGACCTCGCCCTAATCGAAAGACGCCATTTGAGTTCGTTTTGTCTTACACCTAATTACTAGAAATTAGCTTAGTGATCCTGAAGAGTTAACCCTTCTCAGGTACATACAACTCTATTATTTGTATTTCTTGACAAATCTGAAAGACTCCATGTTTGTTTTTCCTGAAAAATATGCAGAATTCCATCATTTCAGTTACATTTACAGATTATTATGTCTCAATATGCTCAAGATGAATGTTCTAGCAAACTGTTATTTATGTATAAAATTCAACTATTTTATAAAAACCAATTAAAAACAATAATTTGTACAAGGTTGTTGTTGCAGAAAGTCTCAATAATGTAGCTGTTGTTTAATTTTACGATTTTAATTCCAAAAAGTTACTCAAACTGGACATTTCGATTGTCATTAGATGCTATTGTTTTAATTATTAAATATGCACTATTTAGCTAATTAATTTCTGAGGTTTAACGCAAATTCTTATCCCACTTCTGAAATTTGTAAGACTCTTTTATTCTAATCTTACGTTTTGCCAAATTTTAACAATTAAATTGAATTAAATAACAGTTTATTCTTTCTCTATAATAAATTTGTCAGGATGTCTATGTTCTACGATTATTAGCATTAATTATTCACTCAAAAACAGTGTACAGAATAGCAACAGCTAGCTACATTATTATCAACAATCTACTTCAACTCACCCCTCCATATTTATTGTTAGAGAAACGCTTGAGCAGTCAGACATTGATGAGAAAACAAAAAACTTAAATAGAAGCTCAACTAAACAAAATTAAAAAAATAAATAAAAATTTTTTCTACTCATTATTTTATTACTTTTATTTTTAATATCATAAAATTTAAAAAAAGGAACTCTTAACAACATTTGAGATTGACTTAGATAGAATCAAATTTACATGTTACAGGGGGCCTAGTATTGTTATATAGTTTAGTAAATATTAGTCGAAAAAAATATAGTTCAAAAATTAGCTTTTGTGATTTTTCCAAAGCAAATTCTTTTACGCAACTGTCAATATCAAACTGAATACTTCTTATGCTCAATTACCAGAATAGCTAGATTTGATAGTCTCAATGAAGACAAAGAGTACATCCTAGATAATTTTTTTTTAACTTTATTTTAAAGAAATTTTCTCCTCAACTGGCATTACTAACAGCAGATGTTAAAAAAATTTTCAACATTATAACAATATTTGGTAAACCATCTCCAAGCTTCGACTTAACGGTACTGGTATAGTCGTATAGAAACTGTTTTGTTTTTATGACCATCATCAGGTCATAAATAAATGTATCACCAGAGATCCAGCCGTATACAGAACCGTATTTTGTTAGTCGAAGAAACAGTTGCAATGTGATTTATGACGGATTTGTCCACAGCTTACAACCTTTAAGTCAATTGTTCACTGTAATCATAGACTAAGCATTGTTTATGTATTACTAGTTGGACCACGTGAAGCGGTGGAAAATGCTGCTCTCTGGAAATCGTGTATGAACTTGATCAATAGTTTCTTACTTCGCTAAGAATCAAGAGATAGATATAGATTGTTTCTCTTTATTTATTTATACGAGTAGTTCGAACGATGAATGTAACTCAACCCGGGCACTTAATTGGTCCATATCAAATATCTTGTTACGCAAGTGAGATAATTTTCGATTGCAAGTTGAATGATGAAAAATAATCAAATCTGAATATTCCAAAACGTATTCTCATAAAATAATTTGGCGACAAGTACAAATCTGACAAACGACTTTACCAAGTTAAAACCAACCGCATGTTTTACATTTGTTATTATACAATATACCTAGATTGTTTTTGTAAGTTGATACAATGATAAATAAGATTAAAAATTCTATTTTATAAAAAATGCACAGTATTAGGTACCTCAAAATATTATAGTAATTAGAGGAGTTGGAGTACGTGAAGCGTTGAAAACATAAAGTATGTGTGTATACTTAAACTGACGCCCTATTGAACAAATGATAATTGCAATAGTTCAAATACCCAGTAAAACACCTATTGTCATAGCACAAGTCATTCGAGTCCTTCTACGACTTCACTTCTCAATTTTGACGCAATAAACAAACGTGCATGTTGCATGATAGTCGGTCAAAATTTAGAGAACACTCAAAAAAGCCATACAAGTATTTTATGGCGTCAATAGGCCTCTCAATAGTAAAAATTAAAATTTTAAGAATAACTAGGAGCATCGATGCAACAAATTATTCTAAACAAAAGATTTTCTATAAACAGTAGAACAATTTAGTAGAAATTTTCAAAGTTATGAACCAAAAATCAGTTTTGTTTGTATAAAACTATGATTATTTGTAGTAATAATTATCTATCTAATAACGGATAGATATATTATCATATATGTAGTCAGTTTTTACTGACACTCTCACACTAAGAAACTGAGCTGTAGGCAAGCAAAAATATGGAAAAGACGGTAAACTACAAAAAACCAATAAAATCTAATTTATTGAGTATAATACAATAATTACCTTTTTTCTATTAAGATAGAATACAATACACATCTTGATTTATTATTCACTCAAAGTTGGTTAATAAAAAAAAAATTCTAGACTAGTTAGTACATCTATGTACCATACTGATTATGTAAAATAGAAATCTTAGCTGATGCACTTCCAGTTTTTTTGTGAAATCTTTTACATTTTTTATAGATTAAAGTTCTAATTATTAAATCAATAATAAATAGTGAATAAGAACGACACTGTCCACTCACAAAACGCGGCATTTTAGTTTTTAGTGTAAATTATTTTCTTTTATTCTTTATTTTTCGGAGCCACTTTGTATAATATAAACTACAAACGATGTAATCGATTTGTAATTTGCATTCTGTTTTTTTTTTGTTCAATATATCTAATAATGAGTAAGGTATCTTATTTTAAAGATTATTAAAAATTTATTGTTTTTGTTTTCATAAAATTTTAAAAGATGTTTTTCTTATGTAAGAGCATTGGTAGGAGCAAATTTGTGATACATTATCGTTTTCAAAACCCTTTATCTAAATGATTAAAAAAATTTCAGTTTCATTTTATAAAAAGTCACTTGGACAGCGCAGCTTTAGGTATTAGAGATTATTCTACTCCAGCTTTTGTAGCATATTTACTACCATTTCATTTGATGGATACAAAATTAAAATCCTACAATAAATACTATTGACTCTTTTTTTTTTCAAAATAGTGTGAAAAAGTATTATTGAACATAAAATTTTTATTTTTTCGATATTCTAAGATTTAAATTTAATTTTACTACTGTTTACTTTGCAATGCAGAAGGTATTTGTGATAAAAAAACACTTGTGCCGTTTAAAATATCACATTTCTCCGATAAGAAATGCTCCCAGACAAAGTGTCGCCTATTTAGCTTAGATTCCAACCTTTTCAACATCCAAACAAAAGCGACCCTTCTTGGTACTCGCCATCTGTCAATCATAGTCCAAAACTAAACTGAATTTTTTTGGTTGACTACCTAGTAATACATAAACAATGGACTAAGTAAACCTAGACTAGCCACGCTTATGGGAGAAATGTAACACATTTTGGTTGTGCCGCTGGTACCTATGGGCAAAAATCTGAATCTTCAAAGTGTGTGAATAGTCGTAAAGAAATCTGTTATATTATGGAAACGGTCTTGACTCATACTGTGAGAGTTTTTGATTTTATAATAATTTATAGTTATTTTCTAAAGTAAAAATAAGCCAATAAGACGCTAAATCGCTTGTATAATTAAATCATCTCGATGAGAGCCATATGGCATCTTAAGTAAAAGAGGAAGAACATTGGCTTAGCATCCCTGGAAAGGTGGTGGTAGAGGCCAGTCAGTCAGCTGAGAATGTTGATTAAAGAAAGGTGAGAACGGTCGGACGGGCAGTATTATGAGTATTTAAACTGTTAATTGTTTATTGAAAGAGAAAGATAGTTAACGTGTTGATCTTTTAATCATATGTCGTTTTGTGGTATAAATGTAAATTCAGTGCTGTCTCCCTGAATTTATAGGAATAATGTGAATTCAGTGCTGTCTCCCTGAATTCGGTAGATTAATGTAAATTCAGTGCTGTCTCCCTGAATTTGGAGGAATAATGTGAATACAGTGCTGTCTCCCTGAATTCGGTGGATTAATGTAAATTCAGTGCTGTCTCCCTGAATTTGGAGGAATAATGTGAATTCAGTGCTGTCTCCCTGAATTCGGTGGATTAATGTAAATTCAGTGCTGTCTCCCTGAATTTGGAGGAATAATGTGAATTCAGTGCTGTCTCCCTGAATTCGGTGGATTAATGTGAATTCAGTGCTGTCTCCCTGAATTCGGTGGATTAATGTAAATTCAGTGCTGTCTCCCTGAATTTGGAGGAATAATGTGAATTCAGTGCTGTCTCCCTGAATTCGGTGGAATAATGTGAATTCAGTGCTGTCTCCCTGAATTCGGTGGATTAATGTAAATTCAGTGCTGTGTCCCTGAATTTGGAGGAATAATGTGAATTCAGTGCTGTCTCCCTGAATTCGGTGGATTAATGTAAATTCAGTGCTGTCTTCCTGAATTTGGAGGAATAATGTGAATTCAGTGCTGTCTCCTGAATTCGGAGGAATAATGAGGTACCAAAACAATGAAGACATCATTGAGAACACGATGTTAAAGAAAAGGAGTGAAGAATGAGTCAATCGAGTCCATAGAGTGGTTGTCCAATTCCAATGAGTCTTGTGATGTCTTCCACAATCAGTTCGAGAGGTAGAAAATCCTGCAAGGGGGAGAAAAGCCCCCGGTGAGTTACTTTACAGGTATTATTGGCAAGTACATTATGTGTAAATATGTTTCATGTGTCGCCCAATCGATCCGTCTGACTGCTTAAGCGTTTCTCTAACAATGATAGAGGGGTGAGTTGAAGTAGATTGTTGATGATAATGTAGCTGGCTGTTGCTATTCTGTACACTGTTTTCGAGTGAATAATTAAAGCTAATAATCGTAGAACATAGACATCCTGACAAATTTATTATGGAGAAAGAGTTAACTGTTATTTAATTCAATTTAATTGTTAAAATTTGGCAAAACGTAAGATTAGAATAAAAGAGTCTTACAATACATGGAAATAGATAAGGTTTTAATGGGTATGAAACCTGAAACCGAATAGATTTGAAGTGTTTGTTTTTTCGGGCTGGGTTACGAGACTCGTGTAGTATTAGCACAGATTAGTTATACCAGATTGCTCACTTGCCTCGAAACGTTTGATCTTTTGCGCATCGTTTCTATGACCTTGGCGTGTCTCGTCCCTTTAAATTGGTTAATAGCAGTGTTGCCGCGCGCAGTTTTTTGTCAGAATTACTACAGAAAATGCCCTGTTGCCAAAAAGTGTCGTCCTGGAGCTACTTGACACATCATAGGTTTTCTGAAGAAAACTTGTGTAATCAACATTAATTTTACTAATTAAGCATAATTAGGAGGTAATCGTTTGGTTTTTAAGAAAGATCCTACTTTATTCACATAATTACAAATGCATTAAAATAGATTTTTTTGTTTTTTGTCTAGAGGTTTCCAAATAGTCACGTTTTAAAATGGTACATTGACGTGCCTTTTCGATTTTTTATATTTTCAACAGCAATAAAGATATTAAGGGTGGGCCGTTTTATAATTGGTAGATAAAACCACGAGGCAAATAAATCTGGATCGGACAGACATCGGACCAAATCGTGAATTTAGACACTGCATACAATCATCTCGAAGCGTTCCGAGTGTATCTTTGCTTACAGTGAAATAAACCTCTATTGGGCATGCGTCAGCTGGACCTTTAAACTGGTTAATATTCTATCTCTCTCTTTTTTAAGCTTTCTTTTCTAAGTGAGCGATCTGGTATAACTCATCTGTGGTATTAGTAGAGTTCAAAAATCTTCCCAAGTCGTCTAGAATCGATTGTGGTTTGCAATGTGTTGATAAAGGCTACAATTTTTTTTAGAAACTCCTCATCGAAAAAGATTTGGCTTGGTCGTGCAAAAATCGTATTATGCAAGGGTTGATTAAGGATGGTTTTATAAAAAAAATATTTTTTTTGCATTTTTTAAATTTCTAGTACGCTACCTTTATGGTCATTTAATATTATGCATAACCGTCAATCGGAAATGCCTTATATCAATTATTTATTATTGCCTCCGCAATGCTTTTTTATGGAGTGCTTTATCGAATAAACGCTCGCCCTGAAACGCATAAATCGTAAATTAGTAAAATCACCATAATTCGAAAACGCGGCAATTTATTAAAAAATACATTAAAACAAACGTTGTAGATCTGAGATTGTAGATTGCTTAAAGTTGTTGAGATTTTCTGTAGGATGAGCCATTTAGCTTGTACTATTTTTTTCGTGTGCTATTGCTAAAATTTACAGCGAGGAAAGCTTATAATATCACGGCCGAAACCAAGCTATTCGACCTTATGCTATGAAGCTTCAACACGGGTAATTATCGCTTGTTTCAATACTTTTTCTTCCTATTTTTTATCCAGCCGATGTTGAATCTATGTACAAATGTTATTTATAAATTATTATTTATGTGCTCTAACTTTTTTACAAATAAATATAAAATAACATATAAAATAACATTAACATATAAAATTTTTTAAAATGAGATTTTGTAGTTTAATAATAATACAAATAATTAATAATAATTAATAATTGATAATTGATAATAATTAATAATTAATAATTAATAATTAATAATAATAATTAATAATTAATAATTATTAATTAATAATTAATAATTAATAATTAATAATTAATAATTAATAATTAATAATTATAATTAATAATTAATAATTAATAATTAATAATTAATAATTAATAATTAATAATTAATAATTAATAATTAATAATTAATAATTAATAATTAATAATTAATAATTAATAATTAATAATTAATAATTAATAATTAATAATTAATAATTAATAATTAATAATTAATAATTAATAATTAATAATTAATAATTAATAATTAATAATTAATAATTAATAATTAATAATTAATAATTAATAATTAATAATTAATAATTAATAATTAATAATTAATAATTAATAATTAATAATTAATAATTAATAATTAATAATTAATAATTAATAATTAATAATTAATAATTAATAATTAATAATTAATAATTAATAATTAATAATTAATAATTAATAATTAATAAATAATAATTAATAATTAATAATTAATAATTAATAAATAATAATTAATAATTAATAATTAATAATTAATAATTAATAATTAATAATTAATAATTAATAATTAATAAATAATAATTAATAAATTAATAATTAATAATTAATAATTAATAATTAATAATTAATAATTAATAATTAATAATTAATAATTAATAATTAATAATTAATAATTAATAATTAATAATTAATAATTAATAATTAATAATTAATAATTAATAATTAATAATTAATAATTAATAATTAATAATTAATAATTAATAATTAATAATTAATAATTAATAATTAATAATTAATAATTAATAATTAATAATTAATAATTAATAATTAATAATTAATAATTAATAATTAATAATTAATAATTAATAATTTATAATTAATAATTAATAATTAATAATTAATAATTAATAATTAATAATTAATAATTAATAATTAATAATTAATAATTAATAATTAATAATTAATAATTAATTAATATTATATGAGTGTTGCCGTTCGAAGAATTACAACCCACCCTCGTTTTTTCCCGTCCCTTTACCTCTCTAGATTTATTGGTCTTCTCTAAATCTTGCAATGAAATCTGCCGGGCTGTGCGTAGGAATAGTGAGATTGGTGGGGATTGGGGGATTCCCCGAAAAATGCTTTAAACATTGTGGACCGCTAGAGCAACAAATTTGCGACTACAATTATTAATTATTAATTATTAATTATTAATTATTAATTATTAATTATTAATTATTAATTATTAATTATTAATTATTAATTATTAATTATTAATTATTAATTATTAATTATTAATTATTAATTATTAATTATTAATTATTAATTATTAATTATTAATTATTAATTATTAATTATTAATTATTAATTATTAATTATTAATTATTAATTATTAATTATTAATTATTAATTATTAATTATTAATTATTAATTATTAATTATTAATTATTAATTATTAATTATTAATTATTAATTATTAATTATTAATTATTAATTATTAATTATTAATTATTAATTATTAATTATTAATTATTAATTATTAATTATTAATTATTAATTATTAATTATTAATTATTAATTATTAATTATTAATTATTAATTATTAATTATTAATTATTAATTATTAATTATTAATTATTAATTATTAATTATTAATTATTAATTATTAATTATTAATTATTAATTATTAATTATTAATTATTAATTATTAATTATTAATTATTAATTATTAATTATTAATTATTAATTATTAATTATTAATTATTAATTATTAATTATTAATTATTAATTATTAATTATTAATTATTAATTATTAATTATTAATTATTAATTATTAATTATTAATTATTAATTATTAATTATTAATTATTAATTATTAATTATTAATTATTAATTATTAATTATTAATTATTAATTATTAATTATTAATAATTAATAATCTAATCAACACGCACAACATTTTCTTATCAGCAATTTGATGCTCTACAAAATTAGGTTTTTATCGGATAAATTATTCTATACATTTTATTCTAAATAAGAAAAACGGCAATTTTTTCGAATTTAGTATAAAGTATATCCATTATTCTAAGTACAAAAAAATAATCCTGTCTATGAGACAACTCGGTGTTGTAAAAGTGATTTAAAATTTCGACTTTTCTGTTTATAAAATATTCTCATCGGAAAACCATTGTCTAATTTTTTTGTGCAGTAATTTAAAAAGAAAATCAAAAACATGAATTCTACCAACTTAAAGTTGTCAAAATATAAAATTTTTGTTTTTACTATACCACTAACGCTGCTTGCTCGCTTTAGTACAATTATGACATTGTCCTCGTTAAAACTTTACAACGGATTATTTTATAATGGCTACCTTGTTCTTTAATTCGCACTTCACTTTGCTGTTGTCAGAGATCAAACACTGGATGGCTTTGTAACTTTTTTATTGAAGATATTAATAATTCTATTCTATTCTAATCTATTCTATTCTGTTCTGACACTGTCTATCTGCTACTCCTATATATATACATATTTACAAATGATTGAAAGTTGTTAAACAGTTGATTGAAGGTTGTTGAATGGCGTTATAATTATCATTATTTTATGTGTAATATGTGGTTTGGTAATGATGAAGTACATATTAGAAGGTACATTCTCTATATAATGATTTTATAATATAATAATAATAATTAAGATTGAGGATGGTCTTAATACATTAGGCTATTGATATCTTAAGTGTGAAATTTAAATGAAGGCTAATTATGTATTAGTAAGACGAGTGTTAATGAGTCTATAATAGTATTAGTATTTCTATAATAACAGGGACGGCTTAAGCCAGGTACATTACACCTCCTCCCTTAGATTAACAAATTTTTATTTGTTAAGTTTGTAGTGGTGAAACATCCGGGTATATAGTCGGTGGAGCGGATGGTGGTTCTATAGTTGAAATCTTAGAATGTTGTTGATTAATATAATACATGTTTTCACTTATTGATGGTTCTTCTACTCCACTAACTGGACATTTATAATGCACGGATGGATATGTGTTGGTCTTTTGTCCAGACTTACAAAATTTAAATGTTGTATATTTATGAATGATTTTATAAAGAATATAGATTAATATAATTGTCACTAATATTATGATGATAATTACAGTAGTATGATTAGAATATGGAAAAATTTCAGATTCTTTTTCTAATAATTTATTTGTAGAGGTAGCAATATCTGTCAATTTAAGACTAGCGTCTCTCAAAGCATTAATATGTAGATTAGTAGGATGAATTGGTAATAAATCGAAGCTAGGATTTTTGGTCATATTAGTACAACAAGGGGGTGGTAATGAAAATTGTGGTATAATGACGTTAAAAGAGCTTTTGTAGGTTTGAGCATCTGATTTCAAAGTAGTAGAGCTTGTATATATTTTGCAAGTTGAGTTTACTGTCAGTATTCCTGTATTTTCTAACATGATAGAAATTGATTTATGTGGTATACAACTGATAGATACATCGGTTTTTTGAGATAGGATATTTATCCATCTGTTTGATTGGTGCAATTTATACCATATCTCTAAGCGAGATTGTAATATTCTGATGTCGCACTCTTTAGGAATCTGTTTTGGATTTTTAAGTAATAGTGTTTCTGAACATTTATTTAGATAATGTATTCCTAGATAAGATATTTATTTTCTGAAATTGCTAGATAATTAAAAGAAGGTAAGATAAATTTATAATGATTATGCATTGAGTCAAAGAAGGGTAATGGAATTAATTTATATAAAATATAATTTAGTTCTTGTACTAGAGGAATTGATATAACATATCCAATTCGATTATCCGAGAAAAAACATTTAATGGTTGCTAGATGCATATAGTTATTGACGTTTTCTTGGGTTAAAAGTATTGGATAACCAATAGTCTTTGGAAGATGTATGATAGTTTTTGTTAATTCTATGAGGAGTTGTGAAGGTGTAATAACTAAGGGATGTATTGCATTAGATTTTGTTAATAATATTGTGTCCATTAATGTTAAAGTTTCATTTTGAACTGAGTTGCTTATCATTGCTATAAGAGCAAAATGTTCATCGAGATCTTGTTGGAATTCTAACTGAAGAGTTTCATCGGTCAACTTCCTGGTAATTCCACTGAGTTTTTGTATATTTTTATTAAGAGTAGCGGAAGTTTTTGTTATATCTGCTATGGAGCTGTTAAAGTTGGATATAGTTGTTTGCACAATGCTAGTTTGTTTTTGAAGAAGTTTTGCAAGGTAGTTATCATCTTGTTTTATTTTTTCAATTGCATCATCGTAATGTTCAGCATCTGTTTCATCTAAAGTACCGAAAACAGTTTTAAATGCTATTCCTATACCATTGAACCAACCTCTTTTAACGCGATTTTTTAAGATCAATTTCTGATTTATGTAGTTTTGCAACCGACTGTTGAAAAATGTGAAGTGGCGTTGTACAATGTGGTATAGTTTTAAAAGTTTTGTTTTTGCAAACAGCAGCAGTTTTTTCTAATGCGTCATCAATGAATTTAATTTTATTATCTAGGATTTTTAGGTCGTAATAAGATATAATATTCCAGTTTCCTTCTTGGAATTTGATATTCTTTATTCCTTCGTAGAATAATCCAGTAATATTTGTTAACGAGACATTGTCATAAAGTAGGCTTGTGTTTGCGTAAATAACAGGAATGATATGAAGAACCAATTGCCTGTAAAAAGTATTAGTTTTGAGCTAGTTTTATTTTATTACAATGAATTTTGTGTTTTTTATTTCTAATTAGAATAGTGTAATTAACTGGAGAATTTACTTCAATAATTTTATAAGGACCTGAATAATTTGGAGTAAGTTTCTTAGATCTTTTTAATTTTGATTGTTCATTCAATAAATACACTTGATCTCCGATTTTAAAATTTTGATTGTTAGAATTTTTATCATAATATTTTTTATTTTGTTCCTTTGATTTTAAAATATGATTTCGTGTGCAATTTCGTGTGATTTCTGCAATTTTAATATCAGTTCGTCCATGTATGTTTCATATGTATAATGAAATTCTGGGTTTTTTGTGATGCTTGTTGGTAGATTTGCTTTTATGCCAAATACAAATTCGAACGGAGTAAATTTGGTCTATCCATGAGTCCCAATCAGTTTGGTCTAATTTGATGTAATGTTTTAAATATTCTGCAAGCGTGTGATGACTGCGTTCAAGAGCACCGTTACTTTGTGGATGATAAGGAGTACAATTGATTTGTTTAATTTTAAATAATTTAGAAATATTTTTTAATAAATTTGACGTAAAGTCTTTTCCTTGATCAGTTATTATATTTTTTGGAATGCCAAATGTGCATATAAAATTTCGAATTAATTTTGTTGCTATCGTTTCTGCTTCGTGGTTAGGTATTGCGTAAGCTTTTGAAATTTTACTAAGATCATCTTGTAACGTAAGAATATATTTATTTTCATTTATTGATGAAGGTAGTGGACCTACTATGTCTAAGAATATTCGTTCAAATGGTACTTCACTTGTAGTCGTGATTTGCATGGGCTCTTTATGTTTTCTTCGTACTAGTTTGTTTCTTTGGCAAGAGTCGCGAAATTTTATAAATTTATTGATGTCTTTTTTCATATGAGGCCATCTAAAATTTTGTTCAATTCGATTATAAGTCCGATGGAAGCCTGAGTGACCTCCAATTAGACTTGAATGGTTTTCAGATAAAATTTGTTGGATATGATCCTTGTCTACAGGAGTCGTTATATTATTAGAATAGAGTTTAATGTTGATATTGGTATTCCTGAAAACGTATCGTAATATTGCGCGTGTTTTATTTGGATTTAAGTTGTCAAATGATAAATTAAATTTAGGTAGACTTATTGACGTGATTTTATCGGTTACTAATTGGTTTCTGAATTGAATCATTAGATCAAAACAGTTTTCATAAGATGTCTTCTCCCAATAGTTTTCTTTAGATACCAAATATAAAATTATTCGATTGTTTTCTGAAATTTTGATAATCTTTTGAATATCTAAATTATTAAGTTGTAATATTTGTTGATGATTAGGATATTTGTCAGCAACTTTTCTTAGAAGTAAATCGTTGTTGCTTAAGTCGCTAGAAATATATATAGCAATATTGTCTGTACAATCAATTATGTTGCCATTTACTTCTTCTATGTTACTATTTGAAATTATAGAAGTTTGAAATTTATTCAAAAAATCAGAATACTGATTTGATTGAGTAGATTTTAATGAAATTTGATTAATTTGAGCTTCTTGAGTTTTATCTTCTGGATTATTGAGATTCGTAGTCGGTGGGTATCTACTAAGGGCATCGGCGGACTGATTTAATTTACCAGGCTTATAAACAATATCATAGTCATATTCTTCTAATGCTAAACGCCAACGAGTTAACCGAGAATTTGCTGGTGTAGATTTTTTCATTAACCATGTTAGGGGTTGGTGGTCAGAACAAATTTTCTGCCATATAGGTATGGGCGAAAATGTTTCACACTCCATACTATAGCAAGAAGCTCTTTTTCTGTAGTAGAATAGTTACCTTCGGCTTGACTTAAGGTTCTACTAGCATAAGCTATGGGCAATTTATGTCCTCCTGAATTTTCTTAAGATAAAATAGATCCTATTGCATAATTACTGGCATCCGTTGTTAAATAGAATTGTTTAGAAAAATCTGGGTATTGAAAAAGAGGTTTATTACACAATAGTGTCTTTAATTTTTCAAATGCGTTTTGTTGGCTACTTGTCCATATAAATTTGGCGTCTTTCTTTAATAGCTTTGTTAATGGCTGAGTGATTTCTGAAAAATTTTCTATAAATCGACGATATTATCCTGCCAATCCTAAAAATGATTTAATATCTTTTGGTGTTTTTAATATTGGAAAATGTGTTACGGCTTTGACCTTAATTGGGTCAGGTTTTACACCTTCATCAGTGATTATATGTCCTAGATACATGACTTCGTGTCTTAAGAATTCGCACTTATCTGGTTCGATTTTAAGGTTATGATCGGCAAGTCTTTGGAATACTTCTTTTAGTCTTTTATTATGGTTCTCTAATGTATCAGCATGTATTACTATGTCATCTAGGTAAACAAAACATCGGTTATGATTGATTCCCATTAATACGTTATTCATCAGTCTTTGAAATGTTGATGGTGCGTTTTTTAAACCGAATGGCATTCGATTGAAGTGGTAATGTCCTAAATGTGTAGAGAATGCAGTCTTCATTTTATCATGGTTGTTCATTGGGCATTGGTGGAACCCAGATTTTAGATCTATTACAGTAAAGTATTTAGAATGCGACAGATTATCGAGAATCTCCGAAATATTGGGTAATGGGTAAAAGTCCCCGACAGTTATACTGTTGAGTTTACGGTAATCGACGACGATTCTCCATTTTTTTGTGCCCGAAGCATCAGATTTTTTCGGTACTACCCAGATTGGAGAGTTCCATGGAGAGTTAGACGGTTCAATAATGTTTTGATCAAGCATTTGTTGAGTTTGTTTTTCTACTTCCTTTTTGTGTATTTCTGGAAATCTGTATGTTTTACTATAAATTGGTTTTTGTGTTTCTGTTGAGATGGTGTGTTCAATAGAATTTGTAAATGTAAGTTCGTCACCCTCAACGTAAAATATGTGATTATATTCATGACATAGCTGGATCAAAGATTCTTTTTCTTCTGAATTTAAATGTTCCATTCTCAACAATTTAGTGATTTTATGTAATCGGTTTGTATCAAAATTTTTATGTGATATTGGAAAACAATTTATTTTATTTTCTTCATGTTTCTCATAGCTGAGTGGTTCTAGATTAATTTGTAAATTTTTTAATGTAACATAATCGTCAGTAGTATTAAGGATTGAAGAAACAAAACTACTACTTTTATCGACCTTAACAATGCTTGGACATAAGTGAACACCCTTTTGAATATAAGTTAAAGAACAAATTCCCTCCTTGGTTTTATGATTAAGTGATTTTATTTTTACTATAGTTTCGGTTCTTGGAGCTAGTTGGATTTGTGTAATTTGTTTTTGATTTTGATTTTGATTTTGATTTTGATTTTGATTTTGATTTTGATTTTGATTTTGATTTTGATTTTGATTTTGATTTTGATTTTGATTTTGATTTTGATTTTGATTTTGATTTTGATTTTGATTTTGATTTTGATTTTGATTTTGATTTTGATTTTGATTTTGATTTTGATTTTGATTTTGATTTAGATTTTGATTTAGATTTTGATTTAGATTTTGATTTAGATTTTGATTTAGATTTTGATTTAGATTTTGATTTAGATTTTGATTTAGATTTTGATTTAGATTTTGATTTAGATTTTGATTTAGATTTTGATTTAGATTTTGATTTAGATTTTGATTTAGATTTTGATTTAGATTTTGATTTTGATTTTGATTTTGATTTAGATTTTGATTTAGATTTTGATTTAGATTTTGATTTTGATTTTGAATTGGAGTTTCTTAAACTACAGGTTTTCCTGCATGGAATAATTTTAAACAGCCAATTTTTAAAAAGATTTTGTTTTTTATCTAACTGATTTCGCACTTATAATTCCTTAAAAAGTCATTACCTAGTAATCCTTCAAAAGGAATTGGAAAATTTGCGGGAACGATATGAAAAATATTAGAAATATATTGGCTGCCAATTGAAATAGTTAAATAAGTATAGGCAAGTGTTTTTGTAGGTTGTTGAATTTGTATATCAATTCCTTTTAATGTAATGGGTTTATAATGATAGCAATCTACGTCATCTTTTAGAGCATTTATTTTAATTAGAGAAATATCGGCACCCGAATCAAGTAAGAAGTTACTGAATTTGTTTTTAAGTTGAACAGTTTTTAAAGAAGTGTATGTTGTGCATACTAAGTTGATGTTTGAGACTCGGCTCGAATATGGGCTGCCTTTGATGACGCCATCATCAAAGGGCCCGATTTGTTTAAAGTATTTTGATTAGATTGATTTTTGGTTGAATTATTTGTAAGACTCTTTTATTCTAATCTTACGTTTTGCCAAATTTTAACAATTAAATTGAATTAAATAACAGTTAACTCTTTCTCCATAATTAATTTGTCAGGATGTCTATGTTCTACGATTATTAGGTTAACTATCTTTCTCTTTCAATAAACAATTAACAGTTTAAATATCCATAATACCGCCCGTCCGACTGCTCTGACGCCCGGCTCAGCTTTTTACCCACTGGCCTCCACCCTTCCAGAGATGCTAAGCCCATGTTCTCCCTCTTTACTTAAAACGCCATATGGTTCTAATCGAGATCATTTAATTATACAAGCAATTTAGCGCCGTATTGGCTTAATTTTACTTAAAAAAATAACTATAAATTATTATAAAATCAAAAACTTTCACATTCGGCCATCCTGACTTCAATCTTGTCCCCAAGATTTTCTACTTATTATTTTAATAATGATTTTACGCTTTATTCTCAAGCTTTAATCTAAAAGTTATCAATAATTATTTTACTTTAACCTAATTGTATTCACATTAGCTTAAACCTTAAAAATGTGTTCAATATTTAGTTATTAAATACAAGAGTAACAATTTTTTTTCTACTGTTCAATTACAACTATAAAATACTTGTTACCCCCTAAATAAATAGCAATACTGTATCAGAAGCAGATAAAAAATTAACCCCATTTGAGTTTGTCTACGTCAACAGTCAACTGTCTCTGCTTCCAGTTTTGTTTGTTCTAAGTTCTATCTGTCATCACCAATTCTTGTATTTGTACAGATGTTTTGGTTTCAGTTTCTTTTTTTTTCTTCATTTTATTTTTGTGCTGTTTCTTAATTTTTGAGATCTCATAATCGTTGATAAGGTATACCTTTTTTGTTATTTATAATCTTTGATGTAATTTAGCAATTGCTTTTGTTTCTTATAGTTTTTCTTAATTTGTGTGCACACGTTATCAGTTGCTAACTTCACCCGATTATTTCTCATGTTTATCTTCTCTCTTCTTTCTTCCTTTGTTGTTTTTTTTTCTTTTAGTCAATAGTCAAAGTTATAAGTCATGAATACCCTTAGTTGTTTCTAACGTATATTTACTTTTAAGTTGTTAATTATTACTTAACCGATGTAATTTTATGTCAAGTCACTCAACTATTAAAATGAGATACTTATAAGATATTTGAGATGAACATTATTGCTTTAATATAATTAAGTTCTTGTTTGAAACCTTTTAGATTAAAAAATCATACTTTAATTTTATTTTTGAATTGTTTTATTTATTTGTTTTTTTTTTTTTAATCATTTATTATTTTTTTATTTTAATTTGTCAAATTTTTAATTTACTAATTAAGTCAGCACTTACGTGTTCACTATTTAAAATTTAAACATTTTGGGTCTCTTATTTATCCAATTAACAAGACATTTATTAAAACTTCTGTTTTCAAAATTAAAAGTGTTTTTATTTATTTTATTTTTGTAAAGAGAGTAGGAGCAGTGTATTTTACAAGTTCAAATAGTTTGACTGAAACAGGACTAACATTCAAACGTTTCTAACTACATAGTTTACCCCTTTTTATTTTTTAATCAACTTTCAATTAAAACTAACGGCGTCTGACTAAATCAAAAATTAAGCTTTAGCATGTTGTCCAATCACATCAATTTACTTTTGATTGTTTTTCTTTTCTTCTACACTTTGTAATATAATTTGAATAATTTAAAAATGATAATTGCTTTTAAAGAACAAGTTGCCTATTTACTGCCTACTAATTGTTTGAAGAAAAATAATTGAAAATAAGAGTCTTAAAGTAACAATCATTGCTACAGTTTCATTCATCGCTGATAATTATCTCAGAGTGTCAAACTTTAATTTAAGAAAATTTGTTAAACATTTCCAATTACTAATACTCAAAACTAACTTCTATTAGATTTTCATTTTGTTTTAACTTTGTTGTGTCAGCGATTATTATTTTTTTTTTTTGCAAATGTAATTCTAAATGGTTTAATTTTAATTTAAAGATTCAATTCTCTTAATTTCCCAATTTTATTTACCCCTTATTTCTTATTGCTTGTTTGTAATTATGAATTCAAATCAAAACTGATTGTAAAACGAATAAATTACTCATCATGAATTAAAATAGGTTCTACTGTATTCAATATTATTATTATTTCTTTAATTTAAAACTCAGACAAACTGCATTCACTCTAAACCCAAAACGGTCAAGACTACCTGCTTGACTGTGACAATATATAACAACATGTGGTCAACACGTGGGGCAGCTCCAGATTCTTTTTATTTATCTTTTTGTTTAGTTTCACCCCTTCACAATAAACTAATAAATTTATGTATGACAAATGATGGTATGAAATGCCTTAAATGACTATTTTCAGAAATTTAGGTGTAAATGATAAGTATTAGTGAGAGAAAGTACCAATTTTTATTTGATGAATTAGAATATTTAATGTTGGTTTTTGTAATTTAATTGTACTTAAGTTAGTTTCACAAATTTACTTAATGGCAGGTAGACATATAAAAGCAGATAATATCCTTAAGTAATTTTTACCTAATCTTATTTTAAGAAACTCTAAACTAATAAACTACCTATTTAACCAAATGTCTTTTTTTTTTATCAAATTTAAATTGTAAACTTTGCGGCTTTAGAATACTCAGCTAACTATCAATTAATGATTATAAACTTCATACTGGATTTTATTGCAAGTACCAATACACATAATTAATTATGAATTTTAGAAACTATAATTTTTATTTAATTAGCTCTACTAAATTTTAAAATAGTAACATAACTTTATTAATTAGACTTGTGAAAGTATAATTTTGCCAGATGAGATTAGTTGCTGTACGAAAATTTTTGTTTATAAAAATATTAATCCTTAAGTGGTAGTTTTGTGATTTTGATTTATATATTTTTTTGTATTATTGAAACCAAATTAACTTTAAAACTTCAAGATCAATTTACAAAAATGTTTTGTTACTAAAATATCAAAGTATTTTTTTTTTATTTACTCAAATTAGCTATTTTATTATCAATACAATTTAGAAAATTGTATTTGCAGCTTATTAAGTTCATAATGCATTTGGTGCAAAAAGCTAGCTGTCCTAAACACTCGTTTTTCAATTCGCTGTCAAAAGAGAATTATCTTTACCATATGGATTGAGTCGACAAGATATAAGCTCATCAAAATACTTTTCAAAATATATATATTTTTTAAATCGCAGTAGGCTACTTACACCAATCAATTTTCAACATTTTAATCCTTTACCCTCAATGATTTTATTAATTTTTAAATCTTAATTCAACATTTACCAAATTAATACTGACCCAGTATCAATTAAAAGAAAATATTAGCTATGGCTTTCTCTTTAAAATTGGTGATTACTCTATACTTTATGAAATTTACATAATCTTGTTACTAATTTTTGTTCATGTCCCCTTTCATACAATACGTTTTGTAATCAATTGTTTAAACACCCTTAAATGGTTTCCCACGAATTCTAAGATTTTAAATAGGTCAGTTTGTTTCTCACACTCAAAAGCCTAATAAATCTGTCGAGATGAAATAGAACAAAATACGTTAATACGTCGAAAGTGATAACCACCCTAACTTTACTTTACATGTGGCAATGTGTTTGTCATAAATACATACTTGAAATCTATTCAACTAAAATTTTCAAAAACCAAAGATATAACTAAAAAACATCAATCTGTCAAAGCTCTTGAGGCTGGTCTAACATTTGATATTCTTTAGTATGGTTCGAATTTAAACCAAACCGTCGCCTTAGTGTCGCCAAAAAGATAGCCATAATTTAAATAATTCCCACTTTACAAAGTTTTTCTTAAATTGCAAGAATAATATTAAAGAATGTTTGAGCAAGCTTTTCAATAAATCAAATATTTACATTATTTTAAAGCGATTGGTTTCTCAGTCACCTTTAAAATATCTTCTAATTATCTAAAGTGATTACACCACAACAATTACACTTAATACTTTATAACTAACTTTGCAAATTTAACTTTATCCTCTTTTTTTTTTTATTCGAAAGTCTTTCCTAAAAGTGAACACTTTGATTGCTTATTTGATTGTCATAATTTATAACGCAGTAAACAATAATTTAGTTTAAGCGTCATTTCAAATAATTAATATAAACTACGTTTTAACCCTTTAAACTCCAGACTCAGACTATACCTATACAAAAATCGAAAAACTGTACTATACAACTGCTTTTCTTTGATTAAATTAACAATTTAATGCAATTTGTTTTTTTGTCAAAAAATTAAGTTTGCAATATTGTTTGTCGCAAAAACTAGAATAGAACTCTAATCAAACTTTAAATTAATTTTACAAAAATGTTTTCGTATAAACACGACCCACGAGACGACGAGCAGCCATCAACACCATTTCCAGCAATCTCACAGCCACCTCACATAAAATCAGTTCGATTGAACACTTTAATCATCAGGTAAGCTTGAATAAATTAATTCATATTAATTCATACTCAATTTTGTTTAGAGAAACTTCTTTCAGAGACTATTATGTCTCAATAATATACTCAAGATGAATATGCTAGCAACTGTTATTTATGTATAAAATTTAACTATTTTATAAAAACCAATTATAAATCACAATTTGTACAAGGTTGTTGTTGCAGAAAGTCTCAATAATGTAGCTGCTGTTTATTTTTACGATTTTAATCCCAAAAAGTTACTCAAACTGGACATTTCTATTGTCATTAGATGCTATTGTTTTAATTATTAAATATGCACTATTTAGCTACTTAATTACTGAGGTTTAACGCAAATTCTTATCCCACTTCTGAAATTTGTAAGACTCTTTTATTCTAATCTTACGTTTTGCCAAATTTTAACAATTAAATTGAATTAAATAACAGTTAACTCTTTCTCCATAATTAATTTGTCAGGATGTCTATGTTCTACGATTATTAGCCTTAATTATTCACTCGAAAACAGTGTACAGAATAGCAACAGCCAGCTACATTATCATCAACAATCTACTTCAACTCACCCCTCTATATTCATTGTTAGAGAAACGCTTGAGCAGTCAGACGGATCGATTGGGCGACACATGAAACATATTTACACATAATGTACCTGTCAATAATACCTGTAAAGTAACTCACCGGGGGCTTTACTCCCCCTCGCAGGATTCTCTTCCTCTCGAACTGATAGTGGACGACATCACCAGGCTCATTGGACTTGGACAACCACTCTATGGACTCGATTGACTCAATCTTCACCCCTTTTCTTTAGCATCGTGTTCTCAATGATGTCTTCACTGTTTCGGTACCTGGTTCGGGAGCAACGTGGACGGTGTCGCTAGGCCTCAATCACATTACGCGAAATAGACTGGCCAAGAATAATACGTAATAGGAAAAGGTATAAAATAAAGATTAATGAGTGATGAACCTAAGGACATTACGCATTACCCCGTCATACCAGCAAAAGGGAAATCCACAACCTTTTTATACACTGATAGGAACATAACCATAGCGGTTAACAGGCTCCAGCCCACCCCTCTACCTCTTCGCCTCTGTTCGAGGAAGTAGAGAACCAGGATAGCAATCTGTAAATGTCTACAGACGTCATGGGAGTACCACCTCAGTCTGAAATGAATTAACACATAGACCGTACCCCAGGTATTAAACTATAGTTTCTGCCGTGGATATTTCATATTAACATATTGATGTTTATCAATATAATTTTACTCATTATTCCTCCGAATTCAGGGAGACAGCACTGAATTCACAATTATACCACAAAACAACACATGATCAACAAGATCAACAGGTTAACTATCTTTCTCTTTCAATAAACAATTAACAGTTTAAATATCTATAATACCACCCGTCCGACTGCTCTGACGCCCGGCTCAGCTTTTTACCCACTGGCCTCCACCCTTCCAGGGATGCTAAGCCCATGTTGGATGGTCTTAATACATTAGGCTATTGATATCTTAAGTGTGAAATTTAAATGAAGGCTAATTATGTATTAGTAAGACGAGTGTTAATGAGTCTATAATAGTATTAGTATTTTTATAAAAACAGGGACGGCATAAGCCAGGTACATTACAATTATTTAACTTTCACTAATATTTATGAGGGTTTACCGCACAACTTTTTGTAGAGACATTGTTTTTGTCTCAAACAAAATTCAAAAAAGTCATAGATTCAATAAAATTTGGTGCATCTGATTATTCTTAAAGCGATAAAGGTATAGTAGAAATGCTGCCTGACACCTAACACCGGAGCCAGGCTGTTTTAAAAAAATAAATACATTATTTTAGAAAATTGCGTACAGTCTTTAAAAAAATTATAATTATTATTATCAAGCTCAGAGCCAGCTGGCAGTATTGCTATTTTCTAGTTTAGTATGATCCTTGAAAAAATTAATACCTTTTTCTTTCTAGAAATACATATTCAGTATTATAATTCTGTCTAAATGCAAAATCTTTGCAAAAATTGAAAAATCGTATTTTTGTTACTTTTTAAATAGGGCAAATATAAAGTCAGTTTTGGTAAAACTCTAGATTCTATATTGCCAAATTTTATTCGACCGGCGCTTCCAATGGTTTATCTTGTATCAGTATTTAATTTTTCCAAAGTGAACTTAATGAGAATTTTTGGAAAAAGACAATACCAATGTTAAGCAAACTTTATTTAGATGCCATGTTGCCGGAATTTTTAGCAAATAGATAATTTATTAAAGTGTAAACTTTTTCAGTCACGTTGGACCATATTTAGATGAAAAAAATGCGGCGTTACCAAAATGCGTTGCCAATATGTCGGCATCAAATACAATTAGAAAACAAATATTAATATATTTTTTACGTCAAAAACATTTTTGGCGAAACCGTAATTCTAAATTTATTTTTGTGTTTTTCGCAGAATGTAGCTAGTATGTTTAATGAGATTGGCTAAGTAGTGAGGGCGTGACTGAGTAAATTAGAAGATAAATGATTTTAATATCTTATGTTTTTGAATATTCTCTAAAAAAAGATGTTAAACTTCTACTAACTTTTATGAGAATTGATTATACTTGTGTATCTCTAAGATTTTTGTTTGAGGCAATGTCAAGAATGTCACTAAAATGAAGTATGCGAATGTCACTACAAACTCTTATAAAAAAAATCTTTGTAACCGCACAGGATAGATAGCCACACCATACCTAGGGAACAAACAAAATTACATTTGCATACAAGACTTGATTAATTAGAAAAGTCAAATTTAGCAGAAAATTAAGTATGTGCAAACTTATATAAATACAAATAATTTGTATAAATAACATAAAAGATTATTGTATCAATGGTCTTGTATTTATTATTGTTCTGTACTAGTTGAGCATTATATTTGATGTTTTGATAAATAAAATAACAGATAAAAAAATCAAATTAGTACCAGTGAAATAACGTATGTTTAAAGTTAGGCTTTTATAATCTATTACTGGACAATGCATCTAATCTCTCAAACACTCGTGTTGAGAGATTAGACAATCACTATTTAGAGATTGCACTCTAAATAGTGTTGCTCTGAGGGCCAGAAGAAGATGTTAAAATTAGGATGACGCTAACAAATTTTAATATTTAATCTACAGCGTACGCCAGAGAAACTTACTTAAATGAAAAGTCAAAGTTTAGTTCTTTTTTTAGTTGAAAATACAATATTTCAAGTTTTTTTCGTAAAGTTTAAAAATAACATCGTTTGAATGCCAACTTTTATTGTGCTCACATTGATTAAGTCGATATCTGAAGTTATTAATCACATTTTTTCTTCATTTTATTGTTATTAGAGTTCTTTCTCTTTTTTTCATTCTTCATTTCAATCATTGAGCACATACAAGATGAGACCTGAGACCACCATTTTTCTTCTCATTTCAGGGCGGGCATGGCCAACTACCCCCACTAAATCCCGGCCAACTACCCCCACTAAATCATCAACCCCGCGTCGCCAGCAAGGGTACAGCCGACGCGAGGGAGTCGCATGTAGGCTAGTACCACGAAAGGAAGTACCTTATTTTCCTCCTTGGTAACAACCAATACATTATTAACAAATACATTAAAACTAGCCTAGTGTTTCCGTTATTATCACGGTCCTTCGAAGCATATAGATTTATAATCTACATTTGGTCAATTCGAGCCAGATAGAATACCAGCTACAAGAAAGATTCGAAATCATCGCCCGTGTGCGAAATTCAAGAACCATTCCCGAGTTCTATCTTTGATCTTCAAGAATTCAACATTATCGCCCGTGTGCGAAATTCAGTACCTATTCTCGAGTTCTATCTTTGATCTTCAAGGATTCAACATCAACGCCCGTGTGCGAAATTCAGGAACCATTCTCGAGTTCTATCTTTGATCTTCAAGGATTCAAAAGCATTGCCAGTGTGCAAAATTCAAGAGACTTTCCCCGATCTACAAGGATTCAACCCCCAGCAGCAATTCCAGAAAAAATTTTAACATCTTACAGGTCAGTTTTATATTCAATCTTATTCCATGTCCTATTGTTCAAAATTTAAACAAGATTCACGTTTATTCAGTTAAATTCTATAATTCTTTACATTTTACACGAATCATTTAAAACTCGCGTGATAATCTATTAAAGTTTTTCAAGGTATTTTACACAATGCCTAGGCAAGAGTTAGAAAAAGATCTTGCTGAATTAAAAATTGAAAGGAGAACCTTAAAAGGTGCATTAACGAGGCTTCAAAATCGTGTCGGAGCCTTAACACAAGAATCTGATGGTTTATTAACAGAATTAGAGCATGTTTCTGAAATAAATAAAAAATATGAATCCGTTCAATCAAAAATTGAAAAAATTCAGTGGTCTTAATCGAGTTACAGAAAATGTTAATTTAAAACCATTGCCGTTGCCGACATTCTCAGGCAAATATAGTGAGTGGCTTACATTTTACTAAAGTTTTAAATCAGTGCATGACGAATCTAATATGCCCGATATTAGTAAATTTCATTATTTAAAAAGTTGCTTGAAAGACGAAGCTCAGCGTGCTATAGCTTCACTCACAGTTTCCGGAAAAACATTAAAAAAAAGGTTTGAAAATAAACGACTCATTGTTCAGGATCATATTACAAACATTTTAAAATGGCCTAATATATCAAAACCTAATAGTTTAGAATTGCGCAATTTAATCGATACTATTAATAATAATTTAGCCGCTCTTAGGATATTAGACTTAGAGGTAGAACATTGGGATCCAATATTAGTACCGATAATATTAGAGAAATTAGACTTTGTGACACAGCGTGAGTGGCAAACAAAACTCGATAAGGAAATACCAAAATTCTCTTTATTCATTGAATTTTTAGAAAAACGTTATGAGGTGTTAGATGCAACCGCGAATATTCGTAATAATAGCAACCAGCCATTCAATAAAGATAACCACAAATCATTCTCTAACAAACAAAATCATTTTACAAATAAACAAAAATTTACTACTAATATTGTGAGCTCATCCTGTTGTTTTATTTGTAAAAAAGCCCATAATGTATTTAATTGCAAGGAGTTTACAAACAAAACAATTACGGACAGACTGAAGCATGTTGATAGTTTAAAACTTTGCAGAAATTGTTTAAAAGGTAATCACAATGTATCTAAATGCCATTCGCCAAAATCTTGCAAAGAATGTCACGAAAAGCATCATAGTTTGTTGCATCTAGTCGAATTTAAGCCAATCTCCGAGCCTTCCGCTAGTACTCTGTTAGTTTCCGGTGCGAATCAAATTCTCTTTTCTACTGTCTCATTATTAATCTTAGATAAACAAGAGCAATTTCACAATTGCAGAGCCGTTTTAGATCAGTGTTCGGAAGTATCGTTGATAACTAAAAATTTGTGCAATAAATTAAACTTAAGAACGCAACCCAGTAGTACTTTAATTACAGGAGTAAATCGCAACGAAAGTAAAGCCAATGAAACATGTCAAGTCAGAATATCGTCAAGGGTAGGTAATTTCACTACAAACTTAAGAGGGCTCGATACCAAGGCGCAAATTCAAACGTAAACAAACATTCGTCTTACGTCTCCGCACAAACTACATCCCATAGTAGTCAATAAGTTTTGCATCTTTGTCGGAATGTCCGAGCCAAAGTGAGATAGACTATCTAACGCATCTCTAGCAATTCTGGAAAGACGAAAAAATTGCAACAGTGCACACAGGAGCATTTTACACCACCTTGAAATATAAGATTTCTATTATAAATACATAATAATATTACATTATTTACATGTCAATCTTATTTAAAGCAGAAAAAACCGTAGCACATTTTCAATTTAAAGACGTTTAAAAATTATCAAATTGAAATTTATTGAAAATAATCTAAATTTCTTTTTAAAAAATTTTTACATTATTTCAAAACATTCAAATATTTTTTCTAAATAGTTTATAGTAATTTAATTTCACTTTAAATAATTTTAAAACGTTTTAATGAATCTTAAAAATTATAGATAAAAAGATCTATTAAGTTTTTAAAAATTATTTAAAAATTTGAAAAAATATTAAAATTATTTTTAAAAAAATTTTAAAAAATCTTAGCTTATATTTCAAAAAAGTTAAAACAAATTTTAAAGACGTTTAAAAATTTTTAAATGGAAAATAATCTTTATTTCATATCAAAAAACGTTTCAAACCATTAAGTTATTTTTTCTAACTAGTTTATAGTAATTTGTTTTCAATTTTAGTAATTTTAAAACGTATTAATAAATTTTAAAAATTATATATAAAATGCTTAATTAAATTTTTTTTTAATTATTAAAAATTGCTTAAAAAATTTTGAAAATTTTGAAAAATTTAAAAATTTTTTTTAACCTATTTAAAAATTTTAAAAAAACTTTAACAAAATTTGAAAATTATTGAAAATAATCTTTATTTCTTATTAAAAAACTTTTAAACCATTTCAAAACATTAAAATATTTTTTTTAACTAGTTTACAGTAATTTATTTTTTCTTTTAATAATTTTAAAACGTTTTAAAAAATTTTTACAATTATAGATAAAAAAATCTATTAATTTTTTTAAAAATTATTTAAGAATTCTTAAAACTTTTTGAAAACTCTAAAAAATTATTAAAATTATTATAAATATAAAAATTAAAAAAAAAACCTCAACAATTTAAAAAAGTTGAAATAACCTTTAAACACGTTTAAAAGTTTTTAAATTGAAAATTATTTTTTATTAAAAATAAATATATAAATGAAAATAATCTTTATTTTTTATTAAAAAACATTTAAATCATTTTAAAACATAAAAATATTTTTTCTATCCAGTTTATAGTAATTGGTTTTCACTTTCAGTAATTTTAAAACGTATTAATAAATTTTAAAAATTATAAATAAAAAGTTTAATAAAATTTTTTTAAAGTTATTAAGACATTCTTAAAAATTTTTTGAAAATTTTAAAAAATTCTGAAAAGATTTTAAAATTATTTAAAAAATTGAAAAAAAAACCTTAAAAAATAATTTAAGAAAGTTAAAACAATTTTTAAGGACGTTTAAAAATTTTTAATTTGAAATTAATTAAAAATAATCTAAATTTTTTATTAAAAATTTTATAAATCATTTCAAAACATTCAAATATTTTTTCTAATTAGTTTATAGTAATTTATTTTCACTTTTAGTAATTTTAAAACGTTATTAAATTATATATATATGTATATATATATAGGAAATTGTACGTTCAGGCACCAAATTTGGGTATATATAGTCGAAGTGGCACCTATATATACGTTGTGGCACCACTTTGTGGTGCCAGAACGTTTGAAGGCATATTTGAGCTGCTTAACACCTTGGGAGCCTGTAGTCCAAGTTTTCCAATGGTGCTGCATGGACCCCTTACCCCTAGTGTATAAAAACAAGATTTTAGTGAAGCCATATAGTATGCAGAGGGCGCTTGTGGCGACTCGCGGGTGGCAGAAGTATAATTGTTCTATCAGGCACCAGATATTCATACAATATGGCTGAGACGTAGTGGCACCTCCAAGGGCACGCATGTAGTATAATGACAGAGCCTCAATTTCGAGCTATCAGGCAGTTTTTATCGTGAAGAAAATATTAGAATATTTTGATTTTATTATAAACGAACAATAAATAGTATTCAAAAGAACTAATCAATTATACTACACAAAGCTTTTATTAAATTTAACCAATTTACCGAATTTATTTGATTATTGAATTTATTCAAGGCAAAACCATAAAAATAATTTTTAATAAAATATTAATTTTTTTTTAAAGATAAAATACTTTTTAGCAAGATGTGACCTTAGAACGTAAGCATTCGAGAAACATACAATTTGAGGTAATTTACTTGTTAAATAGTCTTAGCGTGGATTATTTACGAATTTAACTATTTATTGAACATTGTACATAAGAAATAACTGAAACTGAAATAAGTTAAATACATCAAAAGAGTAATGTTGAAAATGCATGTTTAAAACCGAATCCTTATAAAACAAGAAAATCTTTTTAAAAATTCTTGAGCACGAATATTATTATATTGAATTAAAATTGAAAAATTTGCAAAAAGCAAGTTAGTGATTATATCTAGTTTAAATTTATATCAAACTTATTTAAAGAAAAAGTTTTAGTTTAAAATTAAAATTTTTTTTTCTTATTTTTTTAAGAGTGGAAAAATTATCATGTCATAAAATTAATTTTATTTCAATAGTTTTATTATGTTAACAATACATGACAGAAACTGAGAACAAATGTTTCAAAAAATATGTTTTTAAACTTCAATTGTCAGTTACTTTTGAAATGAGTTTTTATACTTTTGATGATGGATATAGACTTGCTTTAAAAGTAATTTTTATACCAATACCACAAATTTCATACAAATAAAATTAAAACAGAAAACCGTGCCTAAAAGTAGGTTATTTAAGGCACAAAATCTTACAATATCAAACACATTTTTTCAATACAAATTAATTTATTAAATGTTAATTTTAGAAAAAAAAATGCGTATTGGTTTAAAACAATCTGCAAAAAAAAAAGATTTTTTTAATTTATGGTTTTATTAATAAAGTATTTTTAACACTTTTTATGTCAATAAAACTAAAATTTAAAAATGTTTGTTAGTTTAAAAGCTTATTTTTTTAAACTTTTAAGTTTTACAAAAATTTTTTTAGTTGTTTTTTTGAGAGAGGAAAAAATTATCAAATCATGTATTAATTTTTTTTTTTTTATTTTTTGATTGTTTTAATTTTTTATAATACAATCAATAACATAAAATTAATTAGTTGGTAACAATACAATTTGTACCTTGTCTTTATTATTTGTGACGTTTCAAATATTGAATTTTGCTTTTTATTTGAGCTACACCTCGCTCAATTTTCAAATATTTTTTAATAAACAAAGAAATGTCTTTTGATGATGGATATAATGAGTCGTTTTTAAGGTATTTTGCCATATGATGTTTAATCAACATTGTCCTCTGCAGACCATTTTTTCTTTTCTGAGACATGTTGTTTTTTGTTTGGCGGAGAATTTTCATTTGCTTCATTCCTATCTAAAGTCGCTGATAGGCCAGGCTCATCTATATTTTGGTTTGAAGTACTGTTAGTTCTTTCTGTGCACAAAAATATAAAAAATTTAGTTAAAAAAATACATCTATTTAAATAAATACAAAATTAGTGAAAAATGAAACATACTACTTGTAGAGGCAGAAATTTTAAATTTTTTTGTTGCAATTGCTTCTTCATTTTCAGAGTTAGAATCCGAAAACTCTGGTTCATCAATTTGGATATCAATTTCATCCATTCGCTTGTTCTTACAGTTGATAAGTTCGCCTTTTTCTAGTTTTAATAGAATTTTTGAGACCTTTGCAATCATTAATACATCTCTTGGTAATCTGTAAAACTCTCGATGAGTTTTTTCAGTGTGACCCATAAATGATGCTACTTGACCAATTTCATTATTACGCAAGTCCATTAATTGCATCATAGTGGCAATATGCTTCCGCAATCTGGAGCTTCGTATTAATTGTGGTAATTTTGCACCACACATTTTTGCGTATTTTGTTTGAACATAACAACCGTTTATCCATTCATCGGTGCCATTGCAATTAGGGAAAAAATATTTATTAGATGAATCTATATATTTGTACCTATCTGTTAATAAAGCATTTACAAATTTTTGAATATCTCTTGGTATAACAAATCTTTCGAGCCTTTTCCTACCGTATGAATTTTTTTGTAAAGTTTTGTTAACATCTTTTCTGCCGAACTTAGACTCTGCAAAATTTCGTCACTTTGTTCTATCATTTCTGATCTAGTAACTTCAGCAAGTTCGATATACTGAATATCTCCAACTCTTTTCCTGTTGTGTAAAAGGAGTAAAATAAATGTTACCTCTACAAGAATTCGGTACTGCATAATATTAGTTTCATTTTTTAAAAGATCTACAGCATTTACGGCCTTTTCTATACAATAATTTCTGAGTTTCATAACATCTTCGGTAAGGGGAAGTAGTTTTTTAGAGTAATTTGTTGATTTACTTGTATTCAGGTTTTTTAGAGCAAGACTGCCAACTAAACGTCCCCAATTTTGCTGAATTATTTTACGTAGCAGTTTAAGTTGATCTAATAAACATTTAGAATTTTTTAAAGATTATTTTTCAATAATTTCATCTTCTTTACATATCAAATAAATAACAAGGTCTATTAAATCCTTGAGTGTTTTTCCTTGATGTAAAGCATATGATGCAGCTCCAAACGATCGTTCATTTTCAGAATAATTGCTTGCATTTTTTACAGCTTGAACCAGATTGTCAATATTGTTCGGTTTAAAAACATCTACAAAATTATTACTTTTAGACGGTATACTGTTGTTGTTTTTTTGTATTTACGGCCTTTTCTATACAATAATTTCTGAGTTTCATAACATCTTCGGTAAGGGGAAGTAGTTTTTTAGAGTAATTTGTTGATTTACTTGTATTCAGGTTTTTTAGAGCAAGACTGCCAACTAAACGTCCCCAATTTTGCTGAATTATTTTACGTAGCAGTTTAAGTTCATCTAATAATAATTTAGAATTTTTTAAACATTCTTTTTCAATAATTTCATCTTCTTTACATATCAAATAAATAACAAGGTCTATTAAATCCTTGAGTGTTTTTCCTTGATGTAAAGCATATGATGCAGCTCCAAACGATCGTTCATTTTCAGAATAATTGCTTGCATTTTTTACAGCTTGAACCAGATTGTCAATATTGTTCGGTCTTAAAACATCTACAAAATTATTACTTTTAGACGGTATACTGTTGTTGTTTTTTTGTATATACAAAAAAACAACAACAGTATACCGTCTATGCGCCAACAAATAATTATTTATAATTAAACAGTTTTTTATTAATTAACTTTGATAATTTTTTATTGATTTATATTGATTATTAATTTAATTATTTATTAAATTACAATTAAGAAAAATAATCATAATTTAAAATAATTAATAAATTTATTTTGTTAACATGTTATTAATTTTTTAAAACTTACCAATAATAGTTATATGTGAATTTAAAGAGTATGGTATAATTTTTTCAACTTCAAGTAAAATGCGAGCACATTCTCGCATTTTATTGCGGACAACAACAATTCTTCTTTTTAAATTTTTACTGGTTTGTAGAAGCGTCAACCCATATTCCAAAATTATAGGATCGGATATTACTATTTTTCCTATTTGGTCCAATCTATAAATAAATACGTTATCTTAAAAACTTTTTAAAAAAGCTTTAACATCAATAAAAGTTCTTTTACATTTGCTGAAAACAAATAAAAATTGGAAATTATAATTTACCTTAATTTTTCAATTAGTTGTTTTTTTAACGGATTTTTTCTTATATGTTCTTGGTAGCTCTTATCTAATGTCAGAATAAATGACTCGACTTTAGGATGTGCAGTATGTTCATCGCCGTTTCTATCAAGACATTTACGATTATGTCGGACTATGTAAGAGTTTTTTAAAAACGTTTTACATTTTGCACACATAATGTACTGAGAATCATTTATTCCGTCGGCACAAAATTGAATTTGTTTTTTAGGAATAATTATTCCTCTTCGCTGTTTAATTTCTAGATTTCCTTTGTTTCTAATCATCATTATTAAATTCTTCTTTTTTTTTAGATCTGTTGAAAAAAAGAATTCATATTAATCTACTTCTTAATATGTAGTATATTCTGAAACAAGATTAGAATGAAAATTTGATACAAGTGGGTAGATTCCGAACGCGGGCGTCAGCGAACTTGAGAGACCACAAGTAAACCGAATTTTTATTTTAACCGAATTACACACCGTATTTTTTCTACGACCAAAAATCAGAAAAGCCTCTTTCAATTAGAACTTGTCACAAAACAATGAGAACACGACATTCATATTTAACAATGACAGTTGTAAAATCTATGGCAACGTTTAAAACTACAGAAACTACAACTTACAAAAAATCTATTCTTTTTTTTTTTGGAATGAAAATACGTGCAAAACACATAAGAGCTAAGTGTTACGGTATGAATTTTCTATCTCAAGAGTGAGAATGTTTACATTCTATCATTAAAAAAGCATTTAAAATCCAGTCATTCAGTAACGGCTGAGAAGAAAACATATTCTATATTACTATATCACAATAAATATTTTAGCTGAATTACCTTTTGCGTCAAGTAACAGGTTTACTAGAGTTTTTTTTTTATGTAGATTTTGCAGATGTCTTGAAAAATGTCTTGATATTACAAAAGATTCGCAAAAAGTGCAAAAAGTTTTTTTATAGTTATTTCGTATTTTACCACTTGGGGCATCTGTAGGATCATTTGGTGATATATTTTTCTCCTTGTCTGATTCAGACTCTGAAGATGGCTTCCAATCGCAATCGCTTTCTTGGTCTTGATCTGATTTTAAATTTTTCAAATAAAACACAAAATAATTAATTTAAATAAAAATTGAAAAAAAAAATTATTGTAAAAATTAATACAAATTACCTGTATCTGTTGAAATATCAAACTGAAGTAGGTGTTTATTCGTTTTAATCGAATTTTGTCGTTGTTGCTCTGTTTTTATCAAATCTTCACTAGACTCACAATAATTATCTAACTGTAATGGTTGCAAAATGGTGATATCTCTGCCGTCTTTTTGGAGATTGTCTTCTTGCTCAAAAAATATTTGTTTGTCATTTGTAACCGGCTGCAAACTAACGTAATTATTGCTTATATCAGTAAACTGATCTTCTAAACAACAATCATTTAGAGGTTGCAAAGTTTGTTTGTTATGGCCGCTAATGTTTGGACTTGCAGTCTGGGTTTTGAAATCTAAACCTGAATAATTAGCAAAATTGGTTAACTTATTCTAAACTAGTTTTTTTATAATGTTTACAAAACGTTTTTTTTTATCAATGCATTTTCATGGACTTTGCAATGACAATTTTTTTTTTATTTTTTGTTTGTTTTTAAAATTTAATTCAATTTACAATAAATATTAAAAAAAAAACCATTTGAAAAAACACTTAAAAAAACAATTTTAAACAATAATAAATACCTAGTACTTTAATATCGGCATTTCTGTTAATTTCAGCCTTTTTCATGTCTTTTTCAACTTTAATAGTATCAGCATTTGTTTCGTCTGTAACCTAAAAAAACAACTGTGTAATATTTATATTTTTTTTGTAGACCATTATCATTAAACAATTTAAACAATCAAAATAGTAAATCTGACTAACACATTTTTACACTTTCTAATAAAAATTGTAATAAGCCAGCTTTCTATTTATTCTTTTATAGCATTAGTTTAAATAATATAATGAATAATTAGCAAAATTTACTAATTTTTTGTTTATTCTTAACATGAACTTATGTTAGAAAAACTTACCACAGAACTAGTAACGTTGGCTTTACATGTTTTTTTTGAATGTACCGGAGATAGATTGCAATTCGACTTGCTTTTGTCTTCTGTTGGTAGTCCCACATAAAAAACAGAATAATAGTTAAAACAAAGCGATTCTCTTATAAATTATAACATAAAAAAACATTTTTATTTTATTTAATTAAGAAATAAATTATCAATAAAAAATGTTAGCTATATTTCTAAAATAAAAATTAGATGTTAATATAAAATGACATAAAGTGTACTTACGGAAAATCAACATTGCTTTTTCTACTAATTTCTTTGACCTAGACATCTCAGGTAGGGCCACGGCTAACACTAATAACTCCTAACAAATATATCTTTTTAGATTATAAAAGAAAGGTCCAGGCACACACGCGGTTAATTAGAAGCTTTGAAATTTGCATTGTACAAATAAGTACTAAATGAAATATTTCAAAGGCACTGGTTAAAGATGATCTTACTTTCTAAATATTCGAACAGAAAACAGTGGAACTATTCCCGGTGTGTCGCTCGTATCAAGAGACTTTTTGCAAAATGAAATAAGTCTAAAAAATGTAAAAATAAAAAAAAATCAAATTAAAATACTAAATAAGGAGGGGTTGAGACTATTTGAGAGAGTAGTAAATTTTTTTTATGTTGTAGGTACCGGCTTCAACGCTTTTTTTAACTTATTTATAGCCAATTGACACTTTTCCGTTTCAAAAAATGTGCATGTTTTTGTCGGCAAAAATCAAATCCAACAACAGCTGGTCATTGCATTTTATAAATTTTATGTTTGCTTTTATCTCAGTTTTCACCCAACATCCCAACTGCAAGAAATTTAAGATCGGGAAACGGGCCCACCAGGCGGACACTCGGACCACATCTATTGTATTGTATAATAAAAGTCAGTCATTTTGATAATTGACAAAACGAAAAAGCTGGCATGTCCCATAAAATTAGAATCTTTCCTACCATAATCTCAGCTTTCACCCAACTTTTTTAAAAGCTTTTATGAACAAATACAATCGACCACGGCTATCTTATCACAGATGTTTCGCACATTTGCAGATGCATAGAATACAGTAAGGATGTTGGGTAAAAGTTGAGATAAAAGTAGACATAAAATTTATAGAATGCAAAGACCAGTTGTTGTTGAATTTGATTTTTGCCGACAAAAACATGCTCATTTTTTGAAACGAAAAAGTGTCAATAGATTATAAATAACTTCGTTGACACCGGTACTTACAACATAAAACAATTTACTACACCCACAAATAGTTTCAGCCCCACTTTATTTAGTATTTTGATTTGGCTTTTTTACATTTTTGCGTTTTAACAATTTTTTAAATTTATTTCATTTTGCAAAAAGCAATTATTCTGAAAATGAACGATCGTTTGGAGCTGCATCATACGCTTTACATCAAGGAAAACACTTGAGGATTCAATAGACCTTATTATTTATTTGATATGTTGAAAAAAGAACTTATTGAAATAATCTTCAAAAAATTCTTAAGGTTTATTAGATGAACTTAAATTGCTACGTAAAATAATTCAGCAAAATTAGGAACGTTTAGTTGGCAGGCTTTCTCTAAAAAACTTGACTACAAGTAAATCGACAAATTATTTAGAAAAACTACTTCCTCATTGAAGATGTTATGAAACTCAGAAATTATTGTATAGAACAAGTAATATTATACTAAAAAAGCTGTAAATGCTGTAGCTCTTTTAAAAAATGAAACCAATATTATGCAGTACGTCACGAAAAATAAAGACAATGTGGAAAATGTATTATTACTAACTAATTATTTTTAAATTATTGATTGTATTACAAAAAATTAAAACTATTGAAAAATAAGAAAACTTATTGATTGATACATGAATGATAATTTTTTCCTCTCTCAAAAAAGCAACTGACAAAAAAAGTTTTATGAAGCTCAAATTTTGAAAAAATAAGCTTTGAAACTGACAAACATTTTAAAGTTTTAGTTTCATTGATATAAAAATTGTTAAAAATACTTTATTTACAAAACCATGAGTTAAAAAGCTTTTCTTAAGAGATTATTTTAAGACAATAAGCATTATTTTTTCCTAAAATTAAGATTAAATAAAATGATTTATATTAAAAAAAAAGTTGGATATTGTAAGATTTTCTGCTCTGTTCATATTGCTAGAAAGACCTACATGACCTAATATTTTTTTCCCTTTTGAAAAAAATAAGAAAAACAATTTTAATTTAAAATTGAATCTAAAAATTGAAATAAATAGATTATTGATAAATTGACAATTTTTTTTTTAAGGATTTTTTTAATTTAATTTGTAAATTTGTGTTTGCTCTGCACTACAATTTCTTTAATAAATTTTGTAACTTTTCTTTTAAGCCGAAGGAAACTTAGGCATAATCTTCAAAGAAAACACGCTGCAATTTGCAAGAAAAGTCAATTGACCAATGCAGTATTGCAATATAATTTTTAAATTGTAATGTTTAGTTATAGTTATAAATAATCAACATAAAAGACTTCATATTAAATACATCATTTCAGGTTTAATGTTCACATCCTACTGTCACCTCTTGCTAAAAATTATGTTTTAAACAAAAGCTTTAATAACTGTATATTTATACATTGACATGAATAAATCTTAAAACAATTTTTACAAATAATTAAATTTCATTTTCTGTCATATTTAGTTTGAAAAAGTAATTAAGTTTCATAAAACGTTTGATTTTTTCATTATATTTATTGTTTGTTTATGATAAAAGAAAAATACTCTACAGACACAGATCCATAAATTATGAAAAGCTGTGTTTTCTAGTTTATTATGTTTATCATGAAAATATTTTATTGTTTCAATTTGAAACAATGCCAAATAGCAGAGCTAAATTGAAAATGTAACATTTAATGTTCAACACATTGAACATTAAATTCTTGAAACCAACGGTATTTACAATGGAAACGGCTAAATAAGGGGCTGAAAAAAACATCTGGTCATCTAGTTTTTTACCTGACTATCCTAAAATATATACGGTGCTCAAGCGTATATATAAATTAAATATATATGAGGTGCTACTTGACCATTTTCTCTCTTTGAATTTCTGGGTGCCAAGACGTTCAATTAGTTTTTGGTGCTACTAGGTCGTTTTACCGATATATATATATATATATATATATATATAGATATTGAATCTATTAAATTCTTTAAAAATTATTTACAAATTTTTAAAATTTCTTAAAAAATTTCTTAAAAAGTGTATAAATTGGAAATTCAAGTTTTGTTGGTGATCTTTTAATAGTCGGTTTTATAGGTAATCGTTGAAAAATTAGTTTTCAGATCTTGACAAATGTTTCGTTAACCATGTCAGTCGTTTCATAAAGAGCATTAAAATCGTATTTTCTATTCTTTTATAAGAAAACTAAGACTTTAAAACCTGACAAGATACTAACAGAAACAAGTAAAATACGAATTATATTTTTATTTGAATATCCATAATAATCAAATCTTTTTCTTGTTGTTGTTCAATTACTAAATAGCTTGTTTCTTGTTCAAAACCTAAATGAAAAAAATGGGGCTAGGTTCACCTCATTCATCGATAAATTATTTTGGTCAGTTATCGATCCCATTTTGATAAAATTTTGCACACTCATTGTAAAAAGTACATGGCATCTCAATAAAAAAAATGAGTTTTTATACAATAGAAAAATGGCAACACTCATTAAATAAACTGATAAAAATATGAAAAGACAAACGCAGCCATAGTCGCGATAAAAAACTGAAAATTAATAATAATTGCATAATATTGGATACTCTAACAACTCAGTCCTGGGAGAATTTCGAATGTTTCTACTTGCATCCATTAGTTCCGGCAAAATGCAATTAAAATAAAATATTTTTAGACCAGGAAGCATTTTTTCCATCCAAAACTGATCATCCCTCAAAATCTGTAAAGAGTTTTTCAAATTTATAGAATGAAATGGTCATATGCTTCTAACCTCTTCATACCACAAATTTAGTTTTTAAAAAGTAAATAGGTAAAGCAGGATGTTTGAAGTTCTAGTGTGTAGAATTCCGTAGAAAGCGGCCGTGGGCCGCGCTTAATTTATGAACGGTTTTCGACAACTGGCCTATCACTAGTAACTACTAATTTGTTAATACTTCAATAAATGTATAAATACTATGAAAGTGCGTTTATCTTTCTGTTTATTTGTTAAATTATCATTTTTACTTGTACGAGCATTTTATTATTATGTTAGTCTTTTAGCAGAATTCAGTTTTGGCTATGTAAAATAATGTTTCACAGCTTTTTCAGTAAGACTAAAAATAGAATTTTTCAAAATGACTTTATTCGTGCTAGATGATTAATTTAAAAAATTTGGTTTTCTTAACATAATATATTGCGTTATTACATTAACGGCTTAAGTAAGTTACGACTATAAATTTTTTGGATACTTGTTTAGAAAACTATAGCGCTTCTAATGCCAGTCGCAAAAACTTAAATGTAAAAGCTTTTTGAAAAAATGAGCCCTAAAGTTGCCTTTGACGAAACGTGCGAACTGGCCATGACTATCTCAATTAATCGATTTTTCGAATCGCCGTACAATGTTGCCAAGCCTAATTAAAAGCAAAGTTAAATCAACTTGTACGACGTGGCACCACATTCCAACTCAAAAATTAGAAAAATGGTTTTTCGATTTGTGATGTTATTTAATAGAAAATCACAAAATTTTTACTATCAAAAGTGTTTAATATATTTATAAGAATATTCGAAAGTCAATTAAAAGTCTTTACCTCAACACTGGCACTCTATTTAAAAAAGAAATATTTTTTTTCATTTACAAAAAAAACTTTATTGACTTTCGTAAATACATCTTTTAGAATTGTTAGTGTCAGTAAAAGCAGAATTAACAATTAATGAAAATGAACTAAGTTATTTGAAAAATTAATTTTCTTACATGGCGACGCCTATCGAACCCTCTTAAACCACTAACCGTAGCCCTGTCGCCTGTCGGACGCTTTGTAATAAAACTGCCCTTTAAGGATAATAAAATTCAATTGGGTGAAACCGCACATCTTGCATTGAAACGTTACAATGCGTCTTCAGAAAAACCATAAATTAAGCAATGCTTACAATGATTTTATGGTCGAATACCTCAGAATTGAATTAGAAAATCCTATTTTGCTGAAAATCTAAATAAACAAAGTTCTGGTTTTATGCTATTTTGAATTAGGTTTTTGACAATTATTTGTTGTTATCGTAGAACAATTCGCTTTGCTATTAATATTGAAAGACAATGCCTTAGTAGATGTTACCACAACATTAAAATTCCAAGAGGTGTTTTGTAAACAATGCAATCTATTATTGTTCATAAATAGATTTTTGATTGAATATTTTCAACTAGAACATGTATCTCAAAAAGCTATAGATGTGTCGATACAATAATTAATAAATAGTTCCGTTTAGGCACAAATTTAATTTTCCTACACAAATTAATTTCTCAAAAGGTTTGAATAACTGTTAACAAATCATTACTGAACGACTGAGAAAATTTGGAAGTTCATAATCCATTTGATGCAAAAAGCTAGCTTTCTTAAACATTCCCGGTTTTCAATTAGCTGTCAAAAGAGAATTATCTTTACCATATGGACTGAGTCGACAAGATATAATTTCATAAAAATACTTTTCAAAATAATTATAAATATTTGTTTTTTTTTTAAATCGCAATAATCTACTTACACAAATCCATTTTCAACATTTTAATCCTTTACTTTCAATGATTTTATTAATTTTAAATTTTAATTCAACATTTACCAAATTAATACTGACCCAGTATCAACTAAAACAAAATATTAACTAGAGCTTTCTCTTTAAAATTGATGATAATCATATACTTCATGAAATTTACATAATCTTGTTACTAGTTATTGTTCATGTCCCCTTTCATACAATACGTTTTGTAATCAATTATTTAAACACCCTTAGAGTTATTTCATTTAACAGAAATTCTAAGATTTTAAATGGGTCAGTTTGTTTCTCGTTGACACTTAAAACCTCCATAAATATGTCGAGATGAAATAGAACAAAATACGTTAATACGTCGAAAGTGATACCCACTTTAGCTTTACTTTACATGTGGCAATGTGTTTGTCATAAATACATACTTGAAATCTATTCAACTAACATTTTTAAAAACCAAAGATGTAACTAAAAACATCAATCTGTCAAAGCTATTAAGGGTTGGTTCCATACACTCTAACATTTGAGATTCATCAATTTTATCTAGACCTGTACAAGATTTTCAACATATGTTTCAAATTTAGACAAAACCGTCGCCTTAGTGTCGCCAAAAAGATAGCCATAATTTAATAATAAAAGTTTTTCTTAAATTGCAAGAATAATATTAAAGAATTCAGCTTTAAATGTTTAAGCAAGCTTTTCAATAAATCAAATATTTACATTATTTTAAGGCGATTGGTTTTTCAGTCACCTTTAAAATATCTTCTAATTATCTAAACTAAACACACAATTACACTTAATACTTTATAACTAACTTTGCAAATTTGACTTTAACCCCTTTTGTTTTTGGTTTTTATTTAAAAGTCTTTCCTAAAAGTGAACACTTTGATTGTTCATTTAATTGTCATAATTTATAAGGCAGTAAACAATAATTTAGTCTAAGTGACATTTCAAATAATTAATATTAACTACGTTTCAACCCTTTAAACTCCAGACTCAGACTATATCTATACAGAAATCTAAAAACTGTACTATACAACTGCTTTTCTTTGATTAAATTAATAATTTAATGCAATTTGTTTTTTTGTCAATAAATTAAGTTTGCAATATTGTTTGTCGCAAAAACTAGAATAGAACTCTAATAAAACTTTAAATTCATTTTACAAAAATGTTTTCTTATAAACACATAAAATCACTTCAATTGAACACTTTAATTATCTGGTAAGCTGGAATAAATCCACTCATATTAATTCATATTCAATTTTGTTTAAAGAAACTCCTATCAGACATTATATTTCGTGTTGCTGTTCTCCAATTTCATTGCAAATTTTTGTGCTCTAGCGTGTGGACTCAAACTTTTGTGAATTTTTCAAAAAGCCAGTGCAGTGCAATGCAGTGCTCGTTACCAAAAACGACAAAAGTTTAAAACTCTCCTTGAGGACCTTCTTTACAAGGCCGGTAAATTTTGCGTTTTTTCTTCGTTTTTCCTCAAATGATTACTTTTTTCCTCTTGACGTCATCTCTCCACGCACGCGACTGGACCGGACCGCGACGTTTCATCGACCTCGCCCTAATCGAAAGGCGCCATTTGAGTTCGTTTTGTCTTACACCTAATTACTAGAAATTAGCTTAGTGATCCTGAAGAGTTAACCTTTCTCAGGTACATACAACTCTATTGTTTGTATTTCTTGACAAATCTGAAAGACTCCATGTTTGGTTTCCTTGAAAAATATGCAGAATTCCATCATTTCAGTTCCATTTACACCTCTATTGTTTGTATTTATTGAAAAATATGAAGAATTCCACCGTCTCAGGCACATACAACTCTTTTGTTTGTATTTCCTGAATAATATGCAGAATTCTACCGTTTCAGTTACATATACACATTATTATGTCTCAATATGCTCAAGATGAATGTGCTAGCAAACTGTTATTTATGTATAAAATTCTACTATTTTATAAAAACCAATTATAAACAATAATTTGTACAAGGTTGTTGTTGCAGAAAGTCTCAATAATGTAGCTGCTGTTTAATTTTACGATTTTAATTCCAAAAAGTTACTCAAACTGAACATTTCGATTGTCATTAGATGCTATTGTTTTAATTATTAAATATGCACTATTTAGCTAATTAATTTCTGAGGTTTAACGCAAATTCTTATGCCACTTCTGAAATTTTTAAGATTCTTTTATTCTAATCTTACGTTTTGCCAAATTTTAACAATTAAATTGAATTAAATAACAGTTAACTCTTTCTCTATAATAAATTTGTCAGGATGTCTATGTTCTACGATTATTAGCTTTAATTATTCACTCAAAAACAGTGTACAGAATAACAACAGCTAGCTACATTATCATCAACAATCTACTTCAACTCACCCCTCCATATTTATTGTTAGAGAACGCTTGAGCAGTCAGACATTGATGAGAAAACAAAAAACTTAAATAGAAGCTCAACTAAACAAAATTAAAAAAATAGATAAAAATTTTTTCCACTCATTATTTCATTACTTTTATTTTCAATATCATAAAATTAAAAAAAAGAAACTCTTAACAGCATTTGAGATTAACTTAGATAGAATCAAATTTACATGTTACAGGGGGCCTAGTATTGTTAAATAGTTTAGTAAATATTAGTCGAAAAAAATATAGTTCAAAAATTAGCTTTTGTGATTTTTCCAAAGCAAATTCTTTTACGCAACTGTCAATATCAAACTGAATACTTCTTATGCTCAATTACCAGAATAGCTAGATTTGATAGTCTCAATGAAGACAAAGAGTACATCCTAAATAATTTTTTTTTAACTTTATGTTGAAGAACTTTTTTCCTCAAGTGGCATTACTAACAGCAGATGTTAAAAAAATTCTCAACGGTATAACAATATTCGGTAAACCATCTCCAAGCTTAGACTTAACGGTACTGGTATAGTCGTATAGAAACTGTTTTGTTTTTATGACCATCATCAGGTCATAAATAAATGTATCACTAGAGATCCAGCCGTATACAGAACCGTATTTTGTTCCAGCCGAAATTCAAGAACCATTCCCGAGTTCTATCTTTGATCTTCAAGAATTCAACATCATCGCCCGTGTGCGAAATTCAGGAACCATTCTCGAGTTCTGTCTTTGATCTTCAAGGATTCAACATCATCGCCCGTGTGCAAAATTCAGGAACCATTCTCGAGTTCTATCTTTGATCTTCAAGGATTCAAAAGCATCGCCAGTGTGCAAAATTCAAGAGACTTTCCCCGATCTACAAGGATTCAACCCCCAGCAGCAATTCCAGAAAAAATTTTAGCATCTAACAGGTCAGTCCTATATTCAATCTTATTCCATGTCCTATTGTTCAAAATTTAAACAAGATTCACGTTTATTCAGTTAAATTCTATAATTCTTTACATTTTATACGAATCATTTAAAACTCGCGATATAATCTATTAAAGTTTTTCAAAGTATTTTACACAATGTCTAGGCAAGAGTTAGAAAAAGATCTTGCTGAATTAAAAATTGAAAGGAGAACCTTAAAAGGTGCATTAACGAGGCTTCAAAATTGTGTCGGAGCTTTAACACAAGAATCTGATGGTTTATTAACAGAATTAGAGCTTGTTTCTGAAATAAATAAAAAATATGAATCCGTTCAATCAAAAATTGAAAAAATTCAGTGGTCTCAAGCGGATATCGACGAGGCAGCGGTAGAAGCCGCACAAAACGAGGAACGCGACAAATTTGAAACGCAATACGTAACTATCGTGGCGGGCATAAAAACGAAATTAAATGCGGCGAGCGCAACCATTATGCATCAAACACCTAATACAAATAATGTAGTAACTAATCGAGTTACAGAAAATGTTAATTTCAAATCATTGCTGTTGCCGACATTCTCAGGCAAATATAGCGAGTGGCTTACATTTTACGAAAGTTTTAAATCATTAGTGCATGACGAATCTAATATGCCCGATATTAGTAAATTTCATTATTTAAAAAGTTGCCGGAAAGACGAAGCTCAGCGTGCTATAGCTTCACTCACAGTTTCCGCAAAAAATTACGCAATTGCAATGGAAACAGTAAAAAAAAAGGTTTGAAAAGAAACGACTCATTGTTCAGGATCATATTACAAACATTTTAAAATGGCCTAATATATTAAAACCCAATAGTTTAGAAATGCGCAATTTAATCGATACTATTAATAATAATTTAGCCGCTCTTAGGATATAATTAGACTTAGAGGTAGAACATTGGGATCCAATATTAGTACCGATAATATTAGAGAAATTAGACTTTGTGACACAGCGTGAGTGGCAAACAAAACTCGATAAGGAAATACCAAAATTCTCTTTATTCATTGAATTTTTAGAAAAACGTTATGAGGTGTTAGATGCAACCGCGAATATTCGTAATAATAGCAACCAGCCATTCAATAAAGATAACCACAAATTATTCTCTAACAAACAAATTCATTTTACAAATAGACAAAAATTTACTACTAATATTGTGAGCTCATCCTGTTGTTTTATTTGTGAAAAAGCCCATAATGTATTTAATTGCAAGGAGTTTACAAACACAACAATTACGGAAAAACTTTAAAAAGATTATATTATTGCCAATTTTTTTTTCTATGAAAAAATTTGTTTTGTTCTAGTAATTTTTATTTTTTTCTGTAAATTTATTGTTTTTGAATTCAGAAATTTTGCTCTAAGAATTAAAAAAGATTTATTTTGGTTTTATTGACCAATAACTTCTTTAGACTCAAATTAAAAATTACTTTATGAAGTTTTTAGCATACATACGTAGAAAAGGATTCTTATATGTTTGCAAATAGGAAGTGAGTTTTATTATCCATCGGTGGTTTTCTTGTTCCAAAACCTAACCAAATGTGTTTATAATAATTTTGTTGATAAGATTTACAAAAAACTCTTGATAACATTGCAAAAATTGAATATATTTGCGTTCTATACAAATAATAATTATTAACAGGTGCAAATTGTGTACGTGCTGATTTGTGTCAGGTCAGGGGTGCGATTCTTGAGTTCGTTCGAAAGTTTGTTCGGACGGATTGATTCGAACGGTAAGTTCCGGACGGATCGCAAAATGCTATTCTCGAGCAACCTTCGAAACCGGTAATCGAAGCGGATTTTTTGTGTCGATCGAAACTTGGCAGCGTTGTAGAAAATTCAGTGCTACCAACATACCAACCCCAAATAATCCTTAATGCACTAACAGTATTTTGTGATCATTTGGAATTGTGTCTTCATTTTTAAACAGAAGCCGCGTGTTATTTTAAGAAAAAGTATAAATGGACAAAACAGCAATTGCGCGAGCGAAATTAGTTCTAGTTTACGCAGTCTGTTAGAACACTTCACAAAAGAAACTGAATAGAATTTAAACATTGTTTTATTTACTGACTTAAACCAATATTTTTTTTTTTTTTTGTTAGAGGGGTGGAAAATCTTTAAAAAGACACCGGCCGATGTTATTGGCCGGTAGTGTGGGATTCTTACCCGCTAAAAACCACCTCTACCCGATCCACAAGCCATATGCAGAAAAGGAGATTAACCGCGGAAATAATTCCTAATTAGTTGTTGTTGTATTCTTCTTCCCCGATGTAGTTCTGGATTTATTCTAAATAGTGGCTCATGGAATTGACGATGTCCTTCTTCCACATCAAATTCAGCATTTTCCAGCTCCTCCAACACTAACAAATTGATTTGTTGAGCAACTCCACCCATAGCTTTATAATACAAGAAATATTTTTCTTTATAAACAAATTTTTTCGCACGTGCTCGCACCTCGTTTCAAAATTTCAACTGCAAATATTTGAGTTTTACCTAAATGGCACTTGTCATCAAAATGCACGAATTTACCTGAAATGACCCAAACCTGTACGGATTTGCCATGCGATCAATTCATCCGGTTTTTTTTTTAAAGTATTAGTTGAAGATTAGTTCACACTTTCAAAATTTAATGCACAAAATTCAATACGGTCGTAACGAAAGTGTGTAGCCAAGAGTTATTTGTCAAAAGTTTAAAGTTAATATTCAATGTTTTTTCTTTGCAAATTTCTTGTCAATAAATAGTACCTACTATCAATCAAATCTTAAATTCAAGTATTAATGTTTTTGTTCCAGATGAATGTTTAATACAATTTTTCTGGGCGGTAAATTGGTAGCAGCTTGTCTACCAGATAGTAACAAATGGCTTTTTTCATGGAAAATATAAAAAAATAAAATGGAAAATAATACTATGATAAACAACGTTAAAGAAGTGAAATAACAATTATGGCATGCTTCTAATAAACTTGATTCGAATTTTCATCAATCTCAAATTTTTGGTTTTGCTTTTTTAGACTAGTATAATTAATAATTTAATAAAAAACTTTAAATTTTAATCAACAAGAAACGAGGTGCAAAATTTCAAATTCAAATATTTGGGTTTTACCCAAATGGCACTTGTCATTTTGTCATCAAAATGCACGAATTTACCTGAAATGACCCAAACTTGTACGGATTTACCATGCGACCAAGCCGGTCGAACAGTAAATAGTAGACGACCAAATTTCCGTATGCGGAAGTGAATCCGCCTAGTCAAGAATACACTTTCATGGTTTTCGTTCGAAACTATTCGATCGTCGAACAGTTTCGTATACGGATCTAACTCAAGAATCGCACCACAGGTCATATGTGTCAGAGCTGAAATTCCCAACCCAATTCCCAAGTGTTAAGAGTTGAAGAATTAAATCCAATGTTTGAGTGAGGTGTAGATACATTTCCTATTGTATTGTACACCATTGGCCTATATTTTATTCTAAGATTACATTCATTCTTAGAAATTTTAGAAATATTGAGATTTTTTATCTAGGAGCTAGAAAATGTTGCTGTTGTAGCAACAGCAACTTTGATTATGTCAATTTAACAACGGTATCTGAAAAGGTAATTTTCAAAATATGATTGAATATAGATTAATTTAATAAGATTAATATTTAATGCCTAATTATTATATTTTTTTATGAGCAATTGCTCACAAAATATCAATGATGCTAATGATCAAAATTTCTTTTATTGAAATTTCATCATTGACAGAAATAAATTTAAAAATAATATGTTTGTTCGCAACAATTTGTTTATTTTTGACGACTTTTGACTTCAATCCCCGCCTCAAAAATGTCAAGTCTAAAATTAAGTGCTGCCAACCAAAATAAGAAAAAATAACTACGTATCTCTAATTAGAGGGGGACAAATTGAAACTAGAGGATAGATAAGCGTTTTTTTCGGTAGAAGACTTGTTCTATTACCGCTTTATTTTGGGGTTTAATTTCTTTATCGACTATCAAAATTATATAGCTCGAGTGTCAAAATTCATGTTTTGAAGACGTTGTTTGGAAAATGGCCGACGCCGCCATGATACTTTTTCTGAAATTTGTGAATTTTTAATTTGTTTTTAAGATTTTTTTTATTTTTTTATAAATTGAGTTATTATAATTGACAAATTTTTTTAATTTTTTTTATTTGTTGTAAATATTTCAGTACTGGAGGTATAATTATTTAATTTTTATGTAAGATATTTGTAATTAGAATTCCAGTTTATTTAATTAATTATGATTTATTGAATATCGTTCATTGTTGGCTGTGTATATATTCCAAAATCTTACTGGTTGAGCTTTTTTTTTTGCTAACCAATAAATAGGTCGTTGTCAACCTATAGGCAAAATTTAGATAACAAGTGGCGCTCAAAACTCAAGTAAGGTCACTCTTGCCAATTTATTTTACATCTGAAGATCCACGACCAAAGCTGAGCTAGTACGAATCAAGCCTTTCGAGGTCATATGAGCCCTTATCAAAAGAAAGGGTTACAATGTCAAAAAAAGTAAAATATCAATTCTTGTGTTAATTTATTCAATTATTACACAATTTGCTTCACTTACTTTACTTATACACAATAAAATTTAATTATAGTTTGATCAATTATGAATTTTCATACCTCCACGTATTGTGATTTTTAATAAAAAAATCTTTTTGTCTGTTTTTTTGTGCTAATTTTTAGTATAATTATTAAAGTCATAAGAAAAATAAATAAAGCAATTATCCACTATCAATATTCTGAACTTGCAGCGCAGCTTACACAAAAATGTTCAAGCTAAATGCGCCTTCGTTATTTAAATGCTTGAAGAAACCTAAATTTCGGTTCTAATCCTGGTAAAAATGGTTAGGTTTCAGGTATAAATGAGGATGCAGCTCCGTTCCTTGAAAAAGTTTTGCAAAAGTTTCAAATTCTTTACGATCATATAATCCAAATGTTTAAAAAAATCTTTTAAACATTTTAAATAAGACATTTGTCTTATTTAAAAACCAAATCAAAAACAAAAAATGAAAAATATAGGTGTAACAAGTTTTCAATTATTAAATAATAATAATGCTTCGTCTTCTACACATAAAACTATTTCAACGTTTAATTAAGTTCTGAAATTATCATAAAAAAAATTTTTATTTCGCCTACAAATAATAATTTAATCAGAGTGACACTGATCGCAGTGCGCCATTTATCATTTATCCGTAATTTTCATAACAAATTTTTAACAAAGAATAAATTGAATAAATTACGAACTAAAGTTAACAATAAACAATTCAGATTGTTTCGATAAACATCAGTGACGCGACGTGTAACAGTTCGAGAGTCTGATCGAGTACCCAGCCGGTTCGTGCGAGTTGGAAATATGAACGGCGAGGCAAGTCGAGACTTTTTTTAAAATTTTTTGTGCTAAGATTATAAAAGCTAAACAATATTTTCCCCAGCTGTAGGGGTTGGGATTTCCAAGGTGTAAAGTCCTATGTTAAATTTCTGAACTAAATTTATGGTACTTATTGTTGCAAAAACACATTTTCTTCGAAAAAGCTATGCACTCAAGTGTTGTAAAGTAGATAATAATAAATATGAAATTTCCAAAATTCCTCTAATATTTTGGTCATAATAATAATATTTATTAATTTGAACAATTTCAAACATTACTAATTTATATGTAAAAACTAAAGACCTTAGACAACGATAGCCAATGCTATGGGTGATCCTTATGTGCAAAATCACTAATTTGAGAATTTAGAATAAATTATTTTAAAAGATCTTGTAAATATAATAGCATTAATAGCATCATGTTAATAAAAAAAAAAAATACTTTTTATATCAGCAGCTAGTGCTGCATAAATTCTGTGCTTTTTAAATATTTGACGGAGTTAAAAATTAATGAAAAAATTATATTAAAAAAAAATATGATTTTGTCGTAACGCAAACGCACTTTCGAGTCGTTTCTATCATTTTGCATTATTTTTTTGTTCTATTCTTCTATTTCTTTCATGAACCCGGCGTGGGTCCGTTCCGGTACAGTGGTTTTCTTCTTTATCCTTTGCACCCTTGCAGCAAGAAAATAATAAAACCATAAACCCACATGCCTTTGTCTGGCCTCTGGCCTGGGCCTAAACCGGCACGCGTGCATGGCGTCCAGCACGATTTCATCCTGTCTCTTGGAAATTCCCACCTTTTTTGTCTAATTGAGTAATTTCTATTGTCTAATGTCGGTAATATCACTAATATCTGGCTGAATGTCTGCTACAGTTATGCAAGTCAAAAATTTTGCTTGTATATTTTGTTATTGACTATTTTGGCCTAATTCAAGTTATGAATTTTACAGTGATTAAATTATTAATCTATCTGATTTAATAAGAGCGCTATAAATTGGTGTCTTTGTTTATACTTAGTTAAATTATATAGGTCAGGTATAAAGTATGACGTATGATAAGCTATTTATTAATAATTTGATAAATAATAATGTAATAATGCTAATAACAAAATTAAATCATTATGGAGAAAGGTATCCGTCCTTGATTAAAGAGTTAAAGTTAAAGACGATCTCGGTCTCGTGGTCGTAACTCTCGTGTCTCTTAAATTATAAACGACTCATTTGGCATCTCAAATCTCTATCTCAAATCTCATCATTCTCATCTACTTAATTCTTTACAAACGATTCCCTAAAACACGAAGTAGTTCCTCAAAAAGAACTATTAAGCCCACCACTACACTATAAACAACTAAAATTGACGTCACTCATCTTATATAAGGTAGTGACAACCTCCTATAAGGGTAGTAACAGATTTGTGACTAATATTTTTCAAAAGCATCTTTTTCCGTTGCACAAATCACCAACCTTAGATAAATTCAATTACAAATTTGATAAATTAATCTATTGTCTTAATTTTATTAATTGAAGTTAACCGTCTGAGAGTGAATTTCTACACAGTAAACCAACCATATTTTTAAAATGTTTAACAATTTGTCAAAATAATAAGATTTTCTCAATATAAATTATTGATAAATTCATTTCTATCAATATAAACAGTTCTAAAAAAAAATTGTTTATTAAAAGTATGAACAATACAATTGCTCATAAAATTTTTTAACAATAATTATATCACATGAAGTGTTTCTTATAGATTTTAATACTCAATTTAATTACCGTTAAAACTGGGAAATCTCTCTCATAAAATCCCGTAAATGCAAATTTGTAATTTTTATTATTACAAAAGCACTTTTATTTAATTAGAAAAAACTTATTTATTTTTTAACAAAGAAATAGTTGGTTTATAGATCGTAGTAGAATTGATTATTTGTTCAAAACTAAAGTTAATTCGTTACCTGATTGGTTGAATTTGCGTGAGCAGAGAATAAAACATTTTAATTTTGACTTTTATTGTTTAATTAACTATTTTAGTTTAATTTACTTTCTGTAACCTCACCTGAAATGCTTTTTTTAATCAATTAATTGCAGTTAAATATCTAAAAGCAAAACATTTTAACAAATTAATTTAAAATTGGTTTAAAATAATTTGTTACGTTATTGGTTAAGTCTTTTTGAATGGGTAATCAAAAATCTAACATGTGAATTTATTAATAATTACTATATATTTAAACACATGACTATATAATTTGATGCTGATACAATAAAAATAACGAACCTTACATATTGTTGGAAAAATCTTTAAATTACAATTTTCTCATGGTTTTTGTAAAGTTGTTAATTACTGATTTTGTAAAATCTGACAAAATATAAACAAATGCGGGGTTTATAGAATTTACTAGCTATGTTTAAAAAATATTAATGTGAAAACATTGTTTAAAAATAAACACTAAAAACTTTATAAAATTATATTGTTATTGCTGCACAATTTTATAATATTAAAGTCGACTGCGTGTTTTGTAACACTTGGTCAAGCTCAAGCTGCAAGTGTTTTTGTTAAAACTTGATGCATTTTATCTTCATCTTTCTTCTCCTTTAAAGTCATTCATTTAAAAATGAGATCGCCGGTTTTGCCAGCAAAAATAGTCCAGGTATAAAAATAAGGATGCAGTTTCGTTCCTTGAAAAAGTTTTCCAAAGGTTTGAAATGCTTTACGATCATATAATCCAGATGTTTAAAAAAATCAGACAAGTACCAACAATTTATTAATGATACCGTTACACTTGTATTATTTAAAATCTAAATCAAAAATATAAAAACAAAAATAAAAGTGAAACAAATTTTCAATTATTGAATAATAATAATATTTTACTTTGCTCTAGCAAACGCGTTTTGTTTTACTTTCAAAACAAAATTTTTAATATTATTAACTTTTTAATTTTATTAACCTTATATTTTGATAATAATAATGCTTTGTCTTATATTAAATATAAAACTATTTCAACTTTTAATTAAAAGTTCTAAAATTATCATAAAAAAAAATTTATTTCGTCTAGAATAAATAATTTTATCTGAGTCACATGATCACAATGGGTCATTTACTATTTAAACGTAATTTTCATAACAAATTTTAACAGAGACTAAATTAAATAAATTACAAATTAAAGTTAACAATAAACAATCAAGATTGTTTAGATAAAAACCAGTGACGTGACGTGTAACAGTTCGAGAGTCTGATCGAGTACCCAGCCAGTTGATGCGAGTTGGAAATGTGAACGGCGAGGCGAGTCGAAACTTTTTATCAAATTTTTTAAAGTGCTCTAAACAATTGATATTGACGTCTCTAATCTCATAAAAGGTAGTGATAACCCCCTAAGGGAAGAAACACGGGAGATATGCTCCTTAACACCGACAGGCGACTGATTAATTACTACGCCGCTAATTAATTTATTGTAATTAATTAATTAGCAATTAATCAATCAAATCTAAACCTTGTCCGACAACACATTAGCAATATCAATATTAAAAATCATAATAAAAATTATCAGTAAAAATAAAAAAAACAAAATGTCTTTAGGTCAGGTTAGATTAGGTCAGTGTTGCGTTTAGTTGAACGCAATGCTTATTGCGCTCAATGCTATATATTTACCTACTATGCTTTTTTGTAAAAAAGCATAGTAGGTAAATATATAATTTAGGTATACAGTGTGATGATAAAGTTTGGAACAAAAATAGCTGCTTTGTATGTTGTTTTAAAAAAAACACTTTGAAAAGTTATAACGGAAAATTTTTATTTATGACGTCAATTGTTTATGAGCGATGACGTCATTATCAATTTTTTTAAATGAAAAACCTATTTTATTATCTGTTTTGATATTGATACGTTACATGACAATTCTTTTAATAAAAAATCATACTAGCTTTAAAAATTAAAATCTTAAACAGTAAAAATAACAGTTAAACAAATAAACAAACAAGATTTAATGCAAATATTTGAACTATTTGCCACCAACCATTTGGCTTTGACCAACACGAGTGTGAACACTTTGTACATTACGCTAAAATATGTCGGGCTTATATCTATTGATATGTTTAGTGTTATTTTCTCAGAATAATTGTTATGTAAGATTTCAATTTTTTACATTTATAAGACTCTTTTATTCTAATCTTACGTTTTGCCAAATTTTAACAATTAAATTGAATTAAATAACAGTTAACTCTTTCTCCATAGTAAATTTGTCAGGATGTCTATGTTCTACGATTATTAGCCTTAATTATTCACTCAAAAACAGTGTACAGAATAGCAACAGCCAGCTACATTATCATCAACAATCTACTTCAACTCACCCCTCTATATTCATTGTTAGAGAAACGCTTGAGCAGTCAGACGGATCGATTGGGCGACACATGAAACATATTTACACATAATGTACCTGTCAATAATACCTGTAAAGTAACTCACCGGGGGCTTTACTCCCCCTCGCAGGATTCTCTTCCTCTCGAACTGATAGTGGACGACATCACCAGGCTCATTGGACTTGGACAACCACTCTATGGACTCGATTGACTCAATCTTCACCCCTTTTCTTTAGCATCGTGTTCTCAATGATGTCTTCACTGTTTCGGTACCTGGTTCGGGAGCAACGTGGACGGTGTCGCTAGGCCTCAATCACATTACGCGAAATAGACTGGCCAAGAATAATACGTAATAGGAAAAGGTATAAAATAAAGATTAATGAGTGAAGAACCTAAGGACATTACGCATTACCCCGTCATACCAGCAAAAGGGAAATCCACAACCTTTTTATTATACACTGATAGGAACATAACCATAGCGGTTAACAGGCTCCAGCCCACCCCTCTACCTCTTCGCCTCTGTTCGAGGAAGTAGAGAACCAGGATAGCAATCTGTAAATATCTACAGACGTCATGGGAGTACCACCTCAGTCTGAAATGAATTAACACATAGACCGTACCCCAGGTATTAAACTATAGTTTCTGCCGTGGATATTTCATATTAACATATTGATGTTTATCAATACTTTATCAAAACTTTACTCATTATTCCTCCGAATTCAGGGAGACAGCACTGAATTCACAATTATACCACAAAACAACACATGATCAACAAGATCAACAGGTTAACTATCTTTCTCTTTCAATAAACAATTAACAGTTTAAATATCCATAATACTGCCCGTCTGACCGCTCTGGCTTTTTGCCCTCTCGCCCGGCTTAGTTCTTACTGACCGGCCTCCACCCTTCCAGGGATGCTAAGCCCATGTTCTCCCTCTTTTACTTAAGATGCCATATGGCCCTCATCGAGATGATTTAATTATACAAGCGATTTAGCGCCTTATTGGCTTATTTTTACTTTAAAAAATAACTATAAGTTATTATATAATCAAAAACTCTCACACATTATTATTCCAAAAGTCAAAAGGTCTCTAAGGCAAAACTGATAAAAATAAAAAAAATTGAGATTGTTATTTAAAAAAATTGATCATGACGTCATTGCTTAAAAACAATTGTCGAGTAATCGAGTGTTTTTTTTTTTTAGCTTATGAATTTTGTTCCAAACTTAATCATCACACTGTATAAACTATGAATATTTTTATTATTATTATTATTTATTATAATAATAATAATATTTATTATTATTTATTATATTATAATAAATATTTATTATTATATTTATTATATTATTATAATAATAATAATATTGATTTAGAATAAATATATTGTAATAGAAAGAGAGTTTAAATATGGATGAGTCACTCTACCAGTTACTATAAACACTGGGCGCCGTCTATAAGGAAAATGATAAGGATAATGTAAATACTGCCAGCGAAGGATAGATGTGGCAGAGTTGTGGAATTCATTCGATGTTTTTAATTAATGAACGCTGTACCGATGTTTTTATTAAAAATGTATTAATTGTTATTGGACTTTCCTTTACAAATTCAGAAGTGGGATTACTAGTGCCCTTTTTGTGCTGATTTATAAGTGATAAAAACACTGCAAAAAAAAAAATTAAATTTTTGAGTTTTTTTTAAAGAAAAACAATGCCGCGAAAGCGCGTGAATCGTAAGCGACGCCTATCACCATCAAGTAGTTCAGACTCTAGTGAAAGTGCAACTTCAACTTCCAAATCTTCGAGTTCAAGCACTTCGTCTTCGAGCTCTGAGGGAGGTTGCAGTAAGAGAAAATTACGTAAGCTTCGTCAACAAATAAAGAGACTGAAAAAAGGAGCGTCTACTTCAGGGTTGAAAATAGCAGTGGATGAAGCACTGATACCAATTTTTAATCCGGATAATGATAACCAAGATGTAAAACCGTGGGTAAGCAAAGTTGATTATTTAATTGCTTTCCACAAATGGAACGATAATGTTGTTATTCGACTGGTTACGGGACGGTTGAGAGGAAATGCTCGCATTTGGTATGATTCATTACCAAATCCTTGTTTAAATTGGCGCGAAATGAAACGTCAGCTAAAGAACACATTCCCAACGTCAATCAGTTTTGGCCGACTTTTAATTGAAGCCGCGAATTGCATGCCAAAAGTAAAACAAAATTTGGGTGATTATTGCTTCGAAAAAGTCGCTAAATTAAATAAACTAAAATTAAAAATTCCTGAGTCGTATTTAATCGATAGCGTCATTGAAGGGATCAATGATGCAAGTTTGAAGTTATCGTTAAGAGCAGCCTCTTTTAATTCGATAGGCGACCTTGGCACTTATTTACGTAAAGTAAGTGTAGGACCATTGACCTCTAATTTGACTTCAATTAATTCGCGATCATGGAAACAAGGCGAAAAAAGTACAATATTTTTGGATAGTACCAAAGGTTCAAAACAAGATGAAATGATTAAAAAATCCGCTCATGTCCGTTGTTTTAATTGTAAAGGAAATCATTGTGTGAGGGACTGCCCCAAACCTTTATTGAGATGTAAGATCTGTAATAAATTAGGTCATAAAGATGAGAATTGCAAGTTATCCAGAGCACTGGTAAAACGTATCAGTTCTAACGAAGTTAAAATAAAATCTAAGGTATAAGTTCCCAAAAATCCATATTTGAAGACAGTACTTATAGGTAGTACAAAAGTTCAAGGTTTGATTGATACTGGAAGCGCAAGAACACTAATAAAAGCATCGCTCGTCGAACGACTAAAATTACCAATGGTTAGTGAAGAGCACGCGACTATTTTACGATGTTTTATGGGTAATACGGTAGAAAGTAAATTATCTTCTAAACTAAACATTAGAATTCAAGAGGTTACAGCTAAAGTACAAGCAATTATTTTAAATGATAAACAAATGTCACAAGATTTGATAATCGGCGCTGATTATTTAAATCAATCTCATGTTATACTTTTAAAAGTAGGCGATCAAATTTCTTTAAAAGAAATGCCGCCTTTGAAAAATGCTGAGATAAACAATGTGGAAACTTTTATTATATACGATCAATTGCAAATTGATACATTACGGTTTGGACCGATAACACAAGATCAACAAAAAGTAATTTTTGAACTATTGTTAACATTTCGCGAATGCGTTGCTACAAATTTGTCGCAATTGGGCAAAACAACGACTACAGAAATGTCCATTAAGTGTATAACAGATGAACCAATTGTATATCGACCGTATCGAATGTCTCCTTTGGATAAGGAACGGTTGACGGTAATGATTGACGAACTTTTGAAACATTCAATTATTCGCGAATCTAAATCACCATACGCTAGCCCAGTTTTATTAGTAAAAAAGAAAACAGGAGATTATCGTATGTGTGTTGACTATAGAAAATTGAATGCGATTACTGTGAAAGACAAATATCCTTTACCTCTTATCGATGATCAAATTAATAAGTTAGGTGGAGGTAACAAGTATTTTATTGGCTTGGATTTAGCTTCGGGATATTATCAGGTACCTATGGCTGAAAGTTCGATTGCAAAGACAGCATTTGTAACCCCTGATTCTCATTTTGAATTTCTACGCATGCCATTTGGTCTAACAAATGCTCCAGCTGTTTTTCAACGATTAATAAATAACGTATTGGGTACTCTGAAAAATACAGTAGCTTTTCCTTACATTGATGACATTATTATACCGTGTCGAACTTTTGAAGAGGGAATAGAACGATTAGAGAAAGTATTGGAAGTTTTTAAACAACATCAGTTGACTCTTAAGAGCGTTTTAAAGACAAACTCAATTCGGTTCTTGCTATCCCCCGTGTTTTTCTACGTCAGCTGAGGGGCGGAGCTTAAATATTTTATCTCTGTCATTTACTCGTCTTTTTCTCGCCACCCTGTCTACCTGAAGAAAACCCACCCTTGGAAATGATATCATAAAAATACTTTCTGATATATCCATTGCGTAATGCTAAGGTTCAACAGTAAATATTACCATTCACTCAAATAAGAACTGCACGGGTAAAGAAGATTTTATTGCCGCAAAAAAAAAGCTTCTTCTTGTTCATTGCTGACTGAAACAAGTACTTAGTACAAGTTGGTAATTGCAGTAGGTATTTTACAATAAGTTTTATAAACAATAATCAATTTTTTGTTGTAATAATAATGTGTTTATTGCAGTTAAAACAGTAAATTATTCAACACGCACATGATGAAGACTATTACCCTCAAAGATAAAATTTGCAACACGAGTTGAAAGCGAGTGGTGTACTTATTTATCTAATATAAATATACAACTATAAATAATTTTTTTTTTAAATCTGAGCAATTATAATATAGACAGAAAAAGACATATTAAAATCATACAAAGTGATAATAATAAAAAATATTGTGGGTGAAGAAAAAAAAGGATAATTATGTAATAAAAATCGAATAAAGTTTATTTTTAAAATAATATGAAATAATAAATAGTCTTCTTAATTTTAAAAATAAATAATAATAGGTTTGCTTTATTATATATGTTGCCGCAGGTAACCTTCTATATGAAAGAGTAGAATAAGCACAAGAACGAATAAATAAAAATAAAGTACAATAAAAAAATAAAAAGAAATATAATAAATAATAATAATATCAATAGTAAAAAATATTGATTGCTTTATAAACCAATCATTTAAAAATTGGTTCTTCTTGAAATCTTTCTGTTCCGCAAATCTCTGATAGGGAGTTCTTTAGGATGCTGGGGATATAATAACTCCTGCGCAATACATTTATGGTAAAATTCTATCAGATGTGGTTACATTTTTTCTTTCCAAAAAGAATCATCTTTATAAATCTGACAAAAAAAAACAAATCAATCACGGAAAACTGATTTAAACACAATTACTGCAATTTAAAACTCATACCTTTTCAATAGACATTCCTTCTGGAGTCGAAATAACAAAATAGCAAATTTCTTTCTTGGGTATATGTAGCTGCCCTTGTATTTGGTAAAAGTAGACGGCATTTGTTTTGAAGTTTATATTCTCTTCTCTGTCTATTGTATAATGTATCACTTTTTTTTTAAAGCCTCTTTTATACACTCATGCGGTGTAAAATTTCGCATCGAATAAGGGCATTTAATTTCAATTATGGCATCATTTCCAACTAAACCATCTAGAGATGCCCCGAGAAAGCCAAACATTTGGTCAACAAACAAGCCGCAAGTTGTAACCTCAAGAACAAGAAGTTGCTCAAACGCTTGTACTCATGAGTTTTGCCCCAATCAGTAGCAGTACTACCAGTAAATTTATTGTATAAAAGAGACTGCAGCACAAGAAGTGGAACATTGCATTTTGCAAATTTTTCCAAATGAAGACGCCGTTAGCCTTTTATATCTTTCATCCTTTTACAATCGACTACTGCTTTGTTCAATAGTGTTTTTCTCTAGTTGTGCAATTTCAGATTTTGTTTTTTTTAACGATTTAATTAAATCGTCTTTAGCTGCCTCAAATGATTCTGGAAGCGGTTCTGATTTTTTTTCTCCTCTGGCAACGCCGCCTCTGGGCCGTATTTTCTATCAGAGTCAGCGTAACGTTTTTTTTTTAAATAATTCCGGGAAAAGACGTCGGCGCACATTTCGGTTGACAAATTGTTTATCTTTTTTTGTTATATAATTTTTCAGAAATTTGCGTGAACTACGTTTTGCGATCTCGTAATGAATTAAACGCGGATAATTATGAGATCCCGCACTAAAACTGATACCAGCTGCATGGCACCTGAGCTGGTACGATTCTTTTGCCGAAAAATTAATTCGTTTTCCTCCGACAAATTTTGCTACAACGGAATTATAACATTCTGCGGAATTGTTGTCCATATCTAATAATAGCTGACAGTCTATTGCCTGCTGTTCATGCTGAACTAAGCGATTCAAAACTACTTCTAAATCTTGAAATAAACCGCTGATGGTCATTTCTTCTACCCAGTTTCTGTCTAGCACAAAAGTGCTAGCTGACTTTTGTTTCACCAAAACGTGTTGAATCGCAATCGCAGCAGAATTCAACCTCTACTTTACGTTTACGCCGATATAATTCTACGGCACAATTGACAATTTTCAAAACGTACTCTAATTTGTTTTCGTTTTTTAACTACAAATGAAGAATATATGAACCTAAAAGATAAATAATTATTTAAAACCAAGAGGACCAGTGCCGCATATAAGTCAGAAAGACTCATACGATACTAAAAAGTACCTACTTGGAAGCCCGCGAGTTAAAATCAGAAAAAAGATATAAACAATAAAACTTTTTAAAATTTCTATTAAGTAGTATTATTAACTATTGTATAAATAATAAAAAAAAATAAATATTTTTTATATTTTATTCTTTGCTTCATTGATCAAAAGTTCCCAATTTTAGGATTTTTCAAACTTTTGAAATTCATATCTCCAAAAATGTCAACTTCTATTAATCCACTAGTTACTCGATTATAAAAGAAAGTCATAAACTTTACGACTGGTAGACGGTACTGTTTCCGAAAATCCTTTAGATGTTATGTTTTTGACCGCACGTCGACCACTCTGGGCCAGTCGACAAAATTAATGAAAATTCAGAAAAATTCGACTTGACAGAGGTTGTGTAGAATACATGCCATTTCCTTATTTTTGAATATTTTTTTAAAATTAAAAATGCCAATTGTAGAAAACACTTGAATACACCGCCGTAGTTCGTTTATTTTGTATTTATCAGATTCTAAATCAATAAAATAATCCTTTTAATTAAGGTCATAAATAAACTGCTTTTAAAGACATTTTAAACTTTTTAACACGAAAAAAAAACGAGCTACGTCCATGAAGACATCTTTTATGAACATATTGTTAAAATTTAGTTACATTTTGGTGACAATTGACGCAATGGGATGATTTCTACTAAACCTCTAAAACACTGGATTCATCACGGGTTCAAAACCCCCTTAAACTTAGCAAATGTTCGTTCTTTTACACTAACATTAATTATTTGGGATACGAAATTAGTGCTCAGGGAGTACAACCCGGCGCGCTTAAGACCCAGGCAGTTTCAGAAATGAAAAATCCAACAAATGTTAAAGAAATACGCCAGTTTTTAGGTTTGACTGGATATTTTCGAAAATTTGTTAAAAATTATGCCAATATAGCCGAGCCGTTAACTCGACTGACAAAACAAGATATAAAATGGAATTGGGGTACTGAACAAGAAATTGCAGTAGAAAAATTGAAACGTTTTTTAACTAATCGACCTATCTTATGTATTTTTGATCCAAGTTTGAAGACTGAGTTGAACACAGATGCCAGTTCTATTGGTTTTGGTGCAATGCTCATTCAAATTAATAAGGAAGGATGTCAACATGTTGTGACATATTACAGTAAACAAACGACAATGGAGCAAAGAATGTACCACTCTTATGAATTAGAAACGTTGGCTGTTGTGCTGGGTCTACGCCATTTTCGATCTTATTTACTGGGTATTGAGTTTAAAGTAGTTACAGACTGTAATGCATTACGGACTACTTTTACAAAAAAAGATTTGATTCCCCGTGTAGCCCGTTGGTGGTTAGAAGTGCTAGATTATAGTTTTAATGTCGAATATCGTCCAGGAGTTAAAATGACTCATGTAGATGCCTTGAGCCGTAATCCCAGGTATACAGTAGAGATCAATCAGGTTGATTTAACTGAAGCGGATTGGCTCAAAGCAGCTCAACTAGAAGATGATCAACTGGCAAATATTTATGCAATTTTGAAAACTGGTCTCAAGACTCATGAAAATAAGCAATACTTTAAAGAATTTGTTTTACATAAAGATAGAGTGTGTCGTCGACTTTCAGATGGGCAGAAACCTTGGGTGGTTCCTAAAAGTGTACGTTGGCAAATTTGTCAACTGAATCACGATGATATGGGTCATTTTGGAGTTGGTAAAACATTAAGCAAAATTAAGGACAATTATTGGTTTGCAAAAATGAATCAGTTTGTAAGGAAATATGTGAAAGCTTGCCTACATTGCTCTTATTATAAAAGTTCAAGTGGTAAAAAACAAGGCCAGTTATATCCAATTGAAAAGCTCTCACTACCTTTTCATACTGTACATGTTGATCATCTTGGACCATTTGTTACAAGTACTCATGGTCACAAATATTTGCTAGTATTGATTGATGCTTTTACCAAATTTTTAATTATGGAACCCGTAAAAAATACAAAAGCTCGTTATGCTATTAAAACATTACAAAGTGTAATGTATTTATTTGGCGTACCTTGCCGTCTAATTTCAGATCGAGGTACGGCGTACACGTCACAAATGTTTGCAAATTTTTGTAAAGATCATAATATCAAACATATTTTAAATGCAGTGGCAACCCCTCGCGCTAATGGGCAATGCGAGAGGTACAATCGTACTATTTTAAATGCTTTAGCGGTTACGTCTTCAGGAAAACCTGAGAATACGGGACACATACGTGGAACCAATCCAAAGTGCTATGAATTTTACATTAAATGTGGCAACAGGGGTTTCTCCTATGGAAGCCTTGGCAGGTTATAAAGGTCGACATGTTGCTGATGCTCATATAATTCACGAAATCACTGAGAATTTAAGTCAAATGGACTTAAAAACCCTACGTAATAAAATAGGAAATCGACTAACAGCTGAACAAGCAGTTCAGAAAGCAAGATTTGACAAAACTCGAGCAAAAGCAAAAGTCTATGTAGTAGATGATGTTGTGATGGTTCTGCGTACAGATAGTTTAGCTACTGGAACCAGTCGCAAGTTACTGCCAAAGTTTAAAGGGCCTTTCAAAGTAACGAAAGTTCTCTTTAATGATAGATATGAGGTGGAGGATGTAAGAGAAGGACATAAGAAGTTTCGCACAGTCATAGCCGTTGACAAATTGAAACCATGGGTTTTGTTAAAAGAGAATCCACCTCTCATATGAATCATAAAATTTTATGTCTTGTTTTAAGGGAGTGAAAATGTTTACATTTGAATAAATTTTGTTTATTCAACAATTAAGTTTTAGTTTTCTAGTTGCTGGAATATGTTCAGCTAATGAAGTACAAAATTTAACTAATGAATTAATTAGAATTTAAAATGCTTGAATATGTTGAGCCTGTCAAATTAATGATTAAAATGCTGGAATATGTTCAGCTTGTAAATTATATGTTTACGATACTGAAATAGGTTCAGTTTATAAGTTTATATGTAACATACTGAAATAAGTTCAGATGTTAAATTATGCTTGGAATATGTTCATATAATGAACAAAAAAATAAGAAAAAGGGATCCCTACTAGTATGTTCATCGGCACATGGTCGATATATGTAATTCACTGGTATTTGATCAGTGCTATTGTTGTTTGATCACTAATCTTTGATTAGTGGTGAAGACCCCTGGTATATGATCAGCGGTGTAATTTGATGGTTCCCTGGTATATGACCAGCGGTATAATTTGAAAGAACCCTGGTATATGATCAGCGGTATAATTTGAAAGAACCCTGGTATATGATCAGCGGTATAATTTGATGGTTCCCTGGTATATGATCAGCGGTATAATTTGATGGTTCCCTGGTATATGATCAGCGGTATAATTTGAAAGAACCCTGGTATATGATCAGCGGTATAATTTGATGGTTCCCTGGTATATGATCAGCGGTATAATTTGATGGTTCCCTGGTATATGATCAGCGGTATAATTTGAAAGACCCCTGGTATATGATCAGTGGTATAATTTGATGGCTCCCTGGTATATGCTCAGTGGAGTGGCTGAGGACAGCCCTGTTTTTCAGGATGGTCGAGTGTAATGGAAAGAGAGTTTAAATATGGATGAGTCACTCTACCAGTTACTATAAACACTGGGCGCCGTCTATAAGGAAAATGATAAGGATAATGTAAATACTGCCAGCGAAGGATAGATGTGGCAGAATGTGGAATTCATTCGATGTTTTTAATTAATGAACGCTGTACCGATGTTTTTATTAAAAATGTATTAATTGTTATTGGACTTTCCTTTACAATATTTATATTGAGTAAGGTTTGATGGTAAAAAAATATTTTTTAATTAAACGAGTAACGAGATGCAAGATCAATAGATGAGAGAGGTACTAGCAAAAATGTCGCAATATTAATTTGCTATTCATTACTAACACAAAACATACCAAATTATATAAGAGAAGTACAAAAGGCTCAGTTTATGACGAAACGACTGTATTTTGTATACAAAACATATACAGTCAGGTCGATAGCAGCGCCACCAACTGTTGAAGCGGAATTTGCTGGAACTAAAAACTGAGGTTTCTATCAAAGCTGACCCATTTTAAAACTTGTTGTAGACGCTCCAGAAATGATATCTGATCGTTCTGTAAGGGTCTGCAAACCTGAGCCATATATATGGCTCAGGTTTGCAAAAGTGGATCAGGATGTACCGCTCGAGAACATAGTATAGGCTCAGCTTTGTATGAAAGCGCTGTATATATATATATATATATATATATATATATATATATACATCCTTATACCCAACCTGAGCCATTTGAAGTTTCATACCATTCTGATCCACCCTTTAAATCAAACATTACAGCATTTAACTTGGTGTATATTGACTACTATTAAATTGTTTATTTTATTTTTTTTATATATACATGTAAAATGTTAATTTTAAAAAAATTTATTTTTTGAATTTTATACGAATTTTTTCATACAATTCTGACCCATTCTGTTTTGACCATTCTGATCCATTTACGAGTATGTATATTCATTTTTTCTTAGTTTTCATACTATTATGAGCCAGTATATTAATAGCAGGAAAATCATACAATTCTGATCCCATAAAATTTAGAAGCAATTGAAAACTTTAAAAAGATTATATTATTGCAAATTTTTTTTTCTATGGAAAAATTTGTTTTGTTTTAGTAATTTTTATTTTTTTCGGTAAATTTATTGTTTTTGAATTCAGAAATTTTGCTCCAAGAATTAAAAAAGATTTATTTTGGTTTTATTGACCAATAACTTCTTTAGACTCAAATTAAAAATTACTTTATGAAGTTTTTAGCATACATACGTAGAAAAGGATTCTTATATGTTTGCAAATAGGAAGTGAGTTTTATTATCCATCGGTGGTTTTCTTGTTCCAAAACCTAACCAAATGTGTTTATAATAATTTTGTTGATAAGATTTACAAAAAACTCTTGATAACATTGCAAAAATTGAATATATTTGTGTTCTATACAAATAATAATTATTAACAGGTGCAAATTGTGTACGTGCTGATTTGTGTCAGGTCAGGTCATATGTGTCAGAGCTGAAATTCCCAACAAGTGTTAAGAGTTGAAGAATTAAATCCAATGTTTGAGTGAGGTGTAGATACATTTCCTATTGTATTGTACACCATTGGCCTATATTTTATTCTAAGATTACATTCATTCTTACAAATTTTAAAATATTGAGATTTTTTATCTAAGAGGCTAGAAAATGTTGCTGTTGTAGCAACAGCAACTTTGATTATGTCAATTTAACAACGGTATCTGAAAAGGTAATTTTCAAAATATGATTGAATATAGATTAATTTAATAAGATTAATATTTAATGCCTAATTATCATATTTTTTTATGAGCAATTGCTCACAAAATATCAATGATGCTAATGATCAAAATTTTTTTTATTGAAATTTCATCATTGACAGAAATAAATTTAAAAATAATATGTTTGTTCGCAACAATTTGTTTATTTTTGACGACTTTTGACTTCAATCCCCGCCTCAAAAATGTCAAGTCTAAAATTAAGTGCTGCCAACCAAAATAAGAAAAAATAACTACGTATCTCTAATTAGAGGGGGACAAATTGAAACTAGAGGATAAGCGTTTTTTTCGGTAGAAGACTTGTTCTATTACCGCTTTATTTTGGGGTTTAATTTCTTTATCGACTATCAAAATTATATAGCTCGAGTGTCAAAATTCATGTTTTGAAGAGACGTTGTTTGGAAAATGGCCGACGCCGCCATGATACTTTTTCTGAAATTTGTGAATTTTTAATTTGTTTTTAAAATTTTTTTTATTTTTTTATAAATTGAGTTATTATAATTGAGAAATTTTTTTAATTTTTTTTATTTGTAAATATTTCAGTACTGGAGGTATAATTATTTAATTTTTATGTAAGATATTTGTAATTAGAATTCCAGTTCATTTAATTAATTATGATTTATTAAATATCGTTCATTGTTGGCTGTGTATATATTCCAAAATCTTACTGGTTGAGCCTTTTTTTTTGCTAGCCAATAAATAGGTCGTTGTCAACCTATAGGCAAAATTTAGATAACAAGTGGCGCTCAAAACTCAAGTAAGGTCACTCTTGCCAATTTATTTTACATCTGAAGATCCACGACCAAAGCTGAGCTAGTACGAATCAAGCCTTTAGAGGTCATATGAGCCCTTATCAAAAGAAAGGGTTACAATGTCAAAAAAAGTAAAATATCAATTCTTGTGTTAATTTATTCAATTATTACACAATTTGCTTCACTTACTTTACTTATACACACTAAAATTTAATTATAGTTTGATCAATTATGAATTTTCATACCTCCACGTATTGTGATTTTTAATAAAAAAATCTTTTTATGGTCTGTTTTTTTGTGCTAGTTTTTAGTATAATTATTAAAATCATAAGAAAAATAAATAAAGCAATTATCCACTATCAATATTTTGAACTTGCAGCGCAGCTTACACAAAAATGTTCAAGCTAAATGCGCGTTCGTTATTTAAATGCTTGAAGAAACCTTAATTTCGGTTCTAATTCTGGTAAAAATGGTTAGGTTTCAGGTATAAATGAGGATGCAGCTCCGTTCCTTGAAAAAGTTTTGCAAAAGTTTCAAATTCTTTACGATCATATAATCCAACTGTTTAAAAAAATCTTTTAAACATTTTAAACAAGACATTTGTCTTATTTAAAAACCAAATCAAAAACAAAAAATGAAAAATATAGGTGAAACAAGTTTTCAATTATTAAATAATAATAATAATTTACTTTGCTCTCGCAAACGCTTTTTGTTTTACTTTCAAACCAAAATTTTTAATTTTATTTATTTTTTATTTTGAGAATAATGATAATGCTTCGTCTTCTACACATAAAACTATTTCAACGTTTAATTAAGTTCTGAAATTATCATAAAAAAAAAATATATTTCGCCTACAAATAATAATTTAATCAGAGTCACACTGATCGCAGTGCGCCATTTATCATTTATCCGTAATTTTCATTACAAATTTTTAACAAAGAATAAATTGAATAAATTACGAACTGAAGTTAACAATCAACAATTCAGATTGTTTCGATAAACATCAGTGACGCGACGTGTAACAGTTTGAGAGTCTGATCGAGTACCCAGCCGGTTCGTGCGAGTTGGAAATGTGAACGGCGAGGCGAGTCGAGACTTTTTTTAAAATTTTTTGTGCTAAGATTATAAAAGCTAAAACAATATTTTCCCCAGCTGTAGGGGTTGGGATTTCCAAGGTGTAAAGTCCTATGTTAAATTTCTGAACCAAATTTATGGTACTTATTGTTGCAAAAACACATTTTTTTCGAAAAAGCTATGCACTCAAGTGTTGTAAAGTAGATAATAATAAATATGAAATTTCCAAAATTCCCCTAATATTTTGGTCATAATAATAATATTTATTAATTTGAACAATTTCAAACATTACTAATTTATATGTAAAAACTAAAGACCTTAGACAACGATAGCCAATGCTATGGGTGATCCTTATGTGCAAAATCACTAATTTGAGAATTTAGAATAAATTATTTTAAAAGATCTTGTAGATATAATAGCATTAATAGCATCATGCTAATAAAAAAAAAATACTTTTTATATCAGCAGCTAGTGCTGCATAAATTCTGTGCTTTTTAAATATTTGACGGAGTTAAAAATTAATCAAAAAATTATATTAAAAAAAAATATGATTTTGTTGTAACGCAAACGCACTTTCCAGTCGTTTCTATCATTTTGCATTATTTTTTTGTTCTATTCTTCTATTTCTTTCATGAACCCGGCGTGGGTCCGGTCCGGTACAGTGGTTTTCTTCTTTATCCCTTGCACCCTTGCAGCAAGAAAATAATAAAACCATAAACCAACATGCCTTTGTATGGCCTCTGGCCTGGGCCTAAACCGGCACGCGTGCATGGCGTCCAGCACGATTTCATCCTGTCTCTTGGAAATTCCCACCTTTTTTGTCTAATTGAGTAATTTCTAATATTTCTATTGTCTAATGTCGGTAATATCACTAATATCTGGCTGAATGTCTGCTACAGTTATGCAAGTCAAAAATTTTGCTTGTATATTTTGTTTTTGACTATTTTGGCCTAATTCAAGTTATGAATTTTACAGTGATTAAATTATTAATCTATCTGATTTAATAAAAGCGCTATAAATTGGTGTCTTTGTTTATACTTAGTTAAATTATATAGGTCAGGTATAAAGTATGACGTATGATAAGCTATTTATTAATAATTTGAATAATAATAATGTAATAATGCTAATAACAAAATTAAATCATTATTGAGAAAGGTATCCGTCCTTGATTAAAGAGTTAAATTTAAAGACGATCTCGGTCTCGTGGTCGTAACTCTCGTGTCTCTTAAATTATAAACGATTCATTTGGCATCTCAAATCTCTATCTCAAATCTCATCATTCTCATCTACTCAATCCGCAATCTAGTTCTTTACGAACGATTCCCTAAAACACGAACTAGTTCCTCAAAAAGAACTATTAAGCCCACCACTACACTATAAACAAATAAAATTGACGTCACTCATCTTATATAAGGTAGTGACAACCTCCAAAGGGTAGTAACAGATTTGTGACTAATATTTTTCAAAAGCATCTTTTTCCGTTGCACAAATCACCAACCTTAGATAAATTCGATTACAAATTTGATAAATTAATCTATTGTCTTAATTTTATTAATTGAAGTTAACCGTCTGAGAGTGAATTTCTACACAGTAAACCAATCATATTTTTAAAATGTTTAACAATTTGTCAAAATAATAAGATTTTCTCTATATAAATTATTGATAAATTCATTTCTATCAATATAAACAGTTCTAAAAAAAAATTGTTTATTAAAAGTATGAACAATACAATTGCTCATAAAATTTTTTAACAATAATTATATCACATTAAAGTGTTTCTTATAGATTTTAATACTCAATTTAATTACCGTTCAAACTGGGAAATCTCTCTCATAAAATCCCGTAAATGCAAATTTGTAATTTTTATTATTACAAAAGCACTTTTATTTAATTAGAAAAAACTTATTTATTTTTTAACAAAGAAATAGTTGGTTTATAGATCGTAGTAGAATTGATTATTTGTTCAAAACTAAAGTTAATTCTTTACCTGATTGGTTGAATTTGCGTGAGCAGAGAATAAAACATTTTAATTTTGACTTTTATTGTTTAATTAACTATTTTAGTTTAATTTACTTTCTGTAACCTCACCTGAAATGCTTTTTTTAATCAATTAATTGCAGTTAAATATCTAAAAGCAAAACATTTTAACAAATTAATTTAAAATTGGTTTAAAATAATTTGTTACGTTATTGGTTAAGTCTTTTTGAATGGGTAATCAAAAATCTAACATGTGAATTTATTAATAATTACTATATATTTAAACACATGACTATATAATTTGATGCTGATACAATAAAAATAACGAGCCTTACATATTGTTGGAAAAATCTTTGAATTACAATTTTCTCATGGTTTTTGTAAAGTTGTTAATTACTGATTTTGTAAAATCTGACAAAATATAAACAAATGCGGGGTTTATAGAATTTACTAGCTATGTTTAAAAAATATTAATGTGAAAACATTGTTTAAAAATAAAAACTAAAAACTTTATAAAATTATATTGTTATTGCTGCACAATTTTATAATATTAAAGTCGACTACGTGTTTTGTAAAACTTGGTCATGCTGTAGCTGCAAGTGTTTTTGTTAAAACTTTGCCAGCAAAAATGGTCCAGGTATAAAAACAAGGGTGCAGCTCCGTTCCTTGAAAAAGTTTTCCAAAGGTTTGAAATGCTTTACGATCATATAATCCAGATGTTTAAAAAAATCAGACAAGTACCAACAATTTATTAATAATAATACCGTTACACTTGTATTATTTAAAATCTAAATCAAAAATATAAAATCAAAAATAAAAGTGAAACAAATTTTCAATTATTGAATAATAATAATATTTTACTTTGCTCTAGCAAACGCGTTTTGTTTTACTTTCAAAACAAAATTTTTAATTACAGTAAAAATAACAATTAAACAAAAAAACAAACAAGATTTAATGCAAATATTTGAACTATTTGCCACCAACCATTTGGCTTTGACCGACACGAGTGTGAACACTTTGTACATTACGCTAAAATATGTCGGGCTTATATCTATTGATATGTTTAGTGTTATTTTCTCAGAATAATTGTTATGTAAGATTTCAATTTTTTACATTATTATTCAAGTCAAAAGGTCTCTAAGGCAAAACTGATAAAAATAAAAAAAATTGAGATTGTTATTTAAAAAAATTGATCATGACGTCATTGCTTAAAAACAATTGTCGAGTAATCGAGTGTTTTTTTTTTTAGCTTATGAATTTTGTTCTAAACTTAATCATCACACTGTATAAACTATGAATATTTTTATTATTATTATTATTTATTATAATAATAATAATATTGATTTAGAATAAATATATTTATATTGAGTAAGGTTTGATTGTAAAAAAATATTTTTTAATTAAACGAGTAACGAGATGCAAGATCAATAGATGAGAGATGTACTAGCAAAAATGTCGCAATATTAATTTGCTATTCATTACTAACACAAAACATACCAAATTATATAAGAGAAGTACAAAAGGCTCAGTTTATGACGAAACGACTGTATTTTGTATACAAAACATATACAGTCAGGCCGATAGCAGCGCCACCAACTGTTGAAGCGGAATTTGCTGGAACTAAAAACTGAGGTTTCTATCAAAGCTGACCCATTTTAAAACTTGTTGTAGACGCTCCAGAAATGATATCTGATCGTTCTGTAAGGGTCTGCAAACCTGAGCCATATATATGGCTCAGGTTTGCAAAAGTGGATCAGGATGTACCGCTCGAGAACATAGTATAGGCTCAGCTTTGTATGAAAGCGCTATATATATATATATATATATATATATATACATCCATATGTATATATATATATAGCGCTTTCATACAAAGCTGAGCCTATACTATGTTCTCGAGCGGTACATCCTGATCCACTTTTGCAAACCTGAGCCATATATATGGCTCAGGTTTGCAGACCCTTACAGAACGATCAGATATCATTTCTGGAGCGTCTACAACAAGTTTTAAAATGGGTCAGCTTTGATAGAAACCTCAGTTTTTAGTTCCAGCAAATTCCGCTTCAACAGTTGGTGGCGCTGCTATCGACCTGACTGTATATGTTTTGTATACAAAATACAGTCGTTTCGTCATAAACTGAGCCTTTTGTACTTCTCTTATATAATTTGGTATGTTTTGTGTTAGTAATGAATAGCAAATTAATATTGCGACATTTTTGCTAGTACCTCTCTCATCTATTGATCTTGCATCTCGTTACTCGTTTAATTAAAAAATATTTTTTTACAATCAAACCTTACTCAATATAAATATATTTATTCTAAATCAATATTCATAGTTTATACAGTGTGATGATTAAGTTTGGAACAAAATTCATAAGCTAAAAAAAAACACTCGATTACTCGACAATTGTTTTTAAGCAATGACGTCATTATCAATTTTTTTAAATAACAATCTCAATTTTTTTTATTTTTATCAGTTTTGCCTTAGAGACCTTGTGACTTCTTGAATAATAATGTAAAAAATTGAAATCTTACATAACAATTATTCTGAGAAAATAACACTAAACATATCAATAGATATAAGCCCGACATATTTTAGCGTAATGTACAAAGTGTTCACACTCGTGTCGGTCAAAGCCAAATGGTTGGTGGCAAATAGTTCAAATATTTGCATTAAGTCTTGTTTGTTTTTTTGTTTAATTGTTATTTTTACTGTTTAAGATTTTAATTTTTAAAGCTAGTATGCTTTTTTGTCAAAAGAATTGTCATGTAACGTATCAATATCAAAACAGATAATAAAATGGGTTTTTCATTTAAAAAAATTGATAATGACGTCATCGCTCATGAACAATTGACGTCATAAATAAAAATTTTTCGTTATAACTTTTCAAAGTGTTTTTTTTAAAACAACATACAAAGCAGCTATTTTTGTTCCAAACTTTATCATCACACTGTATACCAAAATTATATATTTACCTACTATGCTTTTTTACAAAAAAAGCATAGTAGGTAAATATATAGCATTGAGCGCAATAAGCATTGCGCTCAACTAAACGCAACACTGACCTAATCTAACCTGACCTAAAGACATTTGGTTTTTTTTATTTTTACTGATAATTTTTATTATGATTTTTAATATTGATATTGCTGATGTGTTGTCGGACAAGGTTTAGATTTGATTGATTAATTGCTAATTAATTAATTACAATAAATTAATTAGCGACGTAGTAATTAATCAGTCGCCTGTCTGTGTTAAGGAGCATATTTCCCGTGTTTCTTCCCTTAGGGGGTTATCACTACCTTTTATGAGATTAGAGACGTCAATATCAATTGATTAGAGCACTTTAAAAAATTTGATAAAAAGTCTCGACTCGCCTCGCCGTTTACATTTCCAACTCGCATCAACTAGCTGGGTACTCGATCAGACTCTCGAACTGTTACACGTCACGTCACTGGTTTTTATCTAAACAATCTTGATTGTTTATTGTTAACTTTAATTTGTAATTTATTTAATTTATTCTCTGTTAAAATTTGTTATGAAAATTACGTTTAAATAGTAAATGACCCATTGTGATCAGTGTGACTGATAAAATTATTTATTCTAGACGAAATAAAATTTTTTTATGATAATTTTAGAACTTTTAATTAAAAGTTGAAATAGTTTTATATTTAATATAAGACAAAGCATTATTATTATCAAAATAAAAAGTTAATAAAATTAAAAATTTTGTTTTGAAAGTAAAACAAAACGCGTTTGCTAGAGCAAAGTAAAATATTATTATTATTCAATAATTGAAAATTTGTTTCACTTTTATTTTTAATTTTATATTTTTGATTTAGATTTTAAATAATACAAGTGTAACGGTATCATTAATAAATTGTTGGTACTTGTCTGATTTTTTTAAACATCTGGATTATATGATCGTAAAGCATTTCAAACCTTTGGAAAACTTTTTCAAGGAACGGAGCTGCACCCTTGTTTTTATACCTGGACCATTTTTGCTGGCAAAGTTTTAACAAAAACACTTGCAGCTACAGCATGACCAAGTTTTACAAAACACGTAGTCGACTTTAATATTATAAAATTGTGCAGCAATAACAATATAATTTTATAAAGTTTTTAGTTTTTATTTTTAAACAATGTTTTCACATTAATATTTTTTAAACATAGCTAGTAAATTCTATAAACCCCGCATTTGTTTATATTTTGTCAGATTTTACAAAATCAGTAATTAACAACTTTACAAAAACCATGAGAATATTGTAATTCAAAGATTTTTCCAACAATATGTAAGGTTCGTTATTTTTATTGTATCAGCATCAAATTATATAGTCATGTGTTTAAATATATAGTAATTATTAATAAATTCACATGTTAGATTTTTGATTACCCATTCAAAAAGACTTTAATAAACCAATAACGTAACAAATTATTTTAAACCAATTTTAAATTAATTTGTTAAAATGTTTTGCTTTTAGATATTTAACTGCAATTAATTGATTAAAAAACGCATTTATTTCAGGTGAGGTTACAGAAAGTAAATTAAACTAAAATAGTTAATTAAACAATAAAAGTCAAAATTAAAATGTTTTATTTTCTGCTCACGCAAATGCAACCAATCAGGTAAAGAATTAACTTTAGTTTTGAACAAATAATCAATTCTACTACGATCTATAAACCAACTATTTCTTTGTTAAAAAATAAATAAGTTTTTTCTAATTAAATAAAAGTGCTTTTGTAATAATAAAAATTACAAATTTGCATTTACGGGATTTTATGAGAGAGATTTCCCAGTTTTAACGGTAATTAAATTGAGTATTAAAATCTATAAAAAACACTTTAATGTGATATAATTATTGTTAAAAAATTTTATGAGCAATTGTATTGTTCATACTTTTAATAAACAATTTTTTTTTAGAACTGTTTATATTGATAGAAATGAATTTATCAATAATTTATATAGAGAAAATCTTATTATTTTGACAAATTGTTAAACATTTTAAAAATATGGTTGGTTTACTGTGTAGAAATTCACTCTCAGACGGTTAACTTCAATTAATAAAATTAAGACAATAGATTAATTTATCAAATTTGTAATCGAATTTATCTAAGGTTGGTGATTTGTGCAACGGAAAAAGATGCTTTTGAAAAATATTAGTCACAAATCTGTTACTACCCTTATAGAAGGTTGTCACTACCTTATATAAGATGAGTGACGTCAATTTTAGTTGTTTATAGTGTAGTGGTGGGCTTAATAGTTCTTTTTGAGGAACTAGTTCGTGTTTTAGGGAATCGTTCGTAAAGAACTAGATTGCGGATTGAGTAGATGAGAATGATGAGATTTGAGATAGAGATTTGAGATGCCAAATGAATCGTTTATAATTTAAGAGACACGAGAGTTACGACCACGAGACCGAGATCGTCTTTAACTTTAACTCTTTAATCAAGGACGGATACCTTTCTCAATAATGATTTAATTTTGTTATTAGCATTATTACATTATTATTATTCAAATTATTAATAAATAGCTTATCATACGTCATACTTTATACCTGACCTATATAATTTAACTAAGTATAAACAAAGACACCAATTTATAGCGCTTTTATTAAATCAGATAGATTAATAATTTAATCACTGTAAAATTCATAACTTGAATTAGGCCAAAATAGTCAAAAACAAAATATACAAGCAAAATTTTTGACTTGCATTACTGTAGCAGACATTCAGCCAGATATTAGTGATATTACCGACATTAGACAATAGAAATATTAGAAATTACTCAATTAGACAAAAAAGGTGGGAATTTCCAAGAGACAGGATAAAATCGTGCTGGACGCCATGCACGCGTGCCGGTTTAGGTCCAGGCCAGAGCCAGACAAAGGCATGTTGGTTTATGGTTTTATTATTTTCTTGCTGCAAGGGTGCAAGGGATAAAGAAGAAAACCACTGTACCGGACCGGACCCACGCCGGGTTCATGAAAGAAATAGAAGAATAGAACAAAAAAATAATGCAAAATGATAGAAACGACTGGAAAGTGCGTTTGCGTTACCACAAAATCATAATTTTTTTTAATATAATTTTTTCATTAATTTTTAACTCCGTCAAATATTTAAATAGCACAGAATTTATGCAGCACTAGCTGCTGATATAAAAAGTATTTTTTTTGTATTAGCATGATGCTGTTAATGCTATTATATCTACAAGATCTTTTAAAATAATTTATTCTAAATTCTCAAATTAGTGATTTTGCACATAAGGATCACCCATAGCATTGGCTATCGTTGTCTAAGGTCTTTAGTTTTTACATATAAATTAGTAATGTTTGAAATTGTTCAAATTAATAAATATTATTATTATGACCAAAATATTAGGGGAATTTTGGAAATTTCATATTTATTATTATCTACTTTACAACACTTGAGTGCATAGCTTTTTCGAAGAAAATGTGTTTTTGCAACAATAAGTACCATAAATTTGGTTCAGAAATTTAACATAGGACTTTACACCTTGGAAATCCCAACCCCTACAGCTGGGGAAAATATTGTTTTAGCTTTTATAATCTTAGCACAAAAAATTTTAAAAAAAGTCTCGACCACAGGTCTCGACTCGCCTCGCCGTTCACATTTCCAACTCGCACGAACCGGCTGGGTACTCGATCAGACTCTCGAACTGTTACACGTCGCGTCACTGATGTTTATCGAAACAATCTGAATTGTTTATTGTTAACTTTAGTTCGTAATTTATTCAATTTATTCTTTGTTAAAAATTTGTAATGAAAATTACGGATAAATTATAAATGGCGCACTGCGATCAGTGTGACTCTGATTAAATTATTATTTGTAGGCGAAATAAAATTTTTTTTTATGATAATTTCAGAACTTAATTAAACGTTGAAATAGTTTTATGTGTAGAAGACGAAGCATTATTATTATTATCAAAATAAAAAGTAAATAAAATTAAAAATTTTGGTTTGAAAGTAAAACAAAAAGCGTTTGCGAGAGCAAAGTAAATTATTATTATTATTTAATAATTGAAAACTTGTTTCACCTATATTTTTCATTTTTTGTTTTTGATTTGGTTTTTAAATAAGACAAATGTCTTATTTAAAATGTTTAAAAGATTTTTTTAAACATTTGGATTATATGATCGTAAAGAATTTGAAACTTTTGCAAAACTTTTTCAAGGAACGGAGCTGCATCCTCATTTATACCTGAAACCTAACCATTTTTACCAGAATTAGAACCGAAATTAAGGTTTCTTCAAGCATTTAAATAACGAACGCGCATTTAGCTTGAACATTTTTGTGAAAGCTGCGCTGCAAGTTCAAAATATTGATAGTGGATAATTGCTTTATTTATTTTTCTTATGATTTTAATAATTATACTAAAAACTAGCACAAAAAAACAGACCATAAAAAGATTTTTTTATTAAAAATCACAATACGTGGAGGTATGAAAATTCATAATTGATCAAACTATAATTAAATTTTAGTGTGTATAAGTAAAGTAAGTGAAGCAAATTGTGTAATAATTGAATAAATTAACACAAGAATTGATATTTTACTTTTTTTGACATTGTAACCCTTTCTTTTGATAAGGGCTCATATGACCTCTAAAGGCTTGATTCGTACTAGCTCAGCTTTGGTCGTGGATCTTCAGATGTAAAATAAATTGGCAAGAGTGACCTTACTTGAGTTTTGAGCGCCACTTGTTATCTAAATTTTGCCTATAGGTTGACAACGACCTATTTATTGGCTAGCAAAAAAAAAGGCTCAACCAGTAAGATTTTGGAATATATACACAGCCAACAATGAACGATATTTAATAAATCATAATTAATTAAATGAACTGGAATTCTAATTACAAATATCTTACATAAAAATTAAATAATTATACCTCCAGTACTGAAATATTTACAACAAATAAAAAAAATTAAAAAAAATTCTCAATTATAATAACTCAATTTATAAAAAAATAAAAAAAATCTTAAAAACAAATTAAAAATTCACAAATTTCAGAAAAAGTACCATGGCGGCGTCGGCCATTTTCCAAACAACGTCTTCAAAACATGAATTTTGACACTCGAGCTATATAATTTTGATAGTCGATAAAGAAATTAAACCCCAAAATAAAGCGGTAATAGAACAAGTCTTCTACCGAAAAAAACGCTTATCGTCTAGTTTCAATTTGTCCCCCTCTAATTAGAGATACGTAGTTATTTTTTCTTATTTTGGTTGGCAGCACTTAATTTTAGACTTGACATTTTTGAGGCGGGGATTGAAGTCAAAAGTCGTCAAAAATAAACAAATTGTTGCGAACAAACATATTATTTTTAAATTTATTTCTGTCAATGATGAAATTTCAATAAAAAAAATTTTGATCATTAGCATCATTGATATTTTGTGAGCAATTGCTCATAAAAAAATATGATAATTAGGCATTAAATATTAATCTTATTAAATTAATCTATATTCAATCATATTTTGAAAATTACCTTTTCAGATACCGTTGTTAAATTGACATAATCAAAGTTGCTGTTGCTACAACAGCAACATTTTCTAGCCTCCTAGATAAAAAATCTCAATATTTTAAAATTTGTAAGAATGAATGTAATCTTAGAATAAAATATAGGCCAATGGTGTACAATACAATAGGAAATGTATCTACACCTCACTCAAACATTGGATTTAATTCTTCAACTCTTAACACTTGTTGGGAATTTCAGCTCTGACACATATGACCTGACCTGACACAAATCAGCACGTACACAATTTGCACCTGTTAATAATTATTATTTGTATAGAACACAAATATATTCAATTTTTGCAATGTTATCAAGAGTTTTTTGTAAATCTTATCAACAAAGTTATTATAAACACATTTGGTTAGGTTTTGGAACAAGAAAACCACCGATGGATAATAAAACTCACTTCCTATTTGCAAACATATAAGAATCCTTTTCTACGTATGTATGCTAAAAACTTCATAAAGTAATTTTTAATTTGAGTCTAAAGAAGTTATTGGTCAATAAAACCAAAATAAATCTTTTTTAATTCTTGGAGCAAAATTTCTGAATTCAAAAACAATAAATTTACCGAAAAAAATAAAAATTACTAAAACAAAACAAATTTTTCCATAGAAAAAAAAATTTTCAATAATATAATCTTTTTAAAGTTTTCAATTGCTTCTAAATTTTATGGGATCAGAATTGTATGATTTTCCTGCTATTAATATACTGGCTCATAATAGTATGAAAACTAAGAAAAAAAGAATATACATACTCGTAAATGGATCAGAATGGTCAAAACAGAATGGGTCAGAATTGTATGAAAAAATTCGTATAAAATTCAAAAAATAAATTTTTTTAAAATTAACATTTTATATGTATATATAAAAAAAATAAAATAAACAATTTAATAGTAGTCAATATACACCAAGTTAAATGCTGTAATGTTTGATTTAAAGGGTGGATCAGAATGGTATGAAACTTCAAATGGCTCAGGTTGGGTATAAGGATGTATATATATATATATATATATATATATATATATATATATATACATCCTTATACCCATCCTGAGCCAATTTAAGTTTCATACCATTCTGATCCACCCTTTAAATCAAACATTACAGCATTTAACTTGGTGTATATTGACTACTATTAATTTGTTTATTTTATTTTTTTTATATATACATGTAAAATGTTAATTTTAAAAAAATTTATTTTTTGAATTTTATACGAATTTTTTCATACAATTCTGACCCATTCTGTTTTGACCATTCTGATCCATTTACGAGTATATTCATTTTTTCTTAGTTTTCATACTATTATGAGCCAGTCTATTAATAGCAGGAAAATCATACAATTCTGATCCCATAAAATTTAGAAGCAATTGAAAACTTTAAAAAGATTATATTATTGCAAATTTTTTTTTCTCTGGAAAAATTTGTTTTGCTTTAGTAATTTTTATTTTTTTCGGTAAATTTATTGTTTTTGAATTCAGAAATTTTGCTCTAAGAATTAAAAAAGATTTATTTTGGTTTTATTGACCAATAACTTCTTTAGACTCAAATTAAAAATTACTTTATGAAGTTTTTAGCATACATACGTAGAAAAGGATTCTTATATGTTTGCAAATAGGAAGTGAGTTTTATTATCCATCGGTGGTTTTCTTGTTCCAAAACCTAACCAAATGTGTTTATAATAATTTTGTTGATAAGATTTACAAAAAACTCTTGATAACATTGCAAAAATTGAATATATTTGTGTTCTATACAAATAATAATTATTAACAGGTGCAAATTGTGTACGTGCTGATTTGTGTCAGGTCAGGTCATATGTGTCAGAGCTGAAATTCCCAACAAGTGTTAAGAGTTGAAGAATTAAATCCAATGTTTGAGTGAGGTGTAGATACATTTCCTATTGTTTTGTAGGTACACCATTGGCCTATATTTTATTCTAAGATTACATTCATTCTTACAAATTTTAAAATATTGAGATTTTTTATCTAGGAGGCTAGAAAATGTTGCTGTTGTAGCAACAGCAACTTTGATTATGTCAATTTAACAACGGTATCTGAAAAGGTAATTTTCAAAATATGATTGAATATAGATTAATTTAATAAGATAGATAGATAAGATTAATTTTTTATGAGCAATTGCTCACAAAATATCAATGATGCTAATGATCAAAATTTTTTTTATTGAAATTTCATCATTAACAGAAATAAATTTAAAAATAATATGTTTGTTCGCAACAATTTGTTTATTTTTGACGACTTTTGACTTCAATCCCCGCCTCAAAAATGTCAAGTCTAAAATTAAGTGCTGCCAACCAAAATAAGAAAAAATAACTACGTATCTCTAATTAGAGGGGGACAAATTGAAACTAGAGGATAAGCGTTTTTTTCGGTAGAAGACTTGTTCTATTACCGCTTTATTTTGGGGTTTAATTTCTTTATCGACTATCAAAATTATATAGCTCGAGTGTCAAAATTCATGTTTTGAAGACGTTGTTTGGAAAATGGCCGACGCCGCCATGATACTTTTTCTGAAATTTGTGAATTTTTAATTTGTTTTTAAGATTTTTTATATTTTTTTATAAATTGAGTTATTATAATTGAGAAATTTTTTTAATTTTTTTTATTTGTTGTAAATATTTCAGTACTGGAGGTATAATTATTTAATTTTTATGTAAGATATTTGTAATTAGAATTCCAGTTCATTTAATTAATTATGATTTATTAAATATCGTTCATTGTTGGCTGTGTATATATTCCAAAATCTTACTGGTTGAGCCTTTTTTTTTGCTAGCCAATAAATAGGTCGTTGTCAACCTATAGGCAAAATTGAGATAACAAGTGGCGCTCAAAACTCAAGTAAGGTCACTCTTGCCAATTTATTTTGCATCTGAAGATCCACGACCAAAGCTGAGCTAGTACGAATCAAGCCTTTAGAGGTCATATGAGCCCTTATCAAAAGAAAGGGTTACAATGTCAAAAAAAGTAAAATATCAATTCTTGTGTTAATTTATTCAATTATTACACAATTTGCTTCACTTACTTTACTTATACACACTAAAATTTAATTATAGTTTGATCAATTATGAATTTTCATACCTCCACGTATTGTGATTTTTAATAAAAAAATCTTTTTATGGTCTGTTTTTTTGTGCTAGTTTTTAGTATAATTATTAAAATCATAAGAAAAATAAATAAAGCAATTATTCACTATCAATATTTTGAACTTGCAGCGCAGCTTACACAAAAATGTTTAAGCTAAATTCGCGTTCGTTATTTAAATGCTTGAAGAAACCTTAATTTCGGTTCTAATTCTGGTAAAAATGGTTAGGTTTCAGGTATAAATGAGGATGCAGCTCCGTTCCTTGAAAAAGTTTTGCAAAAGTTTCAAATTCTTTACGACCATATATCCAAATGTTTAAAATAATCTTTTAAACATTTTAAATAAGACATTTGTCTTATTTAAAAACCAAATCAAAAACAAAAAATGAAAAATATAGGTGAAACAAGTTTTCAATTATTAAATAATAACAATAATTTACTTTGCTCTAGCAAACGCTTTTTGTTTTACTTTCAAACCAAAATTTTTAAATTTATTTACTTTTTATTTTGATAATAATAATAATGCTTCGTCTTCTACACATAAAACTATTTCAACGTTTAATTAAGTTCTGAAAGTATTATAAAAAAAAATTTTATTTCGCCTACAAATAATAATTTAATCAGAGTCACACTGATCGCAGTGCGCCATTTATCATTTATCCGTAATTTTCATTACAAATTTTTAACAAAGAATAAATTGAATAAATTACGAACTAAAGTTAACAATAAACAATTCAGATTGTTTCGATAAACATCAGTGACGCGACGTGTAACAGTTCGAGAGTCTGATCGAGTACCCAGCCGGTTCGTGCGAGTTGGAAATGTGAACGGCGAGGCGAGTCGAGACCTGTGGTCGAGACTTTTTTTAAAATCTTTTGTGCTAAGATTATAAAAGCTAAAACAATATTTTCCCCAGCTGTAGGGGTTGGGATTTCCAAGGTGCAAAGTCCTATGTTAAATTTCTGAACCAAATTTATGGTACTTATTGTTGCAAAAACACATTTTTTTCGAAAAAGCTATGCACTCAAGTGTTGTAAAGTAGATAATAATAAATATGAAATTTCCAAAATTTCCCTAATATTTTGGTCATAATAATAATATTTATTAATTTGAACAATTTCAAACATTACTAATTTATATGTAAAAGCTAAAGACCTTAGACAACGATAGCCAATGCTATGGGTGATGCTTATGTGCAAAATCACTAATTTGAGAATTTAGAATAAATTATTTTAAAAGATCTTGTAGATATAATAGCATTAATAGCATCATGCTAATAAAAAAAAATACTTTTTATATCAGCAGCTAGTGCTGCATAAATTGTGTGCTTTTTAAATATTTGACGGAGTTATAAATTTATGAAAAAATTATATTAAAAAAAAACATGATTTTGTTGTAACGCAAACGCACTTTCCAGTCGTTTCTATCATTTTGCATTATTTTTTTGTTCTATTCTTCTATTTCTTTCATGAACCCGGCGTGGGTCCGGTCCGGTACAGTGGTTTTCTTCTTTATCCCTTGCACCCTTGCAGCAAGAAAATAATAAAACCATAAACCAACATGCCTTTGTCTGGCTCTGGCCTGGGCCAAAACCGGCACGCGTGCATGGCGTCCAGCACGATTTCATCCTGTCTCTTGGAAATTCCCACCTTTTTTGTCTAATTGAGTAATTTCTAATATTTCTATTGTCTAATGTCGGTAATATCACTAATATCTGGCTGAATGTCTGCTACAGTTATGCAAGTCAAAAATTTTGCTTGTATATTTTGTTTTTGACTATTTTGACCTAATTCAAGTTATGAATTTTACAGTGATTAAATTATTAATCTATCTGATTTAATAAAAGTGCTATAAATTGGTGTCTTTGTTTATACTTAGTTAAATTATATAGGTCAGGTATAAAGTATGACGTATGATAAGCTATTTATTAATAATTTGAATAATAATAATGTAATAATGCTAATAACAAAATTAAATCATTATGGAGAAAGGTATCCGTCCTTGATTAAAGAGTTAAAGTTAAAGACGATCTCGGTCTCGTGGTCGTAACTCTCGTGTCTCTTAAATTATAAACGATTCATTTGGCATCTCAAATCTCTATTTCAAATCTCATCATTCTCATCTACTCAATCCGCAATCTAGTTCTTTACGAACGATTCCCTAAAACACGAACTAGTTCCTCAAAAAGAACTATTAAGCCCACCACTACACTATAAACAAATAAAATTGACGTCACTCATCTTATATAAGGTAGTGACAACCTCCTAAGGGTAGTAACAGATTTGTGACTAATATTTTTCAAAAGCATCTTTTTCCGTTGCACAAATCACCAACCTTAGATAAATTCGATTACAAATTTGATAAATTAATCTATTGTCTGAATTTTATTAATTGAAGTTAACCGTCTGAGAGTGAATTTCTACACAGTAAACCAACCATATTTTTAAAATGTTTAACAATTTGTCAAAATAATAAGATTTTCTCTATATAAATTATTGATAAATTGATTTCTATCAATATAAACAGTTCTAAAAAAAAATTGTTTATTAAAAGTATGAACAATACAATGGCTCATAACATTTTTTAACAATAATTATATCACATTAAAGTGTTTCTTATAGATTTTAATACTCAATTTAATTACCGTTAAAACTGGGAAATCTCTCTCATAAAATCCCGTAAATGCAAATTTGTGATTTTTATTATTACAAAAGCACTTTTCTTCATAAACTTTTATTTAATTAGAAAAAATTTAGTTATTTTTTAACAAAGAAATAGTTGGTTTATAGATCGTAGTAGAATTGATTATTTGCTTAAAACTAAAGTTAATTCTTTACCTGATTGGTTGAATTTTCGTGAGCAGACAATAAAACATTTTAATTTTGACTTTTATTGTTTAATTAACTATTTTAGTTTAATTTACTTTCTGTAACCTCACCTGAAATAAATGCGTTTTTTAATCAATTAATTGCAGTTAAATATCTAAAAGCAAAACATTTTAACAAATTAATTTAAAATTGGTTTAAAATAATTTGTTACGTTATTGGTTAAGTCTTTTTTATGGGTAATCAAAAATCTAACATGTGAATTTATTAATAATTACTATATATTTAAACACATGACTATATAATTTGATGCTGATACAATAAAAATAACGAACCTTACATATTGTTGGAAAAATCTTTAAATTACAATTTTCTCATGGTTTTTGTAAAGTTGTTAATTACTGATTTTGTAAAATCTGACAAAATATAAACAAATGCGGGGTTTATAGAATTTACTAGCTATGTTTAAAAAATATTAATGTGAAAACATTGTTTAAAAAAAAAAGTAAAAACTTTATAAAATCATATTATTATTCCTGCACAATTTTATAATATTAAAGTCGACTACGTGTTTTGTAACACTTGGTCAAGCTCAAGCTGCAAGTGTTTTTGATGCATTGTGTCTTCATCGCTCTTCCCCTTTAAAGTCCTTCATTTAAAAATGAGATCGTCGGTTTTGCCAACGAAAAATGTTCCAGGTATAAAAATAAAGATGCAGCTCCGTTCCTTGAAAAAGTTTTCCAAAGGTTTGAAATGCTTTACGATCATATAATCCAGATGTTTAAAAAAATCAGACAAGTACCAACAATTTATTAATGATACCGTTACACTTGTATTATTTAAAATCTAACCAACAATTTATTAATGATACCGTTACACTTGTATTATTTAAAATCTAAATCAAAAATATGAAATCAAAAATAAAAGTGAAACAAATTTTCAATTATTGAATAATAATAATATTTTACTTTGCTCTAGCAAACGCGTTTTGTTTTACTTTCAAAACAAAATTTTTAATTTTATTAACTTTTTATTTTGATAATAATAATGCTTTGTCTTATATTAAATATAAAACTATTTCAACTTTTAATTAAAAGTTCTAAAATTATCATAAAAAAAATTTTATTTCGTCTAGAATAAATAATTTTATCAGAGTCACACTGATCACAATGGGTCATTTACTATTTAAACGTAATTTTCATAACAAATTTTAACAGAGACTAAATTAAATAAATTACAAATTAAAGTTAACAATAAACAATCAAGATTGTTTAGATAAAAACCAGTGACGTGACGTGTAACAGTTCGAGAGTCTGATCGAGTACCCAGCCAGTTGATGCGAGTTGGAAATGTGAACGGCGAGCCGAGTCGAGACTTTTTATCAAATTTTTTAAAGTGCTCTAAACAATTGATATTGACGTCTCTAATCTCATAAAAGGTAGTGATAACCTCCTAAGGGAAGAAACACGGGAGATATGCTCCTTAACACAGACAGGCGACTGATTAATTACTACGTTGCTAATTAATTTATTGTAATTAATTAATTAGCAATTAATCAATCAAATCTAATCCTTGTCCGACAACACATTAGCAATATCAATATTAAAAATCATAATAAAAATTATCAGTAAAAATAAAAAAAACCAAATGTCTTTAGGTCAGGTTAGATTAGGTCAGTGTTGCGTTTAGTTGAGCGCAATGCTTATTGCGCTCAATGCGCAATAAGCATTGCGCATTATATATATATATAGCATTTAATGCTATATATTAGGAATTTCAATTCTTTTAAAGTTTAAAAGAATTATAATTATAAAATATTTTGAATGTATATGATCCAATATGATCAATGTTATCACTTTTATTGTCAATAACTAGTAATATACAAAATACTTTCTAAAATGTTTTGTAAAAATATTATGTACCATGAAAGCCTGACTGGAGACTGTTTTGTTTTTAATGAGACATTTCAGGTCAGTCTATTGCAGAATATTACACTTTTAGATGCATCTTTACTATATATCAATATGTAAAAGCGCATTTTCTAAAGTCTAGCATCATAGCGTAGCGAACAGCACGCTTGTTTAACATTTGATAAAACATAGTTCGATTCCGACGGCACCTATATTTTTTTAACAGTTTAATTTTTAGCGCTAATTTTTTTCAAATTCAACATTTAATGTACTTAAGTAATATTGTTTGGGGTATATTTTTAATAATACATATAATAATAAGTGATTATAACCATAAAATAAGTAAGATTTTCATTCGACCTCGCGCTGTTGCTAGATACTACATGTCAGCTCCACCGTCTTGCTCGTCCGTGCATCTGTGTCCGTGCGCTTATCAACATTCCAAGCTTATATAAATAAACAAGACTAATGGATCTCTTCGATAACAATATGTACCTTAGTTTTGTGTTAATAATTAATTGACTTTGATTTATTTATTAACTCGATGCTGTTACAGCTATCCCCAACAGCATTTACAATAAACGTGGTTTGAGCTGTTTTACAATATAGCATCAGCTGTTTGCCGTAAATGTTTATTTTTAGATAATTGTTTTGTGCAAACACATAGATTTTTGATGATAATGATGATGTATTGATTGTTGACATATGAGAAATAAGGCATATTATTATACAAAAATTAAACATTACTTATGTAGTTAAATCTAACAATAATATATTTTTCTTTGAAATGCCTTTTTATCTCCAGACATAAACAAACCATAAATACGTTTGTAGTACCTCACTTTAAAAGAGGAATTTTAATTGATGAAGCAGTTGTAAGTGTCTCTCGCACTCCCCATATTAAGGGGATCTTCACGGTGGATAAAATGCTTGGAAACATGGGATACGTTTTATGAGCTTAGTTTTTACGCAAATCAAATGAAATTTTGAATATAAAAGTTTTAATGTCTTCTCACTGGATTGCTTGATTTCGATTTTTGAAATTGTTATCAGAAAGTGATAAAAAATCGTAAAAATTGGTAACTCGAAAATCTAAATCAACGGTTGTATTCAAAATGTAGTTTTAAAGGTAAAATTAAGATATACGTTTTTCAAAATTTTTGTAAATAAGGGAGTGATTTGCGGATAATAGTTGAAAATTTTAGCTGGTGAGGTGTGTCGTTTGAATGTATCTGACTCCTCCTCCAAGAGCTTTATTATCGACGTCACATTAAGAGAAATCACGGATATGGTTTCAACTTATCTGTCAGGGTGTTAAGAACCACTTGTCTCGAATTACTATACGAGGATACGATGATTGTTTTTATGTTTCAGACCTAACGTTAGGCTAGATAAAGCGATCACCGCTTTTGTATTTGTGCTTTTCATAAAAGTAAATTATTATACATATTATTAATTGATAATATGCATTTTATTAAATTGTGTATCGCAATGAAAATTTTGATTTAAATTTATAATAAATATAATCATAAACAAAATAATAGGTGATATTTAAATAAACATTAATCGTTTAAAGAATATCAACACAAATAAAAAATAAAATTGGCAATAAATATATTATGAAGGAAATAGCCGGGCTGGTATAGCCATAGCCTCAGAAGGTATAGTTTAGCTAAACATTTAGTACGATTACAATTTTGCCTGCTTACATACTTTGCAACCCCTATTTGCATCAAACTGGTAGCCGACAAATGCGTTTGTAGTTCTTGTCAACATGGACCGTAATGAAAATTTTAGCCGGACTAAATTTCACCGTCAAGTTGAAAAAACTGTAGTCGTTACGTAATTTGTTAAAAATAGTATCAAAACTAATAATTTAAGTTAATAATGATAGTAACAGTGATTCTGATATTTATGCAGATGATTAAATAAAAATTACTAATGTTTTAATATTCTACATAATTTTTATATTATTCAATAATAAATAAATCTTTGGCTAGAGAATTAAATGTAATTTTATTGTTATATTCAGTAACATGCAGGCGAAGAAAATAGAAGCAACCTGAATACAGTCCTGGCAGTATCTTTAAGATTCTGCACAGGCAAAACCCTGCGCTAAACCCTCATAAAAATTAGTGAAGATTACGTAGCAATAAAACCATATTTGCACAAAATGTTTAGACAAACTATACTATATAATAAAAGCAAAAAGATACCCATTGTTGAAGCACGTTCAGTTTTTTCCCACGAAACTAGCCCAAAACCCTTACTTCTTAGAAAGGTAAAATTAAAAGAAAATTCCAGAACCTTCTTTTTTTTTGGAGAGGGAAAAAAATAATAACATAAATCCTAATATATGGACCGAATTGCGAATTCATTTTTCATTTGGTTTAACTTAGTGAAGAGAATAAGTGTTCGAGTGCAGTTTTAAAAATAAACAACAAAGTGCAATCCTGGAAATCAAGCGTGAGTATTATTGTTTGTTATAACTTTATACTGGTTGTGATGAGTTACTAGTTGAATATGTAGTTCCAATAATTATCAATATAAGTCAGTTAATAAAATTAATTAAAATCTTAAATAGCTCCAAACACAGAAAAGTGAATTTTCAATTATTATACTATATTGAAATTATTTAATTAAAATAAAATATATTCTCAAAGTTATTAAATTACGAAGTAAAATATCATTAATTAATGTGTATATGAGGGTTTCCTTATTCATGTCAGCTGACAATACATGTAGTATTGTCAGTTGATTTAGTTATTAAGTAATTAATAATTCAGTCATCAATAAATAAGTATATCACAGTTTAAATTTTGCAATTAACATAATTTATTTCTACATTAATAGTTCTGATAAAGCATTGGTCAATCTAAAGAATGCTCTAGTTATCTTTTGTAAGTTTAACTCAATGCACATAATAAATAATAATTTAATTAAGAAGCAAGATCTCACAGTAGTGTCAAGACTATATTTATAGTAAATAATTGAAAAAATCAATCAGATCACTTTAAGTCTTGAAAATTACTTCAAAATTTGATTTTAATTATCAAGATTAATGTTAATACAGTTCAAACTAATTTTGTATACTAGAATTGATACAAACAGACTTTGTTAATATTAATCAGTTAATATTCAAAATATCGATTATTTTACTTCAGTCACTAAAGTACTTATTAGTTATATTCAAAAATTAGATTGTTAACGTTAATAAACGTTTTATAAAATAATTTTAAAGCCTACAAACAAAACGTGTATGTTGTTGCCTTGGGCTGATACAGCAGGCTAAGTTTCTTAAAAAAAATTTAAATTTAATTTATTTGCACCCTCCATAAACCCAATTTCAACAAAAACACGTTGGTTCGATAAACTTTTTTCATGTCTATAATAGTTCTTTCTAGATTTACTTGTTGGTACTGAATAAATATCAAAGATGCCACAAAAACGAAAACACACAGAAAGTGCTAGAAAGCGTTATAAAAGGTAATATAAGTCAATCGTTATTATAGTAAATAAAAATGCAACTAATCATGGTAATTTATAACTTCTGCGCATATAAACGTAGGGAATTATAGCTATATAAAGAAAAATAATGTGTAATTTATTTCCAATAAAAACAAAAAAGCTGCATCGAATTGATTATAGTATCTGTCCGAAATTATAATGTGTATTGTGACATGTGTATTATTTCTCAAAAAACTTTGATTTCAGTTAATTAACTGAATATTGAATATTGAATAATTATTGAGAAATAATTACTTACTGGTCTATTCATTCTAAAAAAATTAATATGATAACTTAAATGAAGCTTTATTATTTTATTTGTACTAACGTAGTATCTTGAAAACTAAATTTATTTTACCACATTTTTGTTTTACTTTTAAACATTATATATTGTCAGCTATAATTTCTCACGTATATGCGTCTAAGTTATCAGTCCGTGTTTAAATATTTAGGTATTAAACAAAGCCATAGCTTTGGATGGAAACCTGTAAATAAAAAATTGCATTTTATTTTGGCAAAACTTGGCACATTAGTTTAATTTTTCTTGTTGATGAAAAGTTTCACAGTTCAAGGTTATATTTTTAGATGTTTTTACTTTTAGACAAATGTTAGAAAAGCAAAAAAAAACAAATTAAACTGTTTTTCTATAAATACATAGACAACTTTGCATTTGCAGGTTTCCAAAATAAACGATCGTACTCTAATATGTATATATTAGAAAAACATTATCACAACCTATTAACAGAAGTACATTATTAATATGTACTTAATTTGTTCACATTGCTCAAAGTAATAAAGTATTGATTAAATGACTTTAAAAAAGGTTATCCGAATTGGGTGCTAAAGCTCGCACAAAACCTACCACCACAATAACTCTTCTCAACCCACAAGAAACGGATTTGTCTGTGCCTGAACCTGAAACTACATATTTGAGGGAAAATTTGACGTAATATTATTTATGAAACACGTGTCAATGTAAATTTAATGTAAATTGTTTGTAGGGTAGAAAATGCTCAAACTGTTCTTGAGTCTATTCCAGGTGAACAGTCTAACATGGCCAGGTTTATTGTATTTTCATAAAAAAAAACAGCTGAGAACAATAATTTTAATTGTAGGCCGTCAACCTCTGCAGAAATTGATAGTGTCATATATGAAACAGTTCCACCCAAAACGGAAAATGTCGAATCTGTCCTAGAAGGCAGAAGACTTGTTGACATACAACATTTTTTCAACAGCATAAAAAATCTCAACGATCACAAGCCATTTGACTGTCATTTTTCACATATGTACTTTATGCGAGAGATTAAAAAAGGATTATGCAGTGTATTCGTTTTTAAATGTAGTATGTGTAATATAGAAAAACGCGTGTCGACCGAACGTGTACTGGAAAAAAATGAAACGGCTATGGATGCAAACGCTGCAGCAGTTTTTGCGGCTATATCGACTGGATGCGGATATGCACAACTGAACCAACAACATGCGCTTTGTAATATTCCTTCATTGACGACACGGCAGTACTCTAAGTACAACGAATTAGTTTCGCAAAGTATTTTAGACTCTTCGTGGGTTGCAATGGAAGAAGCTGGAAAAGAAGAACTTGGTTTAGCACGCGAAATCGGCGATGTAGATGCGGATAATAACGGACTCATAACTGTGATAGCTGATGGGGCTTGGTCCAAGAGATCGTACAAAGTTAACTACGATGCACCTTCAGGAACCGTAAGTTACAAAAATATACTTCCATCATTAGCAGTATCAGTAATTTGTTATATATTTTAGGCATGCATAGTTGGCGCTAAAACTGGGAAGTTGTTGTTTGTTGCTTCCAGAAATAAATATTGTGCAATTTGTGCTAGAGCGACTAGTAAAAATGTAAACGCTCAAGATCATGTCTGTTACAAAAACTGGAACGGATCTTCAACTGGAATGGAATCTGACATAATTCTAGAGGGCTTTAAAGCCAGTGTTGGAATGCATAAGTTGAAATATGTGAAGTTGGTTGGTGATGGAGATAGTAGTGTTTATAAGAAATTATGCACCGAAAGACCTTATGGTGGTAATTGTAACATACAAAAAGTAGAATGCACTAACCACCTCCTGCGAAACTATTGTACTAGACTTCGTGAAATATGCACAAGAAGAAAGAGCAGCTCAAACCAAGTAATTCCTTTAAAGTTAAGGGCAGTGGTAAAAGCTAACATTCATAGATTGAGAATTGGAATAAAAAAAGCCTTATTACATCGCCGTAAAGAAGCAGTATCGATTGAAAGTCAGCTTATTCACTTAAAATCAGATATTTCTAATTGCCCTCATCACGTGTTTGGTAATCATGAAAACTGTGGTACATATTTTTGTAAAGGCAGCAAAGAAGCGGAAGTAAACTATGTACCAGATTTTCAAAACTGCGGTCTTATGAATGATCTATTGGCTTGTGGAAACAGACTACAGCAAACTGCACCCAGTTTACTATTGAATATGAATAACAACGCTGCGGAATGCTATAATTCGGTAGTCGCAAAAGTTGTTGGTGGCAAACGAATAAATTTTAGTTTGAAAAACAGCTATGAGGTAAGATGTCGAATTGCAGCGCTCCAATTTAACGAGCACGAAAATTATATATCCACGATCTATAAAACAATGACAACGACAAGCCCGGGAAAATACACAAAGCTGTACATTGACAAAACTAGACGGAAAAGATTGTATAATTTAAAAAGAAAACAACTTTTTTCTACAAAGATTAAACCAAGAAATACATTTTCTAGTGCAGATGCTGATTATGGAGCAGTCGGCGAATTAAGCCCTACCACTCTAGAAAGTAGAAAAGAAGAACTGTTATCTCTCATTGCTACTTCTAATATCCGGGAATTAGAAATTAAAACTAGAGGACAGTCCAGCAATCCTTTGTGGAAAATGGAGCGCATGTACAGGCTTACTGCTTCTAACTTTGGGGCAGTATGTAAATTACGAAAATCTACCGATCCGAAGAAACTTGCCAAAAGAATTGTGAATTCAAATTTTACAGGATCTGCTGCAACGCGCTGGGGTATCGATCATGAACCTATTGCCAAAGCCAAATTTATAGAATATTATAAGATCGAAGAAGCAATTACCGAATCCGGCCTCTTTGTTGATGCGGACTTTCCACATCTAGGAGCCAGTCCAGACGGATTACTTTCGGGGGGAGATATTATAGAAATTAAATGCCCGTATTCAAGTCGGCAGTTAACTCCAGAAGAAGGAGTTTTCCAAAAAAAAATTAAATGTTTAGAAGCATGTGCAGATGGAATCTATCGCCTTAAAAAAACTGATAACTATTACAACCAAGTACAAGGTCAATTAGCGCTCAGTGGAGCTAAATTTTGCTACTTTGTTGTGTGGACGCCTTTAGGAATTATTGTCGATAAAGTAAGATATTGCATAATTAACACAATTATGTTATAATATACTATTATTTTTTGTTGCAGATAGCATATGACAAAGACTTTTGGAACGCAATGTTGCCAAAACTTAATGAATTTTATTATAACGTAATGATACCAGAAATTTTAAAACATAATTAATATAGGAGAAACCTGCTATTAGTATCTCCTCGAAAAGAGTGCCAGCGGTCAGTTAGTAGAGTTCACCCAAGCAAACATGAGCTCAGAAGAAGCGTGATCTGCCCTGAGGTCGCTTTAAGTTTCATGTACACACCGCACCGATTGGTTAATTTAAATTTACTCCTGACTTTGCTAATTCAGTTTGCATATTTTCCGTAGCTCATGTTTACTTGAGCGAGCTGTAGAGGTGTTACTAAACTGGTTAGGTGAGAACAGGCGTCACCGAACAGTGTCGGCACTTCTTTTGAGCGTAAATAATAATATTTGATATAAATATACATTAGATTAGAGTTTATTCCGAAACGCACGGTATATATTTTAATTTGTTCAATATGTGCGTTTTATGTGCTTTAGTTGAACATGTTTTACACATGTTTAAACATGTTAAACATGTTGCAAATGCTTCTGATATCATATGAAAAAATTGAAAAGATTTTTCGTGTTTAGAGTTTTATAAAGCTTTTATATTTTCATCTTTTGCCACACAGTTCTTACACGGGATATCAAGTAGCGCTTATCGGCTTTTCTAGTTTATAAAGTTATCAGCAGCCGATGCTTAACTTAAAAGATCATATTACAGTCCACGTGGACTTGAGGATATGTGTCATTCTTGTTTATCCAATCAGATGCAGTTCAAAGCGATAAATCAACATTGAACATTTTATGAACACACCCCCGAAAAATCACAGTTTCAAGTTCATTTCTAGCGTGAGGATCCCCTTAATATATTCTTATTTTACTTTGTTCCAAGCATTTGAGGAATACACACATACAAAAATCTAGCTCTGGTGTTTTATTTGAACCCATAAGTTATCAGGTTATGGGCCCAGGATTCGCGAGAGTCTAAAACAAATAAAAACATTTAAATCAAATTTTTGTGCTTTGTCGATTTAGTCCGTCTCTGTGTTTCAAGTGCGGTTCTCTTTGTGTGTGCAAGTGCATTATAAAAAAAGTCTTTGTGTGATCTACCATCATGGATCTTTCCAAATCTACGAAACGCAACATCAATCCATTTAATGGTGATAAATACAGTATTTGGAAGTTTAGAATAAAATCGCTACTCACTGAATTGGATGTCCTTTCCGTCATCGAAGAAAGTATACCTGCAGAACCAGATGCAATCTGGTCAAGAAAAAATGTGATCGCCAAAGGAGCAATTATTGAATATTTAGGGGATGCCTACTTAGGTTTTGCAAAAGAATCCACAACAGCGGCAGCTATTATTGGTAATCTTGATGCAATTTACGAAAGACGGAGTCTAGCATCTCAATTGAATATTCGTAAGCAATTACTTAGTTTAAAACTACAACCAAATACAGTCTTACTGCAACATTTTACAATCTTTGATGAATTGATCACGCAAGCTGATCAATTGCTGATGATAGCAGCAGGTGCTAAAATCGATGAAATGGATAAAGTGTCGCATTTACTTCTTACATTGCCGGCTGCATATGATGGTGTCATTACAGCGCTAGAAACTTTAAGTGAGAACAATTTAAATATCGCTTTTGTGAAAACGCGCTTGTTAGACCAAGAAACAAAAATCCGAAACGAAGATGTGTCAACAGCCTCTAAAATATTGCAAGCAACCCTATCAAGCAATCTGAAAAAATATCAAAACTCACAGCAGAAAAGTCACAAATTTAAAAAGCACTACGCGTCAAGAAATAAATATAAATTTAATAAAAACCACAAAGAACAGACAAAGAATAAATTGAAGCAACAGATTTGTTCACACTGCGGCAAAAATAATCACGTAAAACAAAATTGCTTTCATTATCAACGCATGTTAGAGAATAAAGTGCAAGCAAAAAATTCAAGACCTACACAACGGACTCTACACAATATTCAAACTTCACCAACAGAGAGATTTGCTTTTATGTTTGGAACATCATCAAGCAATTTAAATATTGCTACTGGAGAAAATCAATTAAGGTTTATTCTTGATTCTGGTGCTACCGACCACATAGTGAACAAAACACATTTTTTTAAATCTTGTGAAGTGTTAAATCCACCTTTGAAAATCTCCGTGGCTAAAAAGGGCATTGACATCACTGCAACCATGAAAGGAACAATCGAAGTGACGACAAATATGGGTCATGTTGGTCTACTTGAAGACGTCCTTTACTCGCCAGAAGTACCTCACAATCTCTTGTCAATCCGACGGATGCAAGAAAATAATATGTCAATAACCTTCAACACCGCAGGGGTCGTGGTCTTTAAGGGTGAGAAACTGATAATGTCTGGTAAGTCCATCAATGCCTTGACATATATAATGTTTCAAGTTCATTTACCTTTGTGTCAACGGTCTCATAACATGGTAGTGATTAAGGAAAATCGTAAAAATTTGTACCAAATTAATTATAAGCTATGGCATGAACGTTTAGGCCATCTTAGTAAAGAAAACTTTACCATTTTAAAAAACAGGAATTTAATTCAAGACCCTGATAAAATTAAACATATAATTCCTAATAATGAATTATGTGAATCTTGTCTTTATGGAAAACAAGTTCGACTTCCTTTTAACAAAATCAAGCAAAAAGACCATGTTATTAGACCATTATTTATCATACATTCAGATGTATGTGGACCAATTAGACCCACAACTATTGACAATAAAAATTATTTCGTTACGTTTTTAGACGAGTTTACCCATTATGCAGTCGTATATTTGATAACTTATAAATTTGAAGTGTTAAAGGCTTTTCAAGATTTTATTGCAAAGAGCGAAGCCCATTTCAATTTACCAGTTGTTAATCTTTATTGTGATAATGGTGGCGAATATATATCAAATGATTTCAAAATTATGTGTGTTCAGAAGGGCATCACGTATCATTTAACTATTCCTTATACACCTGAACAAAACGGTATGGCCGAACGCTTAAATCGTACGATAACTGAAAGAGCTCGAACAATGCTAATTGCAGCTGATTTAAATAAAGATTTTTGGGGTGAAGCTGTTTTAACAGCAACTTATTTAATCAACCGTTCACCTACACGAGCTCTGACCGTAACTCAAACACCTTATGAGTTATGGCATAATAAAAAACCTCGGTTATCACATTTAAAAGTATTCGGCGCAACTGTATATGTTCTTATTAAAACCCCTAAAGCAAAATTTAATGCAAGATCCTTTAAAGGGATTTTTGTAGGTTATGAACCTAATGGGTATAAATTATGGAATGTTAATACAAACAATTTTCAAACAGCACGTGATGTTTTATTCGATGAAATTAATTTTAAAATTTCACGTCCAATAAAATCTGTAGATGGGCTGACGGACAAAAGTCCGCTAAATAAAATTTTTAAACATGATAATCAAAGTCATGATGACCCGTCACTTGTAATATCTGAAAATCAATCAGAAAATACAAGCAATACAGATAATAATTCTGATAATAAATCGGAATCTTCTGAACATATGAAGTCATTGCCAACCAACACAAATATTTCAAACGGTACAGAAAGTCTTAGGAGAAGTGAACGCATTCAGAAGCTTCCAAAATTTTCATATAATGAAAATGTGAATGATTTTTCTTTGTTCACACAAACACTGTTTTCTTTAAGTCCTCAAAATTTTCATGATATTAAAGACCGGGATGATCGAAATCAGTGGGAGTTAGCCATAAAGGAAGAAATTAAATCACTTCTGATCAATAATACTTGGTCATTAGTGAACAGACCTTCAAACCGTAATATTATCGATTGCAAATGGGTATTCACTCTAAAGAACGATGAATGTGGTAATCCAATAAAATATAAAGCACGATTGGTAGCAAGAGGGTTTAGTCAAGAATACTTATTTGACTACAATGAAACTTTTGCACCAGTCGCTCGAATCACCACATTTAGAATGATCATAGCACTTGCAAATCAATTTAATTTATTACTTCATCATATGGATGTAAAAACTGCATTTCTTCATGGAACTTTGAAAGAGGAAATCTTTATGAAAGTTCCGGAAGGCATTAAAGCAGACAAAGATCAAGTGTGCAAATTAAATAAGGCATTATACGGCTTAAAACAGTCATCTCGATGTTGGTTTGAATTATTTGATCTCATTTTAAGTAAACATGGTTTTATCAACACAGCTGTTGATCATTGTTTATATTTTTACGACAAGGGTCACATACGAAAGAATATTTACGTTGTTCTTTATGTTGATGATTTGATGATTGCTACCGGTGATAATCAGGTTCTCATGAACTTTAAAAAATTTCTAATGAAAGAATTTGATATGACTGATTTAAAAGAAATCAAATTATTTTTGGGAATTCGCATAAGTAGAACTGAAAATAAAATTACATTAAATCAAAGTCATTATCTCAAAATGATATTAAACAAATTTAATATGAGTGATTGTAAACCAGTCACTACACCTTTACCTATAAAATTGAATTATCAAGCATTAAATGCTAATCAACATTATGATGCGCCCTGTCGAAATTTAGTTGGATCATTGATGTATGTAATGCTTTGTACACGACCTGATCTTTGTGCTGCTGTAAACATCCTTAGCCGTTATCAAAGTAAAAATAATGTTGAATTATGGAAAGCGCTTAAAAGAGTTTTGCGGTATATCAAAGGTACACTAAATTTACAATTAACTTTTACTAAAGATGAAAGTTTACATGATATACTTTATGGGTATGTAGATTCAGATTGGGGTAATGATGAGTCCGACAGAAAAAGTACTAGTGGTTATATTTTCAAACTTTTTAAATACTCCACAATTTCTTGGAACACTAAGAAACAAAATTCTGTAGCAACCTCATCTACCGAATCTGAATATATGGCTCTTTTTGAAGGTGTAAAAGAAGCCATTTGGCTAAAAGCGCTTTTGCAGAGTATCAACATAAAAATTAAAAACCCTATTACTATTTTTGAAGATAATACAGGATGTATTTGTATTGCAAATGATCCTACCTATCATAAAAGATCAAAACATATTGATATCAAATATCATTTTTCTCGAAATAAAATAGAAGAAAAAATAATAAAAGTTACTTATATTTCCACAGATAACCAAGTGGCAGACATATTTACCAAACCATTACCTGCACAAAAATTTGTGGACTTTAGATATAAGCTTGGCATAGAATAATTTTTTTTATTATACCTCAGTAAACCCAATATATATAATGTAGTGTTTCATATTATATAGGTATATTTTTTTTTTTTGTTTTTAAGAATTGTTTTATTTTTTTTAGAATAAATATATCTTTTTTTTTTTGAACTGTTTTATTTTTGAGTGGGAGTGTTGACATATGAGAAATAAGGCATATTATTATACAAAAATTAAACATTACTTATGTAGTTAAATCTAACAATAATATATTTTTCTTTGAAATGCCTTTTTATCTCCAGACATAAACAAACCATAAATACGTTTGTAGTACCTCACTTTAAAAGAGGAATTTTAATTGATGAAGCAGTTGTAAGTGTCTCTCGCACTCCCCATATTAATATATTCTTATTTTACTTTGTTCCAAGCATTTGAGGAATACACACATACAAAAATCTAGCTCTGGTGTTTTATTTGAACCCATAAGTTATCATTGATAATGTTATATAAGGTTTTTAATAATGTATTGGTTTTAGTAGCACAATCATATCGAATTCTTCAGCAAGAAGAAACTTTTAATTCTTTTATAAAAACTTTTATTCATGTATTATATGTTGTTATGGATTAAAATAATAATATTTTTAATTTAAGACCCATTCACTATCTTTAGCGACAATTGCTTTCATTATTACGACAATTATGTTATCATCGCATTCCTTCGGTTACTCTCTAATCATGTGGATAATACCAAATTAATAACCAAACTTGAACTGAAAAAAGTAGTACTTCCTTTTTTCATTAAAAAATTATGTTCTCTGGAATTGATAGGCAAATAATTACGATACATTAGTTTTGGTTTAGAGTCCACACGATTAAAGGACTACTATTTAGTCTATTTACCACCATAGATAAATAAACCTCATACTATGTATTTCTTATCTTCAACGAAAAACACCGTTGAATGATTCTCGATTGTTTACGAATAATAATTACGCCAAACAAGCTTATCTATCGCTGTGAGGTCATCTAGCTAGAGACTATGCGTAAGGTATTTTGTTTTCGCGGGTAAATTTGTGGGTATAATGTTTGTGATGTTATTCTTCACCAGATGAAGTATGCAGAAACTAGAAACTTTTTGAAAACAAATTAAAAACATAAAGGACTTTTCTTATAATTAAAAGCAAAGTTGTTTCTTTCGCTAGTAATTTATTCAAGAAAATGTTGCAATTATTGCGAAATAAAAAGGTATTAATGAACCATTTGAACTCAAAACTCAACTACCAGTATTTGTAAAATCGATTTTATGCTAAAAATTGTGTTGGATTTCCTAACGTGAGCTTGTATGATTCCTTCATAATCTAAAACAAAAAAATATTCACTCATTTTTTATAGACACGAAAAAATGTGAGTATTCTGTAAATATTTCTTGAATAAACCATAAGCGGCAGAAACAAACAATTCTGAAAGTTTTGTAATATTCTTATGCTTTTGCTAACTATGTAATTTGAAATTGAAATAAAAATTCTAGTAATTGTTTAATTCTTAAATTAGTTATAAAAATGAAAGATTAACAGAAAAGGAAAAATATTCAAATACCTTTCATCTTCTGTTACTACTAACAATTTAATATAAAATTACTAGCATATCTTTTTTTATATTATCCGCTTATTTTTTGGGTCGTTTTTAGAAGCAAAATACAAGATAGAGCGTGACCTAAAGGCGCACAGTGATCACGAGTAAAAGTTTTCAATTTATTAAGTATTCATTGGACAGAATCTTTTCTTATAAAACATAAAAACTTTATTTATTATTTAATAACATTTTAAATTTTTCACTTTGCTTATCATTACCGATTTTAATTTTTGTATTATTTAGAACGTTGTGGTGTTTTTGTTGCACTTTTAAAAATATTGTTGATTTTATGTATCCCAATAATAAAAAAACCCAAAAATTTGTTTTTGTGGATGTGTTATTTTTGTTTAGAATTTTTTGCTAAATTACCAATCACTTTGATGATACTTATGTGACATAATTTCACGTAGCTTTTTTTTTGCAAAATATTAAATGTTTTTTCAAAATTTCATTCTTAAAATTTTTCAAGTAAGTCAAAATAAACCACACCGTATGATTTTTTATTCTTTACCACATTTTTTATGTGTTTACTCAGAAATCTGCTTACTTACAGTGTGCTTATGGCAAATTTTTAAATATAACGTATTAAATATGTTAATTAGTTACTTTTTTTTTGCGACACGCTGCCGCTGTGATAATTATTGTACTATTAAAAAGCATTTTAAATAAATTTTGTATCAATATTATGAGATGAATTAAAACTAAAAATTTGGAATATCACTGCAAACTGACAAAAAGAACCTATTAGGTTTGTATTTGCTCAATATTATAAAGCGTTTGCAGTCAAATGTAAAAATTTGATTTAATGAATTAAAACTGTCTACGAGTTACATAAAACGACCTTGCATCAAGTTGGAGGTGAATGGCAAGGGAATTCCGTCATTAAGATAACAAAAACTAAATAAAACACTGTTGCAATATGGTGCACAAGACTGACGAAATTATTCCAGAATAATCAATCTTGGAGCGTAAAATGCGTAATATATAGTTTATTATAAACGCCAGCGTCAACAGCGGCCACTACCGAAAAATGGTTGAACTACAACCGTTTATCTTGATATGTTTCAAGCCATTGAGAAGCCCTGCACCTATTTGGATTATTGTTGATAACAAACAAACCCTTTATGATAAAATGATGACGTAAAGCGTAATGAACGTCTTCAATACCCATCTAAGTATGAGATAAAATTTGGTTGAAAAATAAAAAACCGTTATTGAGAAATTTGATGTTATACATGGAATTTTTTGGAAACCGGCCGGTGGGCTAAACGCCAGATGCAAAGTATGCTGTTTTTGGCTTCATAATGAACGTTTATACGTCTATATATATATATATACATCCTTTTACCCAACCTGAGCCAATTTAAGTTTCATACCATGCTGATCCACCCTTTAAATCAAACATTACAGCATTTAACTTGGTGTATATTGACTACTATTAATTTGTTTATTTTATTTTTGTTATATATACATGTGAAATGTTAATTTTAAAAAAACTTATTTTTTGAATTTTATACAAATTTTTTCATACAATTCTGACCCATCCTGTTTTGACCATTCTGATCCATTTACAAGTATATTCATTTTTTCTTAGTTTTCATACTATTATGAGCCAGTATATTAATAGCAGGAAAATCATACAATTCTGATCCCATCAAATTTAGAAGCAATTGAAAACTTTAAAAAGATTATATTATTGCCAATTTTTTTTTCTATGAAAAAATTTGTTTTGTTTTAGTAATTTTTATTTTTTTCGGTAAATTTATTGTTTTTGAATTCAGAAATTTTGCTCTAAGAATTAAAAAAGATTTATTTTGGTTTTATTGACCAATAACTTCTTTAGACTCAAATTAAAAATTACTTTATGAAGTTTTTAGCAAACATACGTAGAAAAGGATTCTTATATGTTTGCAAATAGGAAGTGAGTTTTATTATCCATCGGTGGTTTTCTTGTTCCAAAACCTAACCAAATGTGTTTATAATAATTTTGTTGATAAGATTTACAAAAAACTCTTGATAACATTGCAAAAATTGAATATATTTGTGTTCTATACAAATAATAATTATTAACAGGTGCAAATTGTGTACGTGCTGATTTGTGTCAGGTCAGGGGTGCGATTCTTGAGTTCGTTCGAAAGTTTGTTCGGACGGATTGATTCGAACGGTAAGTTCCGGACGGATCGCAAAATGCTATTCTCGAGCAACCTTCGAAACCGGTAATCGAAGCGGATTTTTTGTGTCGATCCATAGACTAAGTAAACCTAGACTAGCCACGCTTATGGGAGAAATGTAACACATTTTGGTTGTGGGTAAGACGGGCGCGAGGATGAAAGGGGTGGCTTGACAGCCGCTGGTACCTATGGGCAAAAAGCTGAATCTTCAAAGTGCGTGAATAGTTGTAAAGAAATCTGTTATATTATGCAAAAGGCCTTCACTCATGCATGGAAATAGATAAGGTGTTAATGGGTATGAAACCTGAAACCGAATAGATTTGAAGTGTTTGTTTTTTCGGGCTGGGTTGCGAGACTCGTAATAAATAAATGTGTAGTATTAGTAGAGTCATTGACTAAATATACCTAGACTTCCCACCGTACAGTAAATTTTGAAGCTTATTAAAGACACCCGATAACAGAGCGGCGCTGGAAAATCCATCTAGGATGCGGTGCAATAACTAATTGAGTAGCTAGATAGGGAGGCCATCGCGTTGTCAGTGTTGTCACTAGGATAGGCATGTCGCAAGGTCATGCATGGACATTTGATACTCTTTTTTGTTTTATCTTAATGGGGACTGCTGATGTTATTATTATGAAATATAAAGCTAACGCATTTATTATATAGTAGTTCATTTTGTTCCAAAAAAGAAATAATAAGTGATGCGTTTGTGAGCACTATAAAGAAATTTAGACTGATTTGATTTTATAGAATATAATTGTTTACAAAATAATGTTTACACAAATATAATTGTTATATTAAAATATAATAATAATAATTATTATTAGAATACTATGGATACAAGGTGAAAGTATAAGGCAAAAAATAATTAAAATAAAAATTATAATGTTTCGACTGTATTTTGTTGTAGGAAAAAAGTATCATTTCTTTGAACCTTTTCAAATAGAAATTATAAATACAAATTTTTCAAGTAGAACAAAACAGAAATAACAAATAACGTTTGGTTTTGTGCAAGTGCTCTTGCACCTTGTTTGTGTATGGTAGTAATAAATGATAAGATAAATCGTTGTTTTGCACTTTTCTTTAATTTATCAATAAATAATGATAATAAACATAAATAATTGAAATGAGAAGAAAAATGGTGGTCTCAGGTCTCATCTTGTATGTGCTCAATGATTGAAATAAAGAATGAAAAAAAGAGATAGAACTCTAATAACAATAAAATGAAGAAAAAATGTGATTAATAACTTCAGATATCGACTTAATCAATGTGAGCACAATAAAAGTTGGCATTTAAACGATGTTATTTTTAAACTTTACGGAAAAAAAACTTGAAATATTGCATTTTCAACTAAAAAAAGAACTAAACTTTGGTTTTTATTGACCTTTCATTTAAGTAAGTTTCTCTGGCGTACGCTGTAGATTAAATATTAAAATTTGTTAGCGTCATCCTAATTTTAACATCTTCTTCCGACCCTCAGAGCAACACTATTTAGTAATTTAAAGAGAATAACGCTATAAATGAATAAAAAAAACTAATTATGTGTTTAAGTAATGCAAAAACGGTGCAATAAAATCTCTTCAAACAGCTCATCTTATGTGAAGAGTATTTATAACATTCTTTTGAACGAGTTTTTGAGAGATTAGATGCATTGTCCAGTAATAGATTATAAAAGCCTAACTTTAAACATACGTTATTTCACTGGTACTAATTTGATTTTTTTATCTGTTATTTTATTTATCAAAACATCAAATATAATGCTCAACTAGTACAGAACAATAATAAATACAAGACCATTGATACAATAATCTTTTATGTTATTTATACAAATTATTTGTATTTATATAAGTTTGCACATATGTACTTAATTTTCCGCTAAATTTGACTTTTCTAATTAATCAAGTCTTGTATGCAAAGGTAATTTTGTTTGTTCCCTAGGTATGGCGTGGCTATCTATCCTGTGCGGTTACAAAGATTTTTTTTTATAAGAGTTTGTAGTGACATTCGCATACTTCATTTTACTGACATTCTTGACATTGCCTCAAACAAAAATCTTAGAGATACACAAGTATAATCAATTCTCATAAAAGTTAGTAGAAGTTAAACATCTTTTTTTAGAGAATATTCAAAAACATAAGATATTAAAATCATTTATCTTCTAATTTACTCAGTCACGCCCTCACTACTTAGCCAATCTCATTAAACTTACTAGCTACATTCTGCGAAAAACACAAAAATAAATTTAGAATAACGGCTTCGCCAAAAATGTTTTTGACGTAAAAAATATATTAATATTTGTTTTCTAATTGTATTTGATGCGGACATATTGGCAATGCATTTTGGTAACGCCGCATTTTTCTCATCTAAATATTGTCGAACGTGACTGAAAAAGTTTACACTTTAATAAATTATCTATTTGCTAAAAATTCCGGCAACATGGCATCTAAATAAAATTTGCTTAATTGTCTTTTTCCAAAAATTCTCATTAAGTTCACTTTGGAAAAATTAAATACTAATACAAGATAAACCATTAGAAGCGCCGGTCGAATAAATTTTGGCAATATAGAATCTAGAGTTTTCACCAAAACTGACTTTATATTTGCCCTATTTACAAAGTAACAAAAATACGATTTTTCAATTTTTGCAAAGATTTTGCATTTGGACAGAATTATAATACTGAATATGTATTTCTGGAAAGAATAAGGTATTAATTTTTTCAAGGATCATATTAAACTAGAAAATAGCAATACTGCCAGCTGGCTCTGAGCTTGATAATAATAATTATGATTTTTTTAAAGACTGTACGCGACTTTCTAAAATAATGTATTTATTTTTTTAAAACAGCCTGGCTCCGGTGTTAGTTGTGAGGCAGCATTTCTACTATACCTTTATCGCTTTAAGAATAATCAGATGCACCAAACTTTATTCAATCTATGACCTTTTAGAATTTTGTTTGAGACAAAAACAATGTCTCTACAAAAAGTTGTGCGGTAAACCCTCATAAATATTAGTGAAAGTTAAATAATCCGTTGTAAAGTTTTAACGAGGACAATGTCATAATTGCACTAAAGCGAGCAACCAGCTTTAGTGGTATAGTAAAAACAAAAATTTTATATTTTGACAACTTTAAGTTGGTAGAATTCATGTTTTTGATTTTCTTTTTAAATTACTGCACAAAAAAATTAGACAATGGTTTTCCGATGAGAATATTTTATAAACAATAAAGTCGAAATTTTAAATCACTTATACAACACCGAGTTGTCTCATAGACGGTATTATTTTTTTATACTTAGAATAATGGATATACTTTATACTAAATTCGAAAAAATTGCCGTTTCTCTTATTTAGAATAAAATGTATAGAATAATATATCCGATAAAAACTTAATTTTGTAGAGCATCAAATTGCTGATAAGAAAATGTTGTGCGTGTTAATTAGATTATTATTAATTATTGATTATTAATTATCAATTATTAATTATTATTAATTATTTGTATTATCATTAAACTACAAAATCTCATTTTAAAAATTTTATATGTTATTGTTATTTTATATGTTATTTTACATTTATTTGTAAAAAAGTTAGAGCACATAAATAATAATTTATAAATAACATTTGAACATAGATTCAACATCGGCTGGATAAAAAATAGGAAGAAAAAGTATTGAAACAAGCGATAATTACCCGTGTTGAAGCTTCATAGCATAAGGTCGAATAGCTTGGCTTAGGCCGTGGTATTATAAGCCTTCCTCGCTGTAAATTTTAGCAATAGCACACGAAAAAAATAGTACAAGCTAAACGGCTCATCCTACAGAAAATCTCAACAACTTTAAGCAATCTACAATCTCAGATCTACAACGTTTGTTTTAATGTATTTTTTGATAATGCGCGTTTTCGAATTATGGTGATTTTACCAATTTACGATTTATGCGTTTCAGGGCGAGCGTTTCGATAAAGCACTCCATAAGAAAGCATTGCGGAGGCAATAATAAATAATTAATATAAGGCATTTCCGATTGACGGTTATTCATAATATTAAATGGCAATAAAAGTAGCGTACTAGAAATTTAAAAATGCAAAAAAAATTTTTTTTTTATAAAACCACCTTAAACCACCCTTAATCAACCCTTGCATCATACGATTTTTGCACGACCAAGCCAAATCTTTTTCTTTTTCGATGAGGAATTTCTAAAAAAAATTGTAGCCTTTATCAACACATTGCAAACCACAATCGATTCTAGACGACTTGGGAAGATTTTTGAACTCTACTAATACTACACATTTATTTATTACGAGTCTCGCAACTCAGCCACAGACTCAGCCCGAAAAAACAAACACTTCAAATCTATTCGGTTTCAGGTTTCATACCCATTAAAATCTTATCTATTTCCATGTATGAGTCAAGACCGTTTTCATAATATAACAGATTTCTTTACAACTATTCACACACTTTGAAGATTCAGCTTTTTGCCCATAGGTACCAGCGGCTGTCAAGCCCCCCCTTTCATCCTCGCGCCCGTCTTACCCACAACCAAAATGTGTTACATTTCTCCCATAAGCGTGGCTAGTCTAGGTTTACTTAGTCTATGGTAGAGTTCAAAAATCTTCCCAAGTTGTCTAGAATTGATTGTGGTTTGCAATGTGTTGATAAAGGCTACAATTTTTTTTAGAGATTTCTCATCGGAAAAAAAAATATTTGGCTTGGTCGTGCAAAAATCGTATTATGCAAGGGTTGATTAAGAATGGTTTAAAGTGGTTTTATAAAAAAAAAATTTTTTGCATTTTTTAAATTTCTAGTACGCTACTTTTATGGTCATTTAACATTATGCATAACCGTCAATCGGAAATGCCTTATATTAATTATTTATTATTGCCTCCGCAATGCTTTCTTATGGAGTGCTTTATCGAATAAACGCTCGCCCTGAAACGCATAAATCGTAAATTGGTAAAATCACCATTATTCGAAAACGCGGCAATTTATCAAAAAATACATTAAAACAAACGTTGTAGATCTGAGATTGTAGATTGCTTAAAGTTGTTGAGATTTTCTGTAGGATGAGCCGTTTAACTTGTACTATTTTTTTCGTGTGCTATTGCTAAAATTTACAGCGAGGAAGGCTTATAATATCACGGCCGAAGCCAAGCTATTCGACCTTATGCTATGAAGCTTCAACACGGGTAATTATCGCTTGTTTCAATACTTTTTCTTCCTATTTTTTATCCAGCCGATGTTGAATCTATGTACAAATGTTATTTATAAATTATTATTTATGTGCTCTGACTTTTTTACAAATAAATATAAAATAACATTAACATATAAAATTTTTAAAATGAGATTTTGTAGTTTAATGATAGTACAAATAATTAATAATAATTAATAATTGATAATTAATAATAATCTAATTAATACGCACAACATTTTCTTATCAGCAATTTGATGCTCTACAAAATTAAGTTTTTATCGGATAAATTATATCTATACATATTCCAAATAAGACAAACGGCAATTTTTTCGAATTTAGTATAAAGTATATCCATTATTCTAAGTACAAAAAAATAATCCTGTCTATGAGACAACTCGGTGTTGTATAAGTGATTTAAAATTTCAACTTTTCTGTTTATAAAATATTCTCATCGGAAAACCATTGTCTAATTTTTTTGTGCAGAAATTTAAAAAGAAAATCAAAAACATGAATTCTACCAACTTAAAGTTGTCAAAATATAAAATTTTTGTTTTTACTATACCACTAAAGCTGGTTGCTCGCTTTAGTGCAATTATGACATTGTCCTCGTTAGAACTTTACAACGGATTATTTAACTTTCACTAATATTTATGAGGGTTTACCGCACAACTTTTTGTCTCAAACAAAATTCTAAAAAGTCATAGATTGAATAAAGTTTGGTGCATCTGATTATTCTTAAAGCGATAAAGGTATATTAGAAATGCTGCCTCACAACTGACACCGGAGCCAGGCTGTTTTGAAAAAATAAATACATTATTTTAGAAAATCGCGTACAGTCTTTAAAAAAATCATAATTATTATTATCAAGCTCAGAGCCAGCTGGCAGTATTGCTATTTTCTAGTTTAGTATGATCCTTGAAAAAATTAATACCTTATTCTTTCTAGAAATACATATTCAATATTATAATTCTGTCTAAATGCAAAATCTTTGCAAAAATTGAAAAATCGTATTTTTGTTACTTTTTAAATGGGGCAAATATAAAGTCAGTTTTGGTGAAAACTCTAGATTCTATATTGCCAAATTTTATTCGACCGGCGCTTCTAATGGTTTATCTTGTATTAGTATTTAATTTTTCCAAAGTCAACTTAATGAGAATTTTTGGAAAAAGACAATACCAATGTTAAACAAATTTTATTTAGATGACATGTTGCCGGAATTTTTAGCAAATAGATAATTTATTAAAGTGTAGACTTTTTCAGTCACGTTGGACAATATTTAGATGAGAAAAATGCGGCGTTACCAAAATGCGTTGCCAATATGTCCGCATCAAATACAATTAGAAAACAAATATTAATATATTTTTTACGTCAAAAACATTTTTGGCGAAACCGTTATTCTAAATTTATTTTTGTGTTTTTCGCAGAATGTAGCTAGTAAGTTTAATGAGATTGGCTATGTAGTGAGGGCGTGACTGAGTAAATTAGAAGATAAATGATTTTAATATCTTATGTTTTTAAATATTTTCTAAAAAAAGATGTTTAACTTCTACTAACTTTTATGAGAATTGATTATACTTGTGTATCTCTAAGATTTTTGTTTGAGGCAATGTCAAGAATGTCACTAAAATGAAGTATGCGAATGTCACTACAAACTCTTATAAAAAAAAAATCTTTGTAACCGCACAGGATAGATAGCCACACCATACCTAGGGAACAAACAAAATTACATTTGCATACAAGACTTGATTAATTAGAAAAGTCAAATTTAGCGGAAAATTAAGTATGTGCCAACTTATATAAATACAAATAATTTGTATAAACAACATAAAAGATTATTGTATCAATTGTCTTGTATTTATTATTGTTCTGTACTAGTTGAGCCTTATATTTGATTTTTTTTATAAATAAAATAACAGATAAAAAAATTAAATTAGTACCAGTGAAATAACGTATTTTTAAAGTTAGGCTTTTATAATCTCCTATTACTGGACAATGCATCTAATCTCTCAAAAACTCGTTCAAAAGAATGTTATAAATACTCTTCACATAAGATGAGCTGTTTGAAGAGCTGTTTTTGCATTACTTAAACACATAATTAGTTTTTTATATTCATTTATAGCGTTATTCTATTTAAACTACTAAATAGTGTTGCTCTGAGAGCCGGAAGAAGATGTTAAAACTAGGATGACGCTAACAAATTTTAATATTTAATCTACAGCGTACGCCAGAGAAACTTACTTAAATGAAAAGTCAATAAAAACCAAAGTTTAGTTCTTTTTTTAGTTGAAAATACAATATTTCAAGTTTTTTTTTGTAAAGTTTAAAAATAACATCGTTTAAATGCCAACTTTTATTGTGCTCACATGATTAAGTCGATATCTGAAGTTATTAATCACATTTTTTCTTCATTTTATTGTTATTAGAGTTCTTTCTCTTTTTTTAATTCTTCATTTCAATCATTGAGCACATTCAAGATAAGACCTGAGACCAAAACAACGATTTATCTTATCATTTACATATTACTACCATACACAAACAAGGTGCAAGAGCACTTGCACAAAACCAAACGTTATTTGTTATTTGTTTTGTTCTACTTGAAAAATGTGTATTTATATTTTCTATTTGAATAAGTTCAAAGAAATGATACTTTTTTTCTACAACTAAATCCAGTCGAAACATTATAATTTTTATTTTAATTATTTTTTGCTTTATACTTTCACCTTGTATCCATAGTATTCTAATAATAATTATTATTATTATATTTGTGTAAACATTATTTTGTAAACAATTATATTCTATAGAATCAAATCAATCTAAATTTCTTTATAGTGCTCACAAACGCATCACTTATTATTTCTTTTTTGGAACAAAATGAACTACTATATAATAAATGCGTTAGGTTTTTATTTCACAATAATAACATCAGCAGTCCCCATTAAGGTAAAACAAAAAAGAGTATCAAATGTCCATGCATGACCTTGCGGCATGCCTATGCTAGTGACAACACTGACAACGCGATGGCCTCCCTATCTAGCTACTCAATTAGTTATTGCACCGCATCCTAGATGGATTTTCCAGCGCCGCTCTGTTATCGGGTGTCTTTAATGAGCTTCAAAATTTACTGTACGGTGGGAAGTCTAGGTATATTTAGTCAATGGTCGATCGAAACTTGGCAGCGTTGTAGAAAATTCAGTGCTACCAACATACCAACCCCAAATAATCCTAAATGCACTAACAGTATTTTGTGATCATTTGGAATTGTGTCTTCATTTTTAAACAGAAGCCGCGTGTTATTTTAAGAAAAAGTATAAATGGACAAAACAGCAATTGCGCGAGCGAAATTAGTTCTAGTTTACGCAGTCTGTTAGAATACTTTACAAAAGAAACTGAATAGAATTTAAACATTGTTTTATTTACTGACTTAAACCAATATTTTTTTTTTTTTTGTTAGAGGGGTGGAAAATCTTTAAAAAGACACCGGCCGATGTTATTGGCCGGTAGTGTGGGATTCTTACCCGCTAAAAACCACCTCTACCCGATCCACAAGCCATATGCAGAAAAGGAGATTAACCGCGGAAATAATTCCTAATTAGTTGTTGTTGTATTCTTCTTCCCCGATGTAGTTCTGGATTTATTCTAAATAGTGGCTCATGGAATTGACGATGTCCTTCTTCCACATCAAATTCAGCATTTTCCAGCTCCTCCAACACTAACAAATTGATTTGTTGAGCAATTCCACCCATAGCTTTATAATACAAGAAATATTTTTCTTTATAAACAAATTTATTCGCACGTGCTCGCACCTCGTTTCAAAATTTCAACTGCAAATATTTGAGTTTTACCTAAATGGCACTTGTCATCAAAATGCACGAATTTACCTTTAATGACCCAAACTTGTACGGATTTGCCATGCGATCAATCCATCCGGTTTTTTTTTTAAAGTATTAGTTGAAGATTAGTTCACACTTTCAAAATTTAATGCACAAAATTCAATACGGTCGTAACGAAAGTGTGTAGCCAAGAGTTATTTGTCAAAAGTTTAAAGTTAATATTCAATGTTTTTTCTTTGCAAATTTCTTGTCAATAAATAGTACCTACTATCAATCAAATCTTAAATTCAAGTATTAATGTTTTTGTTCCAGATGAATGTTTAATACAATTTTTCTGGGCGGTAAATTGGTAGCAGCTTGTCTACCAGATAGTAACAAATGGCTTTTTTCATGAAAAATATATAAAAATAAATTGAAAAATAATACTATGATAAACAACGTTAAAGAAGTGAAATAACAATTATGGCATGCTTCTAATAAACTTGATTCGAATTTTCATCAATCTCAAATTTTTGGTTTTGCTTTTTTAGACTAGTATAATTAATAATTTAATAAAAAACTTTAAATTTTAATCAACAAGAAACGAGGTGCAAAATTTCAAATTCAAATATTTGGGTTTTACCCAAATGGCACTTGTCATTTTGTCATCATAATGCACGAATTTACCTGAAATGACCCAAACTTGTACGGATTTACCATGCGACCAAGCCGGTCGAACAGTAAATAGTAGACGACCAAATTTCCGTATGCGGAAGTGAATCCGCCTAGTCAAGAATACACTTTCATGGTTTTCGTTCGAAACTATTTGATCGTCGAACAGTTTCGTATACGGATCTAACTCAAGAATCGCACCACAGGTCATATGTGTCAGAGCTGAAATTCCCAACAAGTGTTAAGAGTTGAAGATTTAAATCCAATGTTTGAGTGAGGTGTAGATACATTTCCTATTGTATTGTACACCATTGGCCTATATTTTATTCTAAGATTACATTCATTCTTAGAAATTTTAAAATATTGAGATTTTTTATCTAGGAGCTAGAAAATGTTGCTGTTGTAGCAACAGCAACTTTGATTATGTCAATTTAACAACGGTATCTGAAAAGGTAATTTTCAAAATATGATTGAATATAGATTAATTTAATAAGATTAATATTTAATGCCTAATTATTATATTTTTTTATGAGCAATTGCTCACAAAATATCAATGATGCTAATGATCAAAATTTCTTTTATTGAAATTTCATCATTGACAGAAATAAATTTAAAAATAATATGTTTGTTCGCAACAATTTGTTTATTTTTGACGACTTTTGACTTCAATCCCCGCCTCAAAAATGTCAAGTCTAAAATTAAGTGCTGCCAACCAAAATAAGAAAAAATAACTACGTATCTCTAATTAGAGGGGGACAAATTGAAACTAGAGGATAGATAAGCGTTTTTTTCGGTAGAAGACTTGTTCTATTACCGCTTTATTTTGGGGTTTAATTTCTTTATCGACTATCAAAATTATATAGCTCGAGTGTCAAAATTCATGTTTTGAAGACGTTGTTTGGAAAATGGCCGACGCCGCCATGATACTTTTTCTGAAATTTGTGAATTTTTAATTTGTTTTTAAGATTTTTTTTATTTTTTTATAAATTGAGTTATTATAATTGACAAATTTTTTTAATTTTTTTTATTTGTTGTAAATATTTCAGTACTGGAGGTATAATTATTTAATTTTTATGTAAGATATTTGTAATTAGAATTCCAGTTTATTTAATTAATTATGATTTATTAAATATCGTTCATTGTTGGCTGTGTATATATTCCAAAATCTTACTGGTTGAGCTTTTTTTTTTGCTAACCAATAAATAGGTCGTTGTCAACCTATAGGCAAAATTTAGATAACAAGTGGCGCTCAAAACTCAAGTAAGGTCACTCTTGCCAATTTATTTTACATCTGAAGATCCACGACCAAAGCTGAGCTAGTACGAATCAAGCCTTTCGAGGTCATATGAGCCCTTATCAAAAAAAAGGGTTACAATGTCAAAAAAAGTAAAATATCAATTCTTGTGTTAATTTATTCAATTATTACACAATTTGCTTCACTTACTTTACTTATACACACTAAAATTTAATTATAGTTTGATCAATTATGAATTTTCATACCTCCACGTATTGTGATTTTTAATAAAAAAATCTTTTTATAGTCTGTTTTTTGGTGCTAATTTTTAGTATAATTATTAAAGTCATAAGAAAAATAAATAAAGCAATTATCCACTATCAATATTCTGAACTTGCAGCGCAGCTTACACAAAAATGTTCAAGCTAAATGCGCGTTCGTTATTTAAATGCTTGAAGAAACCTTAATTTCGGTTCTAATTCTGGTAAAAATGGTTAGGTTTCAGGTATAAATAAGGATGCAGCTCCGTTCCTTGAAAAAGTTTTGCAAAAGTTTCAAATTCTTTACGATCATATAATCCAAATGTTTAAAAAAATCTTTTAAACATTTTAAATAAGACATTTGTCTTATTTAAAAACCAAATCAAAAACAAAAAATGAAAAATATAGGTGTAACAAGTTTTCAATTATTAAATAATAATAATAATTTACTTTGCTCTCGCAAACGCTTTTTGTTTTACTTTCAAACCAAAATTTTTAATTTTATTTACTTTTTATTTTGATAATAATAATAATGCTTTGTCTTCTACACATAAAACTATTTCAACGTTTAATTAAGTTCTGAAATTATCATAAAAAAAAATTTTATTTCGCCTACAAATAATAATTTAATCAGAGTGACACTGATCGCAGTGCGCCATTTATCATTTATCCGTAATTTTCATAACAAATTTTTAACAAAGAATAAATTGAATAAATTACGAACTAAAGTTAACAATAAACAATTCAGATTGTTTCGATAAACATTAGTGACGCGACGTGTAACAGTTCGAGAGTCTGATCGAGTACCCAGCCGGTTCGTGCGAGTTGGAAATATGAACGGCGAGGCAAGTCGAGACTTTTTTTAAAATTTTTTGTGCTAAGATTATAAAAGCTAAAACAATATTTTCCCCAGCTGTAGGGGTTGGGATTTCCAAGGTGTAAAGTCCTATGTTAAATTTCTGAACTAAATTTATGGTACTTATTGTTGCAAAAACACATTTTCTTCGAAAAAGCTATGCACTCAAGTGTTGTAAAGTAGATAATAATAAATATGAAATTTCCAAAATTCCTCTAATATTTTGGTCATAATAATAATATTTATTAATTTGAACAATTTCAAACATTACTAATTTATATGTAAAAACTAAAGACCTTAGACAACGATAGCCAATGCTATGGGTGATCCTTATGTGCAAAATCACTAATTTGAGAATTTAGAATAAATTATTTTAAAAGATCTTGTAGATATAATAGCATTAATAGCATCATGCTAATAAAAAAAAAATACTTTTTATATCAGCAGCTAGTGCTGCATAAATTCTGTGCTTTTTAAATATTTGACGGAGTTAAAAATTAATGAAAAAATTATATTAAAAAAAAATATGATTTGGTTGTAACGCAAACGCACTTTCGAGTCGTTTCTATCATTTTGCATTATTTTTTTGTTCTATTCTTCTATTTCTTTCATGAACCCGGCGTGGGTCCGGTCCGGTACAGTGGTTTTCTTCTTTATCCCTTGCACCCTTGCAGCAAGAAAATAATAAAACCATAAACCAACATGCCTTTGTCTGGCCTCTGGCCTGGGCCTAAACCGGCACGCGTGCATGGCGTCCAGCACGATTTCATCCTGTCTCTTGGAAATTCCCACCTTTTTTGTCTAATTGAGTAATTTCTAATATTTCTATTGTCTAATGTCGGTAATATCACTAATATCTGGCTGCATGTCTGCTACAGTTATGCAAGTCAAAAATTTTGCTTGTATATTTTGTTATTGACTATTTTGGCCTAATTCAAGTTATGAATTTTACAGTGATTAAATTATTAATCTATCTGATTTAATAAGAGCGCTATAAATTGGTGTCTTTGTTTATACTTAGTTAAATTATATAGGTCAGGTATAAAGTATGACGTATGATAAGCTATTTATTAATAATTTGATAAATAATAATGTAGTAATGCTAATAACAAAATTAAATCATTATGGAGAAAGGTATCCGTCCTTGATTAAAGAGTTAAAGTTAAAGACGATCTCGGTCTCGTGGTCGTAACTCTCGTGTCTCTTAAATTATAAACGACTCATTTGGCATCTCAAATCTCTATCTCAAATCTCATCATTCTCATCTACTTAATTCTTTACAAACGATTCCCTAAAACACGAAGTAGTTCCTCAAAAAGAACTATTAAGCCCACCACTACACCACAGATGAGTTATACCAGATCGCTCACTTAGAAAAGAAAGCTTAAAAAAGAGAGAGATAGAATATTAACCAGTTTAAAGGTCCAGCTGACACATGCCCAGTAGAAGTTTATTTCACTGTAAGCAAAGATACACTCGGAACGCTTCGAGCTGCTTGTATGCAGTGTCTAAATTCACGATTTGGTCCGATGTCTGTCATCCTGTTTTATTTGCCTCGTGGTTTTATCTACCAATTATAAAACGGCCCACCCTTAATATCTTTCTTGCTGTTGAAAATATAAAAAATCGAAAAGGCACGTCAATGTACCATTTTAAAACGTGACTATTTGGAAACCTCTAGACAAAAAACAAAAAAATCTATTTTAATGCATTTGTAATTATGTGAATAAAGTAGGATCTTTCTTAAAAACCAAACGATTACCTCCTAATTATGCTTAATTAGTAAAATTAATGTTGATTACACAAGTTTTCTTCAGAAAACCTATGATGTGTCAAGTAGCTCCAGGACGACACTTTTTGGCAACAGGGCATTTTCTGTAGTAATTCTGACAAAAAACTGCGCGCGGCAACACTGCTATTAACCAATTTAAAGGGACGAGAGACGCCAAGGTCATAGAAACGATGCGCAAAAGATCAAACGTTTCGAGGCAAGTGAGCAATCTGGTATAACTAATCTGTGACTACACCATAAACAACTAAAATTGACGTCACTCATCTTATGTTATAGTGACAACCTCCTATAAGGGTAGTAACAGATTTGTGACTAATATTTTTCAAAAGCATCTTTTTCCGTTGCACAAATCACCAACCTTAGATAAATTCGATTACAAATTTGATAAATTAATCTATTGTCTTAATTTTATTAATTGAAGTTAACCGTCTGAGAGTGAATTTCTACACAGTAAACCAACCATATTTTTAAAATGTTTAACAATTTGTCAAAATAATAAGATTTTCTCTATATAAATTATTAATAAATTCATTTCTATCAATATAAACAGTTCTAAAAAAAAATTGTTTATTAAAAGTATGAACAATACAATTGCTCATAAAATTTTTTAACAATAATTATATCACATTAAAGTGTTTTTTATAGATTTTAATACTCAATTTAATTACCGTTAAAACTGGGAAATCTCTCTCATAAAATCCCGTAAATGCAAATTTGTAATTTTTATTATTACAAAAGCACTTTTATTTAATTAGAAAAAACTTATTTATTTTTTAACAAAGGAATAGTTGGTTTATAGATCGTAGTAGAATTGATTATTTGTTCAAAACTAAAGTTAATTCTTTACCTGATTGGTTGAATTTGCGTGAGCAGAGAATAAAACATTTTAATTTTGACTTTTATTGTTTAATTAACTATTTTAGTTGAATTTACTTTCTGTAACCTCACCTGAAATGCTTTTTTTAATCAATTAATTGCAGTTAAATATCTAAAAGCAAAACATTTTAACAAATTAATTTAAAATTGGTTTAAAATAATTTCTTACGTTATTGGTTAAGTCTTTTTGAATGGGTAATCAAAAATCTAACATGTGAATTTATTAATAATTACTATATATTTAAACACATGACTATATAATTTGATGCTGATGCAATAAAAATAACGAACCTTACATATTGTTGGAAAAATCTTTAAATTACAATTTTCTCATGGTTTTTGTAAAGTTGTTAATTACTGATTTTGTAAAATCTGACAAAATATAAACAAATGCGGGGTTTATAGAATTTACTAGCTATGTTTAAAAAATATTAATGTGAAAACATTGTTTAAAAGAAAAAAAACCCTAAAAACTTTATAAAATTATATTGTTATTGCTGCACAATTTTATAATATTAAAGTCGACTGCGTGTTTTGTAACACTTGGTCAAGCTCAAGCTGCAAGTGTTTTTGTTAAAACTTGATGCATTTTATCTTCATCTTTCTTCTCCTTTAAAGTCATTCATTTAAAAATGAGATCGCCGGTTTTGCTAGCAAAAATAGTCCAGGTATAAAAATAAGGATGCAGTTTCGTTCCTTGAAAAAGTTTTCCAAAGGTTTGAAATGCTTTACGATCATATAATCCAGATGTTTAAAAAAATCAGACAAGTACCAACAATTTATTAATGATACCGTTACACTTGTATTATTTAAAATCTAAATCAAAAATATAAAATCAAAAATAAAAGTGAAACAAATTTTCAATTATTGAATAATAATAATATTTTACTTTGCTCTAGCAAACGCGTTTTGTTTTACTTTCAAAACAAAATTTTTAATATTATTAACTTTTTAATTTTATTAACTTTATATTTTGATAATAATAATGCTTTGTCTTATATTAAATATAAAACTATTTCAACTTTTAATTAAAAGTTCTAAAATTATCATAAAAAAAAATTTATTTCGTCTAGAATAAATAATTTTATCAGAGTCACATGATCACAATGGGTCATTTACTATTTAAACGTAATTTTCATAACAAATTTTAACAGAGACTAAATTAAATAAATTACAAATTAAAGTTAACAATAAACAATCAAGATTGTTTAGATAAAAACCAGTGACGTGACGTGTAACAGTTCGAGAGTCTGATCGAGTACCCAGCCAGTTGATGCGAGTTGGAAATGTGAACGGCGAGGCGAGTCGAGACTTTTTATCAAATTTTTTAAAGTGCTCTAAACAATTGATATTGACGTCTCTAATCTCATAAAAGGTAGTGATAACCCCCTAAGGGAAGAAACACGGGAGATATGCTCCTTAACACCGACAGGCGACTGATTAATTACTACGCCGCTAATTAATTTATTGTAATTAATTAATTAGCAATTAATCAATCAAATCTAAACCTTGTCCGACAACACATTAGCAATATCAATATTAAAAATCATAATAAAAATTATCAGTAAAAATAAAAAAAACCAAATGTCTTTAGGTCAGGTTAGATTAGGTCAGTGTTGCGTTTAGTTGAACGCAATGCTTATTGCGCTCAATGCCATATATTTACCTACTATGCTTTTTTGTAAAAAAGCATAGTAGGTAAATATATAATTTAGGTATACAGTGTGATGATAAAGTTTGGAACAAAAATAGCTGCTTTGTATGTTGTTTTAAAAAAAACACTTTGAAAAGTTATAACGGAAAATTTTTATTTATGACGTCAATTGTTTATGAGCGATGACGTCATTATCAATTTTTTTAAATGAAAAATTTTATTATCTGTTTTGATATTGATACGTTACATGACAATTCTTTTGATAAAAAAGCATACTAGCTTTAAAAATTAAAATCTTAAACAGTAAAAATAACAATTAAACAAAAAAACAAACAAGATTTAATGCAAATATTTGAACTATTTGCCACCAACCATTTGGCTTTGACCGACACGAGTGTGAACACTTTGTACATTACGCTAAAATATGTCGGGCTTATATCTATTGATATGTTTAGTGTTATTTTCTCAGAATAATTGTTATGTAAGATTTCAATTTTTTACATTATTATTCCAAAAGGCAAAAGGTCTCTAAGGCAAAACTGATAAAAATAAAAAAAATAGAGATTGTTATTTAAAAAAATTGATCATGACGTCATTGCTTAAAAATAATTGTCGAGTAATCGAGTGTTTTTTTTTTTTTAGCTTATGAATTTTGTTCCAAACTTAATCATCACACTGTATAAACTATGAATATTTTTATTATTATTATTATTTATTATAATAATAATAATATTGATTTAGAATAAATATATTTATATTGAGTAAGGTTTGATGGTAAAAAAATATTTTTTAATTAAACGAGTAACGAGATGCAAGATCAATAGATGAGAGAGGTACTAGCAAAAATGTCGCAATATTAATTTGCTATTCATTACTAACACAAAACATACCAAATTATATAAGAGAAGTACAAAAGGCTCAGTTTATGACGAAACGACTGTATTTTGTATACAAAACATATACAGTCAGGTCGATAGCAGCGCCACCAACTGTTGAAGCGGAATTTGCTGGAACTAAAAACTGAGGTTTTTATCAAAGCTGACCCATTTTAAAACTTGTTGTAGACGCTCCAGAAATGATATCTGATCGTTCTGTAAGGGTCTGCAAACCTGAGCCATATATATGGCTCAGGTTTGCAAAAGTGGATCAGGATGTACCGCTCGAGAACATAGTATAGGCTCAGCTTTGTATGAAAGCGCTGTATATATATATGTTAGCGGTTTTCCTGTTGGATGGCTTTGTTTTCTTGTTGAAGTATTTTCCGGGTGGTGTCAGGCTCCACCATGTGAACTTATCAGTTGTGACTTTTTCCTGATGTGATGTCATGCTTACGCATTACACGTGTGGTGGTCAAGAGTGGGGAAGTGGGCATACTAACTGGCGTCTTCCTCCGGGTGATAGATCAGACTGTTATTAGCTCTTATGAGGTTGATTACGTCACCTTGATCATTTATTGTTTAATTCCATTATTTTGTGTTTTTATGTTCAACATAGTTGTGAGTGAATATTTTATTTGTTTATCTTTCCTTTTATATATTTATATATATATATATATATATACATCCTTATACCCAACCTGAGCCAATTTAAGTTTCATTCTACTATTAATTTGTTTATTTTATTTTTTTTATATATACATGTAAAATGTCAATTTTAAAAAAATTTATTTTTAGAATTTTATACGAATTTTTTCATACAATTCTGACCCATTCTGTTTTGACCATTCTGATCCATTTACGAGTATATTCATTTTTTCTTAGTTTTCATACTATTATGAGCCAGTATATTAATAGCAGGAAAATCATACAATTCTGATCCCATAAAATTTAGAAGCAATTGAAAACTTTAAAAAGATTATATTATTGCAAATTTTTTTTTCTATGGAAAAATTTGTTTTGTTTTAGTAATTTTTTTTTTTTTCGGTAAATTTATTGTTTTTGAACTCAGAAATTTTGCTCTAAGAATTAAAAAAGATTTATTTTGGTTTTATTGACCAATAACTTCTTTAGACTCAAATTAAAAATTACTTTATGAAGTTTTTAGCATACATACGTAGAAAAGGATTCTTATATGTTTGCAAATAGGGAGTGAGTTTTATTATCCATCGGTAGTTTTCTTGTTCCAAAACCTAACCAAATGTGTTTATAATAATTTTGTTGATAAGATTTACAAAAAACTCTTGATAACATTGCAAAAATTGAATATATTTGTGTTCTATACAAATAATAATTATTAACAGGTGCAAATTGTGTACGTGCTGATTTGTGTCAGGTCAGGTCATATGTGTCAGAGCTGAAATTCCCAACAAGTGTTAAGAGTTGAAGAATTAAATCCAATGTTTGAGTGAGGTGTAGATACATTTCCTATTGTATTGTAGGTACACCATTGGCCTATATTTTATTCTAAGATTACATTCATTCTTACAAATTTTAAAATATTGAGATTTTTTATCTAGGAGGCTAGAAAATGTTGCTGTTGTAGCAACAGCAACTTTGATTATGTCAATTTAACAACGGTATCTGAAAAGGTAATTTTCAAAATATGATTGAATACAGATTAATTTAATAAGATTAATATTTAATGCCTGATTATCATATTTTTTTATGAGCAATTGCTCACAAAATATCAATGATGCTAATGATTCAAATTTTTTTTATTGAAATTTCATTTATTGACAGAAATAAATTTAAAAATAATATGTTTGTTTGCAACAATTTGTTTATTTTTGACGACTTTTGACGACTTTTGACTTCAATCCCCGCCTCAAAAATGTCAAGTCTAAAATTAAGTGCTGCCAACCAAAATAAGAAAAAATAACTACGTATCTCTAATTAGAGGGGGACAAATTGAAACTAGAGGATAAGCGTTTTTTTCGGTAGAAGACTTGTTCTATTACCGCTTTATTTTGGGGTTTAATTTCTTTATCGACTATCAAAATTATATAGCTCGAGTGTCAAAATCATGTTTTGAAGACGTTGTTTGAAAAATGGCCGACGCCGCCATGATACTTTTTCTGAAATTTGTGAATTTTTAATTTGTTTTTAAGATTTTTTTTATATTTTTATAAATTGAGTTATTATAATTGAGAAATTTTTTTAATTTTTTTTATTTGTTGTAAATATTTCAGTACTGGAGGTATAATTATTTAATTTTTATGTAAGATATTTGTAATTAGAATTCCAGTTTATTTAATTAATTATGATTTATTAAATATCGTTCATTGTTGGCTGTGTATATATTCCAAAATCTTACTGGTTGAGCTTTTTTTTTTTGCTAGCCAATAAATAGGTCGTTGTCAACCTATAGGCAAAATTTAGATAACAAGTGGCGCTCAAAACTCAAGTAAGGTCACTCTTGCCAATTTATTTTACATCTGAAGATCCACGACCAAAGCTGAGCTAGTACGAATCAAGCCTTTAGAGGTCATATGAGTCCTTATCAAAAGAAAGGGTTACAATGTCAAAAAAAGTAAAATATCAATTTTTGTGTTAATTTATTCAACTATTACACAATTTGCTTCACTTACTTTACTTATACACACTAAAATTTAATTATAGTTTGATCAATTATGAATTTTCATACCTCCACGTATTGTGATTTTTAATAAAAAAATCTTTTTATGGTCTGTTTTTTTGTGCTAGTTTTTAGTATAATTATTAAAATCATAAGAAAAATAAATAAAGCAATTATCCACTATCAATATTTTGAATTTGCAGCGCAGCTTATACAAAAATGTTCAAGCTAAATGCGCGTTCGTTACTTAAATGCTTGAAGAAACCTTAATTTCGGTTCTAATTCTGTTAAAAATGGTTAGGTTTCAGGTATAAATGAGGATGCAGCTCCGTTCCTTGAAAAAGTTTTGCAAAAGTTTCAAATTCTTTATGATCATATAATTAACTAAAGTTAACAATAAACAATTCAGATTGTTTCGATAAACATCAGTGACGCGACGTGTAACAGTTCGAGAGTCTGATCGAGTACCCAGCCGGTTCGTGCGAGTTGGAAATGTGAACGGCGAGGCGAGTCGAGACCTGTGGTCGAGACTTTTTTTAAAATTTTTTGTGCTAAGATTATAAAAGCTAAAACAATATTTTCCCCAGCTGTAGGGGTTGGGATTTCCAAGGTGTAAAGTCCTATGTTAAATATCTGAACCAAATTTATGGTACTTATTGTTGCAAAAACACATTTTTTTCGAAAAAGCTATGCACTCAAGTGTTGTAAAGTAGATAATAATAAATATGAAATTTCCAAAATTTCCCTAATATTTTGGTCATAATAATAATATTTATTAATTTGAACAATTTCAAACATTACTAATTTATATGTAAAAGCTAAAGACCTTAGACAACGATAGCCAATGCTATGGGTGATGCTTATGTGCAAAATCACTAATTTGAGAATTTAGAATAAATTATTTTGAATGATCTTGTAGATATAATAGCATTAATAGCATCATGCTAATAAAAAAAAATACTTTTTATATCAGCAGCTAGTGCTGCATAAATTCTGTGCTTTTTAAATATTTGACGGAGTTAAAAATTAATGAAAAAATTATATTAAAAAAAAATATGATTTTGTTGTAACGCAAACGCACTTTCCAGTCGTTTCTATCATTTTGCATTATTTTTTTGTTCTATTCTTCTATTTCTTTCATGAACCCGGCGTGGGTCCGGTCCGGTACAGTGGTTTTCTTCTTTATCCCTTGCACCCTTGCAGCAAGAAAATAATAAAACCATAAACCAATATAATTTTTGCATTGTAATTGCAATATATTTTTATTACAATATAATTTTTAAATTGTAATGTTTAGTTATAGTTATAAATAATCAACATAAAAGACTTCATATTAAATACATCATTTCATGATGTATTTTCATTTTCATTTCATTTTGATTTTGATTTAGATTTTGATTTAGATTTTGATTTAGATTTTGATTTAGATTTTGATTTAGATTTTGATTTAGATTTTGATTTAGATTTTGATTTAGATTTTGATTTAGATTTTGATTTAGATTTTGATTTAGATTTTGATTTAGATTTTGATTTAGATTTTGATTTAGATTTTGATTTAGATTTTGATTTAGATTTTGATTTAGATTTTGATTTAGATTCTGATTTAGATTTTGATTTAGATTTTGATTTAGATTTTGATTTAGATTTTGATTTAGATTTTGATTTAGATTTTGATTTAGATTTTGATTTAGATTTTGATTTAGATTTTGATTTAGATTTTGATTTAGATTTTGATTTAGATTTTGATTTAGATTTTGATTTAGATTTTGATTTAGATTTTGATTTAGATTTTGATTTAGATTTTGATTTAGATTTTGATTTAGATTTTGATTTAGATTTTGATTTAGATTTTGATTTAGATTTTGATTTAGATTTTGATTTTGATTTAGATTTTGATTTAGATTTTGATTTAGATTTTGATTTAGATTTTGATTTAGATTTTGATTTAGATTTTGATTTAGATTTTGATTTAGATTTTGATTTAGATTTTGATTTAGATTTTGATTTAGATTTTGATTTAGATTTTGATTTAGATTTTGATTTAGATTTTGATTTAGATTTTGATTTAGATTTTGATTTAGATTTTGATTTAGATTTTGATTTAGATTTTGATTTAGATTTTGATTTAGATTTTGATTTAGATTTTGATTTAGATTTTGATTTAGATTTTGATTTAGATTTTGATTTAGATTTTGATTTAGATTTTGATTTAGATTTTGATTTAGATTTTGATTTAGATTTTGATTTAGATTTTGATTTAGATTTTGATTTAGATTTTGATTTAGATTTTGATTTAGATTTTGATTTAGATTTTGATTTAGATTTTGATTTAGATTTTGATTTAGATTTTGATTTAGATTTTGATTTAGATTTTGATTTAGATTTTGATTTAGATTTTGATTTAGATTTTGATTTAGATTTTGATTTAGATTTTTATTTAGATTTTGATTTAGATTTTGATTTAGATTTTGATTTAGATTTTGATTTAGATTTTGATTTAGATTTTGATTTAGATTTTGATTTTGATTTTGAATTGGAGTTTCTTGAATTACAGGTTTTCCTGCATGGAATAATTTTAAACAGCCAATTTTTAAAAAGATTTTGTTCTTTATCTAACTGATTTTGCACTTATAATTCCTTAAAAAGTCATTACCTAGTAATCCTTCAAAAGGAATTGGAAAATTTGCGGGAACGATATGAAAAATATTAGAAATATATTGGCTGCCAATTGAAATAGTTAAATAAGTATAGGCAAGTGTTTTTGTAGGTTGTCGAATTTGTATATCAATTCCTTTTAATGTAATGGGTTTATAATGATAGCAATCTACGTCATCTTTTAGAGCATTTATTTTAATTAGAGAAATATCGGCACCCGAATCAAGTAAGAAGTTACTGAATTTGTTTTTAAGTTGAACAGTTTTTAAAGAAGTGTATGTTGTGCATACTAAGTTGATGTTTGAGACTCGACTCGAATATGGGCTGCCTTTGATGACGCCATCATCAAAGGGCCCGATTTGTTTTTTGATTAGATTGATTTTTGGTTGAATTATTATTATTTGAAATTCGATTGCTGTTATTAAAAGCTCTTTTCCGACATTCGTTAATTAAATGACCCGGTTTCTTACAATAATTGCAAGACTTTTGATGAAATGTTTGTGTGCTATTTGTATTATTTAAGGATTTATTATTATTATTATTATTGACTTGGTAATTATGAGTATTACTATATCGGATGTTTGAATTGTTAGTTGAGCGAAATTTATTACTTGGGTTTTTTCGACAGTAGAATTTGAGTGATTTGATAATTGACACAAATCGCAGTATTTTTTATATGTTGAATTGTTATTTTGAAATTTTAGCATATCAATTTTAGATCTAAGTTCTTGTTCTTCAACAATAGCTAAACTTATGGCTTTCTCAAGAGTTTCAGGTTTCTGTGCTTTGACTAGAAGAGACAGATCCTTTTTTAAACCAACTAAAAATACATTTAAAACTTGAGCTTTAAATACATTAATTATGCTTTCACGAGCTTCTTCTGAAATAGATGAATCTATTGAGTTTATTAATTTAATATAATAATTTTCTATTTTGTTAGAAAAACAAGTTACATCTTCATTATAATTTTGTCGACAAGAACTCAACTCTAATTGCCATTGACTCATAGTTCTATTATCGGAATAATTTTCTAGTAAATGTTTTTTTAATTGTGGCCAATCTTGTATATTTCGGCTTTTAGTGATTGATCGGGCATTTCCTGTTAATTTAGTGATTATTATTGAAAATAAAAGATTTTTTTCAGTTTCAGCTGTAAATTTATAAGCGTGGTCACAATTATCAATGAATTCGTATAATAATGATTTATTTGTGCTATCAAATTTTGTTAGCATTTTCTGGACTACGTCAATTTTTGCCATTGTTTGATCTTGATTGATTGATTGTATTGGTTGATTTTGTAGAGTTTAACTTTTTGCAGCACTTCGTAAAATCGGCATAAATA